>CM071961.1:18177054-18607054 GCA_036784905.1 Acrossocheilus fasciatus
GTCCTCAACTAAGCAAGCCAAAGGCAACAGTGGCAGGGACCCAAAACTCCATCGGTGACAGAAATTGAGTAGAAAACCTTGGGAGGGGGGCAGTTCTCCTCTGGCCAGACGAAACCAGCATGGCGTGGTTTAATTCTAGGCTGCAACACAGGTCAGATTGAGCAGAGGACTTGTCTGGTTCTCGTGGTCTTGTCCCGATGGCCAACGAGGTCTTCAGAGAGGATCCGTCTCTGGAGCTCATCCAGCTGACATGGTGTCCGATGACATTCAGGGTTATTGAGGTTGTCTCTAAGTGCTGATCCATTATCTGATCTGGATACAGACTGGATCTGGGTGGCTACATTCACCTCGGAATAAGAATGAAACAGAATAATATTAGTGCAGATGCCACTGAGAACAGTAAAGCACATTATAATTGTAGTAAAAACTCTAAATATTTACACATATTACCTGGAATGAAAACAAGAAACTTCTAGTCTTGAAAGTACACACACGGTGTGTAGTTGCAGTGGAGCGGTCTGGTCACGAGCCAGTGTTTGGTGCCTTGGAAGAACTGACTGGGTTGCATCTGAAATCTTGCAACGATGACAAAGCACCAATGAAACCTTTGGCCACACCCTGATGGAGAAAGAAAAGTACATTTTAAGTAAAAAAAAAAAAAAATTTAATGATGCCTTTTAAATCATTTACAATGTATCAATATTAGTTTAATTTGTGATGAAACAGAAGTTGCAACTTTTTTTTTTTTTTTTCTTGGCACAAATCCATTCCACGATCCATTGCACAACAGGTGCTGACTGGATTTGTAATAGAACATGTACATTTCATATTATAGGGCTAAGTTACCTCAAATAGTATAAAAATAATATGAAAATATAATGGACCTGTCTGTTGTTGATAAATACTAGTGGTGACGTTTTACAAATTGATTGATCAGTTGTCCCAGTGTTTACTGAGCCACGGTCTTTCCCAGTGCAGGAATTAGTGTGCATAATCTAGTGATTCATTACCTAGGTGTCACGGTGCACACAGCAGCGGGGAACGAGGAACACAAGACAAGGAGGAAACTCAAATTAACAGTTTTTAATCCAGACAAGACAGGGCAGACACACAGAAACACCGGGAGTAACGAGTAGACCAGACCAAAACTAACTAAACAGGCAGGAAGTAAATACACAGAATAATTAACTATACACAGTTGGACAGAATCTAAACAATCAAAATAAATTAGGACAGGGACAGGATGGACCCACAGAAACACACAAGACTGACAGGACTGACACAAGAGAACTGACTGAGACGCTTTGAACAGCCTTGTGAAATGATTCAGTTGTTCATTTTCGTTCCGAACGACAAACTTCTCTTCCGAAGTGCCTTAACGAGACCAGAAACACTGTGTACGTTAATCCGCCCCGTTTGAAAAGAGCAACATTTCACTGTGGCTTGTTGTTAGTCACGTTTAATGTCATCTTTTTTACTTCATGGGACAATTGCAAAAGTTTACACACACAAAAACCCATTCAACATGCCCATGTTAACTTCAAATGAGCGCATTAGCCTACTGTGGTTTATATTAGGTTACACGTTTCATAGATTTTGGTTAACGTTAGTCATATTAAGCATTATGGAGAAAGACCACGCAATCTCTTCATTATCTTTTCACGTCACGGAAACACAAAAAATATTATACAACGCCAAAATTTGCTAAAATTCATTATAGTAACACAGCTTTTGACATTAAGTGTTCTATGGATTAAACAAGGTGAAAGACCATGTTCCCTTCACTTAAATTTCCCTCAGACATATAATACAATGCTTATTCGATGTTTTTATATATTTTGCACGTTTGTGTATAAATATATACGTTTTAAATAAAACATTTACACCTTTTAAATATACGTTTTGATAAATTCAGTCTAACGTTAAGCACAAATATTTATTCAGTGCCACTTGACTTACTTGATGCCTGAACTTACATACACTGTCTTATATCCACTTTTCTTCGGATATACAACTATAAAACACTTTCTAAATGTCCACTCAAAAAAATCGAATATGATGCATGATTTTCTCGTTAAATTTAGTCTTTAAAAAATTACATTTATTTAGTGCAACTTACCTGACGTGTGAACTTGACAAGATGGCGGCGCTGTTTTTCCCACGAAGTCACTCAGACTCGTGCATGTGCGAAATGATCTCAGTGTTGGCTGGATTTGTTTTTATTGGTTTAGTATTCTGAATGTTGACTGGATTTGAAAATAATCTTCTCAACTAAGCCCAAGCAATAAAATTAATTCAACTTAAATATTTTTGCCCTTCCAACATTTTGTTAATTGGATATCTTACATTGTGGGGAACTTGTAAATTACACGTGGAAAGGTTTTTGCAGGCCTACACAGATTCTGTGCTGAATTCTGTCAAATTGGAAGGCCTTGTTGTTCACAAAAGTTCTACTTGTCCTCCATCCCTGGCTTGTTTAACAAATATAGCAAATTTGATGAATGCTTTTAAATAAATATACTCTCACATTTTTTCTAGACTTGCATCCTTAAAGAAGTTTTCAGTGTTTTGCATACAAGATAAATAGACAGTTTACCCAAAAATAAATATCTTCATGTTGTTCCAAACCTGTATGACTTTCTGTCTTATATGCAACATGAAATAAGAAATTTGGAAGAATATTGGTAACCAAAAAATGTATGGACAAAAATACAATTGAAGTAAATGGTTACAAGCATTCTGCAAAAGATATTCTTTCAAGGTGAGCAAAAAAAAAAAAAATCCATTTAGTTACATTATATTGTTTAAAATATCTAAAGAAATATGCAGAAGAAAGAAAGTCATACAGGTTTTGAATAACATGAGGGAGAATAAATTATGCCAGAATTTGAATTTTTGGGTGAACTTTGACTATAAGCTCTGACAGCATTTGTTACATAATATAAATAATATATATAAATACATACTATAATAGATATAAATACATAACATAAATATTTTTATTTTATGGTTAAGGCACTTACAATTAAAGTAAAGATGCCATCGTCCTTTAAATTTCTTGTATTTATCTTGTATTTCAGTCAAACCATTTACATTAAATTATCCATAAAAAGGTTTTTAAGCTGTAAAGCTGTCAAAATCCTTTTTATGGGAGAGGAGCATAATAGCATAACTATAATTACTCAACATAATAGCCGTTAGTGTTACATCAGCAGAAGTATCAGCTTTTCTAATGTTATGAAAATTAGGTTGAAATCTATGTTGACGTATAATATAAATGTATAATACGTTTTGTGGCTATATTAAATATAAAAAATGTGGATATAAGTTGTGTACATTACTACCTGACCCTGTGTACTTCTATTGTAAATGTCAAAAGTTTTTTCTGTGGTAAAAAACACTTTGTCACAAACACTGGCACTAGAGCTTAATTTGCTTTTGAGCATTGATTTACCCATGAACGAATTACACATACTAATCATCAAAAATAATGTCATCTAATCCAGTAAATTCAGTTTGTGACCATGCTAAATCAATGTGCCACATGTGCTAAATCTGATTGGATGAAACACCCAGGCAGATAGTTGTGTTAACTGTCCTACAGCATGTCCAGATACACAGCCACCTTCTGTGCCACCTTCGTCATCTCCGCAGGGTTCACCAGACCTCCTGCCAGCCCCTGTAATGAGTGTGTGGATCTGAATCCATTTATAGACTCATTCCTCCCACTTTAACCATATCGCATTCCTCACCTGTCTGCTGTTCCAAAAAAAAAAAAATGCATAACACACACCTGCGATGGCTGACAGCACTGTGACCAATTTTCAGATTCAAACAGCTTGATTACGTTACAGGTCATCTCTGTCAGTACAAACATTAAGGAGATGTTTGTCAGAACTAGCGGATTCATGGAGAGATTTTGTGAGGACTATCAGCGAGTGCCATGGTCATGCATGATTGCGTCCCATCAGTGCTAACAGAACACAGAATGGCCATTAACAGGCGGACTGAAGCCGATTGTCTTGGGAAAAGTGTGTATTTGCAGTCTACCATTAACTGTGAACCCTTGTCCCCAATCTAAACCCCTTCAGTCATCTGTCTCTGTCTGTCTCTCTAGTTTTCCCTCCGTTTCAAAGGCACTAATAATTGAGAGTCAAAAAAAAGCATTTATGTTTTAATACAGCAATGCTTCGGGTACATGGTATAAAAAGAAACTGAACTGATAAAACGATGGTTCTCCAGCGTTTGGCATCTTCTGAGGAAATGTAGTAGACTATAAGTATACAGTGAACATGGACGTATACTAAGTATACTACGTTTTCTCAAGGGGTGAAATCTTACTCTGTATTTTGTGGATTGAAGTTTTTTTAAATGATGCTTTGTGTGTGGGTGTGTTTGTATATATATATATATATATATATATATATATATATATATATATATATATATATATATATTCATTGATATTAATGTTTTAATTTAATAAAATATTTTTTCATTGATATTAATATGTTTTAATTGAATAATATTAAAATATTTAACGACCTACAAATGACATCTTTCTTGTTGATTTTATGTCATAATGTTTCTGTGTTTGTCAAAAGCCCTAAACTATATTTCCAGATTGAAATAAAATCTGTTTTCAATGTGATTTCAGTCACTGTTCCCAAAACAGGGAGGATTTTGCAGGGCATATTAGTTACACTCCCCTTCTGAGGGAACAACTCATGACTAGCCGTTCATTTACTCAACACTTGCATGAAATCTCGTTGCAATCCGATGGTGGTATTGAGCCAAGGCCACACAAACATTTCCTTATTTCATTCTGCTGTAAACGGTGTTGCTTGGAGCAAAATATATTGCTTGGTCATTGTTAAGGTTAAAGTCAGAGTTTCTGCTACAGAAATTGAGTTTCTGAACTTTTAGGACAAACACTTGCACTTCTGTATTCATAAAACTCTCTTGAAAGTTTAGGCTGAATCTGTCAAAATTTAATGGTGAATGTTGTTTTGTGAGAATAAATCTCTCTCACATATCAACAAAACACCACCTATCTGAAAATGTGTTTTACTCCTCTGAGACCTTCGCAGACAGTTATGATTAATTACAATAAACCTTTATCTATAATGAAAAGTGCAGCGCAAGAACACGGTGCTTACTTTGGACCACAGTATGTTCCTTTAGATTTTTTTTTTTTCTGAGCATCTCCTGCAAGTTGTTTTTCTCAGCTTAAATCAGCCCACTTTGCTTCCATCTGTGGTGACCTGATGGTCAAAGCCTGCAAGCTGTTTCCTCTGAGCGTGTGATCGCATGCGGGGGAATGTAGAGGTATATACACAGACGCTCAGTGAGGGATTGGCACCTTCAAACAAGCATCTCCATCACTCTCAGATAATCACTGCCTACGCTCCTGCTGAGAGGTCCTGCCTCGGTTAATGAATTTTGCGCACGTAGTGCTTTCAATTTGCAAACAAGCCTGTCCACATTACAGGAGACGGAGCATCAGCTGTTGTTCCAGAGCTGATGATTCCCACGTTTGGCTGGTGTTTTATTATTCTGTCTGCACAGTTGCAAATCCAGCAAAGCAAGGGAGAAATGAGTTGTGTGATTGAGTGAACATTCAGGCTTTGTCTTGTTTGTCTTTGATAATGTGCGTCCAACTTTTTATGCATACATAAAATACACTCGCAATAAATACTTTACAAAACAATATATACTTTATGGAAAATCTCAGTTGCCTGATTTTATTGTGTCAAAAATGTAACTGTATTATCGCCCGGCTCGTTATATAAAGTTGGATATAGGTATCTATGAGTATATATATATATATATATATATATATATATATATATATATAATGTAACTAACCTTAGACTTATATTCATGTAAGGCAATATATACTATATAGCAAATATAATTTGTTTGATTGCTTGTGTCGTCTCAAAATGTAAATTTTATCTCCCATCTCCAATCTGCTAATTGCAGCTATAAGGCATGAAGATATTAAGGTATTATAAACATTAACATTTTCTGTAAAAAAAAAAAAACTGGTTTGAAAGTTTTTGTTTTTTTTTTTTTTTTTTTTGCTTACATTCTTTCATATTTTTGTCTTGTTGTCCAGTATAAATATTAAAACATTCTTAAATCTTAAGATATATTTAAGTTGCAAAATGACATGATATTATGTGTTGTTTCCTGAATTTATCAATATTAAATCTTTTTTTTTCTTTCTTTTTTTGGCATAAAACTTGAAAAAATATCTCCCAGTGAGGTCAGAAAAATAATCTTGTTTTTCTCTTTTAATTACGTTTATTCATCTTACCTCACGGCAGGTGTTTGTTCTTGTTTTAAGCCTAAACTCACTTAATTTTAATTTTTTTTTCAATAATTTTTTCTTAAGTAAATGTTTTGAAGATTTTAATTTTTTTTTCTGCAGTGTTGCAAAATAAATTTGGCTTGACTTGACTTTCTCTTAAAGAAGAACCTCATGTTGTTCCAAACCTGATTGACTGACTTTTTTCTGTGGAAAACAAAAGAATATATTTTAAACATTTGTCCTTACACTTAAAGTCATTAGAGTCCAAAACAACTTTGACTTTACTTGTATGGACAAAAACAGTAAGACATTTTTAAAAATATCTTATTTTGTGTTCCCACAGAAGAAAGAAAGTCATTCAGGTTTGGAACAACATAAGAGTGAGTAAATTCTAACAGAATGTTCATTTTTGCGTCAGCTATCCCTTTTAAGCATTAGAAATGAAATCCCAGCTCTCTCAATCTGTCTTTGTGTGTCAGTTTTGCAGATGTTTCCATGCGCTCGTCATGTGCACCACCCCAGAGAGAGGCTCCAGCTTCAAAAACTCCTCCAAAGTCACCAGAACTCTCAGGACAGTGCGACGCGCCAACGGCCAGAATGTGACCTTCGCAGTGGCCTCAGCTGGCCATCCTACTATCTTTGCTCCTAACAGCGGCGGGCATAAAAGTTCCTCAGAGGGTGAGAAACCATCCCCTGCTGTGAGCCAGGGCACCAACAGACCTGTTGTCTCTCTTGTGGCCTATTACAATGGTTGAGCTCATACAGTCAGGCCAAACCAACACTAATACAGTGGAATTAGAAGTGACGGAGGTCACGGATTGCATAAAAAGAAAAGAGAATTGATAAGTGGACTGCCCCTCACTGACAGCCATGTTGCATTCTAGGGGAAAACACTAAGAATGGATACTGGAAGTAAACAGCTGGAGAAAGGAATGACACCCCAGAAGAAGTTTAAAACATCTGGATTTAACTGGTAATTTAGCTGATGTTTCTTATGAGTCCAGGATGTATATGTGCTCTCAGATTTTGGTGAGGTGTCGCTCTCTTTGAAACTGAGCATGAGCCTGTTTTTTCCTGATATTTTACTTTAACAAGGACACTTTCAGCCAGTGTAGCACAGATTGTTTAAAGTGATGCTTTTGTTACTCTTCTTCTAATTCTGTTCAACATTTAGAACATGTACAACTACTACTCTAAGCACATGAAGGCCTGTTTGTGAAAGGAATGGTTGACTTCAAAATTAAAAATGTGCTTAAAATGTACTTTCCCTCAGGTCATCCAAGATGTAGATGAGTTTGTTTCTTCATCAGAACAGATTTGGAGAAATGTAGCATTACATCACTTGCTCACCAATGGATCCTCTGCAGTGAATGGGTGCCGTCAGTATGAGAGTCCAAACAGATGATAAAAACATCACAATAATCCACAAGTAATCCATCAGATAATGTCTTGTGAAAGGTTCATGCTTGTAAGAAAATAATCCATCATGAAGGCATTTTAAATTTAAACTGTCCCTTCTGGTCAAAATACCAAAAATCCATAATAAATCTTCCTCTAGGTGAAAATGTCCATCCCATCATCCTCTCGCTTTAAAATCCACCAATATATTTTGGCTTGTAAACAGTGCTTGATCTGAGCATGTTCCTCTCTTGATTCAGAGCACATAACTTTGATTCTGATTGTTTACTGGAAAAAGCAAAAGTATGGATATAGATCTCACATTTTAGCCAGAAGCAACTATTTGAAGTTGAAAACATCTTAATAATGGATTTTTTTATTACAAGCAGGCAGGTTTTTGCTACACAAGATGTTAATTGATGGACTGGAGTCGTGTGGATTACTTGTGGATTATTGTAATGTTTTTATCAGCTGTTTGGGCTCTCATTCTGACGGCACCCATTCACTGCAGAGGATCCATTGGTGAGCAAGTGATGTAATGCTAAATTTCTCCAAATCTGTTCAGATGAAGAAACAAACTCATGTGCATGTTGGATGGGTTGAGAATGAAATTAGCATATTTTAATAAATAGTTCACCTTTTTTGGGTGAACTATTCCTTTATGGGATATATGTTGCTGAAATTTAAAGGGGTTATAACATTTTCCTTGATCATTTGAAATACAAAAGTTTAATAACTTGCTCCTCAGTCTTAAAAGAGCATCTGTTGAAACCCAAATACATTTAACACATCCACATTTATACGTCAATAATTCATTTTCATTGTCAAGTAAATCTAACTTGAGGTATCACTAATAGTAGAGTGAGATATGAAGAATGTCCACCGAAAGTTGTGCTTGGCTGTAGTTTATGACTTTATTTTTATCAAGGACCCTGATCACAACAGTGAGTTTGTGCAGCTCATTTCAGCAGGACTTGTTTTATGACAATCCTTAAAATGTTTGAGGACATAAAACCTGTTTTGAGCTGTAAGAAACCTTGACTAACATCATTAATTGACCTCAGGGAAAAATGTGAAATCTATGATATGACCCCTTTAATAACAATTAAAATGCAATAGTCTACATGAAATACACTTTACAAGTATTTATATGTAAGCTCTGAAGTTCTATTTTAGCTTTCTGTATATTTTAACAGATGTTGTATAACATGTAAAACTGCTTAGCAAATGAAAACAGTCCAGGAATAGCTTTTCTTAGCCTTGCCAATATATTTCCAAGATTAAATAAGCAAATCATTGATTTGAAATACACAATTTCCTTGGCACGTTATGCTAAATTGGCTGAAGGCACCCATCCCGTGAAACCTCTTTATCGTACTGTTTATACACACACACACACACACACACACACACACACAGAAAATAACAAGCTTTCATAAACTATAATGTATCATAAAGCAATGATGCCTTGAAGCCAAAACCTGCAGCAGAATCTGTTGACAATGGAATTTATTTCAGTTTAATAAAAGTGTTCCTATGTTTGTTTTTGGTTTATTTTGTTTTGATTCTGCTTTTTTGTAATCAATATTTAAATTTGTTTGGCATCAAAAGGACAGGCTTCTCAGCGATGAGCAGACTGTTGACTCCTCAAGACTTGAATAATGTGGGATTGGCCCGGGGTCCCTTGTGGGGCTGTGACTGTTCTTATCAGCTGATCCGTGTTTACTAATGTAGCAACATTCACAATCAAACAACAAAAAAGGATTTATTTCTATTATAACACCCTAGTGAATCACATATACTGAGTCTGAAAAAGATTTGAAAGATGTAGAGATTTTTGGACTTATCAAAAGCATTTCTTACTGTAAGTGTTTTAGTGTCATATTTTGGCTGATCAATTTTAATTTCCATTTTTGTGCATATCTTTAGTACCGTATTGTTGAGGTAAACAAAAAATAATAATAATTCAGTGTCAAAACCCCAGTTTTACAATACTAGGTAATCAAACGTTTGGGGAAAGTAAGGTTTTTTTTTGTTTGTTTGTTTTTTTTTCAAATAAAATTTTTGGAACTTTTTATTCATCACAAAATTCTGAAAAGTTTGCACAGTTTCCACCAAAATTTTAAGCAGCACAACTGTTTTCAACATTGATAATTATGTTTCTTGAACATCAAATCAGCATATTAGATTGATTTCTGAGGGATCATGTGACACTGAAGACTGGAGTAATGATGCTGAAAATTAGCTTTGCCATCACAGGAATAAATTACATTTTAAAATATATTAAAATATTTATTTAAAATTGTAAATTTACTGTTTTTACCCCAAACTTTTGAATGGTATATTTTATTTCTTTTTTTTTTTTTTTTAAATAAAATTCTTACAAATCAAGTTATCTCTTTATGGCTCATATCATACAGTAATGGAGAATTACCCAGAAATCCCATATAATCTACACATAAAGCCACAGAGCCACAGATCTGTTTTACAGAAGTATTTTTACAAGAGTTGGATTTGTGGAACAAACTAACAATTATATGAAAGTTTGATTACAATTTCAGCGTTTATTTGTATAACAGGGTTTTTTGTGATTTATTTGTGTGAACATTAGTAAGTATTTTTATGAGGCCATTTCTGAATGAAGGGGTATGTGACCTATTTTTATGAGTTGCCATAGTAGTGCAAAGCTGACGTTGTACAAAACTTCTGTGCATTGAGTGAGAACGCTGTACGCAGTCAATGCTGTAGATATTGTGTCAGAATACATATGGAAATGCAAGATAACAGCATTTTGAAATGCATAAAAATGCAAATGAACAGCACTGAATGCATTTTTGTACATGAAAAACAACATTTGTTACAGTCCAGCTGCATGTAAGAACCTATCTTTTTTTTTTTGGTTTATTTTATTCTAGCTCGCTTTGTACATTCTAAATAAGATTGAAATTGCTGACTTCTTTCTGATTTATTTTTCTGACATGCTCCAAATGAAGCTAATACATTATAGTGATCTCCAAATCAGAGCTTTTGTTTTATAGTTTTGTTTTGGACTATTTGACAGATGATCACTAATTCGTTTGTAAATTTGTTTTTGCAAGTGTGTGTGCTAGCATCCATCTGTGTTATGTATTACTGAAGCAGTTTTTTTCTCTAAATGTTACCTACGTTAACGCTAATAATAAAAATATCTGGATATAAAATATGTATGTGGTTTCAATAGAAGTTACCGCTTTTGTTTGATCGTAAAATGTCTTTTATACATTTTGTACAACAGAGAATATTTCTAGTTTGTGCTCTACTGAAATTTCCAGATTGCTTTGCCGTTGTGTATAAGAAATCTTTGGCAATCTGAGCTGTCAAACAGTTTTTCAGATATCCTCTTTTCTGCAAAATGAGTAATGTTTCCTATTCTTTCTGACCAAAATGCAAAGGATAAAGCATCCACGTCATCTGTCTTTGTGACAGATGTCTACTTTCTTAGTTTCTGTCATAACAGTGTGATGTACTGGGATCTGATATGAGACTTGAAAATGGGAAAGTCACACCATAGTGTGATAAATCCCTCTCTGAACCGGATGAATCAATAGTCAGGGCGGTGGAGAGACGGAGTGGGAGAGAGAGAGAGAAATGCTGAAAGACAGAAAGAGTTCTCACGCCTTGAAAAGTAGCTGTTGATGGGCCATGAGATGCAGCAGGTGCATTAGGAAGAAGAAATGTGCAGAATTAATATGGGGGGGAATGTGAGTAGTGTCATTTCCAGGTATGCATACTGCATATCTCCAGACAAGTATGCCAAACAGCAAAAGATTTCACATAATGCATTCATAAATATATATTTGCAGGCAATGTTTAGAAAAATGTGTGCAAATGTGTGTGTGTATATGTGGTGTTGATGTCAGTCAGAGTCTGTAAAACTTTGTGGAGTTGGGTCTCCAGTCTTCACACTGTAAGATTGAGCTGCTGACAAGTCCTGTCACTTATTTTTTAACTTCACACCTCATAACGGTCACGCAATTTTACACTCACCTTGGCTTCTGTGAGTGGTAGTACACTGTAAAAAGTGATAAGTTGACTTAACTTAAAAAAAATTGAGGAAACCCGTTGCATTAAAATTCTTAAGTACGTAATATTTTTTTTTAAAAAAGTTAAGTGAACTTGACAATTCAATTAACTTGTTTTTTTTTTTTTTTAATTATCATATACTTAACGGGTTTCCTCAATTTTTTTAAGTTAAGTCAACTTATCACTTTTTACAGTGTATGTGCACATTGATATCTGTGTGGATGATTTATAAATAACATGGATTTTTTTTTTTTTAACATCATGAATCTAGGTTAAAATGTGTATGATTATGTAAAATTATATTATTTTTCTTTGTAATAATTATTTTTAGACACTAACAATGGTTAGTGTGTATATAGTATATAAAGTAAATCATATATATATATATATACATATACATATATATTAGTGCTGTCAAATGATTAATCGTGATTAATTGCATCCAAAATAAATGTTTTTGTTTACATAATATATGTATGTGTACTGTGTTATACTGTATATAAATACACACATGCATGTATATATTTCAGAAAAATATGTTGTTTATATATTAAATATATTTATTTAAAAAATTAATTATATGAATATGAATATATGGACACATAAATACATGTAAATATGTCCACTGTATGTGTGTGTGTTTATATATACATAATAAATATGCACAGTACACAAACAAAAATATGCACAGTATGCAAACAAAAATTTTTATTTTGGATGCGATTAATCATTTGACAGCACTAATATATATACAGTGCAATTTCCTTATGCTGTTCCAAACTCACATGGCTTTGTTTCTTCCAGGAACACAATTATTTTGCAGATTTTCTATGATACTTCTCACCAAAATGCTTCACAACAGGTTTGACGTCAATTACATCAAATAATATGGATTTTGGAAAGAAGGGTGAGTACATTTGGTGTGAACTAGTGCTTTAATATGAGGTCACAAGAATGCTTTAAATACATATTTAAAATGTTGAAGATAAAGTACAGTTCACATGCTGTGAACTGCCCTTGTGTTTGTGTTGATATGTATTTAAATACAGTTAAACAGAGGAGCAGATGGTATTAGATATTCACAGAACAAAACAGAGCAACACGTGTCTGCTAAATCAAATAAAAACCTCTCACCTTTAAGCCATAGTAATCAATCTCCCACAGAGACGGATGAATGTTCAGCAATACACATTTATCCTTCTGTTCAGCGTCCACTTACTGTGAACTATCGCCAAAGCCCTCAGGCCTGACCGTAATCATTTCACTGTCACTTTGGCAGAGTGTTAGTGTCACAGTGACTTCTGTGAGGGATCTGCCTGTTTATCATGTCACTTATTCATATTTTAAGTGGATATGAGAAACCTTTTTATCCAGAGAGTGTCTCTAATGCAGGGGCGTGTCCCCTAAAATGTGATTGGCCACTTCAAAATTCTAAATCGCGATTGATTTGAGTTAAGGCCAGTTTATTACAAGGACTATAAAGTTTTACTAATCATTCTAATTATATAAGAATAGGGAAGTCCATACAACTATAATGATAAAGACAGAAGAAAGATATAATTGGAATCATTTTCAGATGGATATTTTCCAGCTGATGAACGATAAAAAATGCCAATAAGCCAATAAGACAGCCAATAAGAATCCACCTTGATTTAAAGATCTCGACAAAACAACAGCGTGTGCTTATAATGAACAGAATCTGTCAGTTGGTGTGGACACCAATATAATTACATAGTAATTACATAGTTCTCTTTATCGTTTTTGGTGTGAACAGGCCTTTAGACTTGTATTTTTTTAGACTGAAAGTATATTTATTTAAAATATAATTTTAAACAAAAAAATTTGAGGGATTCCACATGTTTTGCAGTATTAATGAGTAATTCATAATTCAATTAAATGATGATGAGCTGCAGAAATTCAATAATAGATCATTTTAATAAATTATTTTTTGGTCTTTCTAACTGTAATTATTAATTAGGATTTATTTACATCTATATTAATTATATATTAATTTTAGTGCAATTAATCACATCCAAAATAAAAGTTTTTGTGTATATTTATTATGCATATATAATGACACACACATATATTTTGAAAATATTTACATGTCTATATTTATATTAAAATAATTTATATTGCATATAAATATATTTAATATATGAACATAACATATTTTTCTTAAATATATACATTCATGTCTGTGTATTTATATATACATAATAAATGTGCACAGTACAAACTATCCTTTATTTTGGATGAGATTAATTGTGATTAATCGTTGCCTAGCACTAATTATTTTTTTTAATGAATGAGCGTGCAGTCAAGTATCAAAAAGGCATTTCTATGACTGCAAAATAGCTTGTTTTGCAATATACGGTTATCATCGCCATATTACATTTTTTCCTTTTTTGTCTTTATTTGTATTTGTGACAAAATACGCCCACCCAATCTCTCTCTCCCTTCCTGATTTTGCCTCTCTCTCTCTCTCTCCCTCTCTGTTACTGCCAGTTCATAGAGAGAGCCATCTGCTGATGTGCTTCTCTGCGGCAGGAGCCAGATGCCCTCAGTGACAGATTAGACGCCAGTGACCCGCAGTGACTGGCTCCAGTCAGACGTACGGGAGGGAGTAGCACTGGCATGCTGGGCCGTCCGCTGTGGCACACTGGCACCCTACCACCCCACAGCTCAGTAAGCCCACCACAGCTCACCGCTTATCTCCACCATGCCACAGCATACAAAGACATGCGTGCACCCAAAAGAACATTTAACCAAGTACAAATGCCACATGAAAGCTAGATATACAGAAGGGAAACATTCTGTCATGATTCTGTGTGCACTATTAATCAAAAGCACTGGATGCTGCACACATTGCTGTGGTTATCCAAAAGAAAGATGTTATTTCGATACAATTTCATGAACAGAAATATAGCTCCCTGGTACAGTTCAACAGAGGACTGTCAAGATGAAGTCTAAATTTTTATAAAACATGTTCCTTATGAATGATTAATCACCACATGCTCACTAACTTCCTTTTCAGATGATCAACAAGTTCTCATATTTTTTTAACTCGTCCTCTCCACAATACAGTATTACAGCTGCAGATGATGCAGATATTTATGGATTTAAAAATATCAGCAATTTCAAATATTCCAATTTTAATTCTTTTCTAATTATACTTTTTCTTTTTTCTTTTTCTTTTTTATAATTTATATACAATTATACTTTTATAATTTATATATAATTATAAGTATAATTTATAAATAATTATACTTTTTCTAAATAATTTTTTTATTTATTTATATTTTATATCAATTTGTGTGTGTGTGTGTGTGTGTGTGTGTGTATATATATATATATATATATATATATATATATATATATATATATATATATATATATATAATTTTGTATATTTAATATTGTATTGTATATTTATTATATATTTAATTATATATTTAATCTCATTTCACCAGTTTTTACATTTAGATATTTTTAAATATCTTAAAACACTAATAATTTAATAACCCTGTTAAATGTAATCTAAAAAATGTAATAATAATCATTTTTACATTGTAAATTAATAATAATAAATAAATAATTGCGCAGTTCTCTTTTTCACTGTTTACATTTGCATGTTTTTCTGTAATCTAATGCTCATTTAAAAACACTAATAATTTTAAAACACTGTTACATGTAATCTAAAAAAAGTTAATAATAATCATTTTTATATTGTAAATTATAATTAATTGTGCAGTTATTATTTTCCCTGTGTTTACATTTACATTTACATGTTTTTGCTGTAATCTAATGCTCATTTAAAAACACCAATTTAATAACACTGTTACATATAATGTAAAAAATAGTTGTTTTTTACAGTAATTATATTTAATAGTGCAATTCTCATTTTCTCTATTTTTACATAGCCTATTATTTGCCATAACAATCAATAACAATGTTAAATGTAATCTAACAAAAAAATGAATAATCATTTTCGTCCTGTATATCTACATTCACTAATAGAATTTAAAATGACTGTTTATAGTGTTTTATTTTTCATTTACTTTGGCTGTATCCCTTCATTGCCTATAGATAAAATCATCTCTCCTGCCCTATACTTATTTCTCATTGAATATCTTGTTTCACTCAAAAATACATTATATCGAGGTGAAATGAATGCCATGTTTATATGCTTAAATATTTATCCACATTTATAAAAAGCAAAAAGTAGCTCTCTGCCCAGAATTTGAACATTCATGCTTGTGTCTTCAATGCCCTTTGGTGCCCTTTTCCAGGCCATTTCCAAAGCAGACTCCCAGAGCGCAGCGCTTTCGTAAAAGATTTCTGTCATCGAATGCCTTTCCTGTGCATCAGAGCACAACCTCTTCAGAGATTTCCCAATGAGCAGTCAAAACTGCTCCTAAATGGCTCTATTATGTCTGACCTCAGGTTCCTCAGCTGAAAAGGTTTGAATCGTTTCGAGTCAAACTGGGTCAGCACACCGTTTCTCTTCAGCAGCTGTTCTATTATAGTGCCTAAATGTCATGTGTGAGAATGTGTGCTAGGCTCTGGGATATGAAAAAGTTCAATTACATTAATCGCACAAACAGTGATTAAAATACATCTGTGAATTCAGGGGGTGGGAATAGGAAAATGATTAGAAGATCATTGTGATGCTAATTTGTTCCTCAGAGGGATTTTTCTACTTAATCTTATTTGTGAAATATTAGCTAAATTGAAAAGCACCATAGTTTAGTCACTGCAGGCCTTTTTATTTTTATACATAACCATGGTAGTTTGAATATTAATGTCTTTTATTCAGTTTTTTTTTCTTTTTCACTTTGATAAAGTTTACTTTTTATGTTATTTACTAAGAAGAAAGTACTTTAAGCAAAATCTATTGAAGTAAAGTCTTTTCAAATGTTATTTAGGTGTGTTTATTTATGCTCTTATTACATTACTTATTTGTAATTGTATTTTAAATATTCATACCCTAATTTTATACATGCAGGAACCTAATTTGGCACTCAGATGTGCTTCATGGGTTTTTTTTTTTTCAGCCATTGTGAATAATAGATGTGTGAGATTTCCTGTTCTCACAAGTTCACAGACAACGAATATTAAATAAAGGCGAAATGACAATACTGTTCTCATTTAATCCACTGATGTATGCATTTTAAAATCACAAAGAAGGAAAGATCAATGTTTCATTTATCTTAAAAACAAGAACGCAATCATTCTCAGCTTTGTTTCTAGCTCTTTTTGACAAAAAGATGTATTTTGAGAAAGTTATGTGTCCCATTCAACAGAAGATCATGGAAAATTCCAGAGTACTGTGATGTAGAATTTATGGGACCAGTTGCATAAACTTAGGCTCCATGTGTCTTAATAACCAGTTTGATTTTTAATAGCTTTAGTTCTAGTTAACGTTTTAGTTAACGATAATTACAGTTCTTTCATGAAACTCTAGGTCTGATATAAAACTCAATCTAATATAATCACATCAATACTCGCTCGCTGCTCAGCATTCAAATACTTGGCCAGTGCTTGCTGTAGCAGTTGAAGTGCACTTCAGAAACCCTCCACCTTCCCCAGCTCCACCTGTATAGATGTCACATTATTTCTTACATGTGCACGGCAGCATGGATATATTAAATGTATCAGTGTCTGTACCGGGGGTGGGTGGCTAATCAATATGAATTTGCATTATTTGAAATCTAATTGTTACGAATTCATATGAAATCATCACATGATAAAATAGTTTAATTTTCTCATGTGAACACGCAGCAACCAAGATAAATCTGAAATTTAAAATATATACAGCAAATAAAAGTTGTTTAGTCAAGCATGAAGCAAAATGACCGTGAAATGCTCTGCCGTGTGATTAAAGAAGAGAGAGACGCCGTCTGATGAATGTCCAGGCGGGGGAAGAAATTGAAGTAGTGGAGATGAAGGTGCACATCAAACCCTGTGCAACAGTCTGATAATTTAAAATCTGTGAATGTGTACTCCAGCCCAAACCCATGATTTATTCATACAGACAGCAAGCGGGGAGCAGGAAATGGTAATGGTAGGAGCTGACTGTTGAGCGGCTTCTCAAGGACGCTGTTGTCTAGCGCAGATCCAGAGATGAGGCTTCTACAGGCCCTCTCTGTATGCGCGATCTCGCTGTTGGCCTCTCATTAATTCACACGCAGCTCTTCCTTCACGCGCCACGTTCACACTACAAATGGTCGTCTGGCCCTCAGGGACCCTGGCAGAAACACTGTGGCTTTTGAAGAGTTCTTTTGGCTCACTTTGTGTCCTCAAAGGTGGGGTAGATTAAACAGACTTCTGAATGCAGAAAAGCAGGGGGGAAGAACCTCTCCAAGGTCCTCTATCGTTCGCACACAGACTCAATCTGTGTGACTTACTGGCTGACAAACAGGTTTGATTTGTCAGGATAATGGATCCATGCCATGCTCGCAGCGTAGCTTGACTGTTTTTTTGCATGTTGGCACGTGTTCTGGTGTAGAGAAAAGCAGGAAAACAATGAAGCAATGGCAATTCCCCTGTCGCTGCGCTCGATAATCAAATGGATTTCTCTTTTGCAGACAAAATCTTCTCTCTGTGGTTGTGAAGATGAGAAATGTATGTCTTTGCTCACGGGAGACCCCCTTTACAGAGCACTGTTATGTAAAATGCATTTGATAATACATCGGATATTTTGATAATATGACAGAATGCGTGATACTGAAGCAAAAGTCTCTGCAGACATATTATTAGTGGATGAACCACCAATGTGCTCAGCATATAAATGTATTTTGTCTCAAAATCCAAATTCAACACAGGTATTTTCATGAAAATAAAATGACTTACTAATAATTAACAGAATACTGAATTTATAGTCTTATTGTTTTATAATGAAATTATCAAATAAAACTTCCATTTCTTAATGTTTGTTTTATCTAAATATTAGATAGTTTGGACAATAGCTTTCTTTGAAATATCTTATTTCCTGTTCCACACATGAGGAAAGAAGCTCACACAGGTTTGGAATAACATGAACGTGAAATGCTGACAAAAGTTTAATTCATGGATTAACTATCCCTAAGCGTTTGTTCTAAATACTCTTATTCATGTGCTTCCTCAGCAAGTAAAACACAAAGTTTCATCCCTTCATGCTAATAAAATGTGTAGTCACAGCTGAGACTCTGGCCAAGTGAAGAAGTCAGTGTGCAGACTACATTTGAGGATGCTGTGGGGTCTCTTTCCAGACTTCAAACAGCAAAGGTGGATAGATGGATTTCAATTCCTCCCTGGGTATTTCTGCATTAGAAAAGAAACATATTTAATGCATATCCTTTTCCCCCTCTTCTGTTTATTTTTATTACATTTTTATAAAGGCTATGGCCTATGCTGCTCAATCTTCATAATGAAAATACCTATTTAAAGACCGAGAGGTCTAATGTTCCACTCAGAAAGGAAAGAGTTTAAATAACTTAGAGCCCAGTCTGACATTATTATTAATTATGAGTCAACGCACTAAAAACTCCGAGGATCATATTATTCACTGTTCTTGGATCATTTTGAGAGACCGATTCACTTATTTATTAACTTGAGACTCGAATCAGTGAATCAGTTCTTAACTGCTGCAATCGAATATCGAATTCACAAATGAATCATTCAAAAAAGAAAAAAGAATCGGTTCAAAAGAACAATTCATTCGCTAATCGAACTGCAGGAGAGCGCGCTTCTCGAAACTGCTATCGTTTTTTTTTCCCAATTTAAAATAGTTTCCAGAAATGTAGTGGAGTAAAACTCTGATAGTATAGTTTAGAGCGTCGTGAAACACTTTATTACTGCCCACCTGTCAACACTCCCGTATTTCACACCCAGCTCCCGCCCCCCTCCCGTTTTGTTATTTCTCCCGGGAAACTCCCGTAATTTGTATGGCCCAGATCCAGTTATATGAATAATCACATCAATATTTTATTCCAAGGTTGTACAGTTGCCAGATCTTGTATGAAACGCATCACCTCACACAATCGACACAATACACAAATTTCAAACTATTTGTGACCTCAACCTGGCAACCTACAACCCAGTAGCGCTGTAGACGCGGGAAGTTGAATCTACCCAGTGTTGCCAACTAATTTTCAGAGAAAGTTGCTAAAAATTGCTAAATTACGTTGTGACGCCATTGCCTCGATGACGTCATTGTGTAATCATGACGCTAAATTGTCACAACATCAAATCTCAGCAAAAAATATATTTTTTTATATATGTTAATTTAGATATGTTTGTAAAATAATATACATAATATAATTTTAAAATATACAAATATATGTATATACCTATAAAATAACAGTATTTTTAGTACACTGAATTATTGAACACTTACACATTTTTGAATGATTACATTTTTTTTCAATAGCTAGTAAACTAGTAATACTACACATTCTCAACAATTATGCTTTAACAAAGTCCTTTTCAAAGATTTCTATAGTCTTTGGCTTTATGCAGTGTATTAGTTAGTATATGCTACACTCTAAGAAATGTCTGTAAAAAAAGGGCACAATATGTTAATACGAAAGAATTTTCCACATTGTGTTTTCAGACTAAGGGTGATAATGGATAATGTCCTGGAAAGTTACTAATATTTTTTCCATTTTTCTTACAGTGTACTAACTGATTAACAATCGCAGGTACAAGCTACTAACAAAGTGCATCATAAATTAACAATTATTCAATTATTATTATTATTATTAAATTGAACAATTGCAAATAGCAGCTAAGTCAGTTCACGTGATGTGTGTACTGCTAGGCATCTTTGGTTTCCTCTTTTTGTGTAATTTGGATGGAAAATGTGTTCCTTTTATTGTCTGAGTCACTTATCAAAACTTGCTAAAAGTTGGCAAATACATTTTTTAAAATAGCTAAATATGTTGCTAGGTGCTTTTTGAAGAAAAGTTGCTAGTCTGAAAACAACAGCTGGACGTAAGTATATAATTTCTTGTCTCGAATCCATGTAAACAACACCCACGCCTTTTCAAAGTGTGTCACACTAATTTTAATATCGGACACGGTGGGAAAAACCACATATCTCAGCATATTAAATCACAGGGCACATTCGTGCAGCCGAGGCACAGTGTTTCTGTTTAATTTTTTAAAAGAAAGAGAAATATATATATATATACTGCATATATGTAACAGTTCTAATATTTATTAGACCCCCCCCCCCCCCCCCCAATGACAGGTATGCTGCCCACCACTGCAAAATACATGTGTAGCTTCATTCTCATTCATTCTCATGAGAGTTGTAGCTCAGCTTAAACATTACATGAGTATTGTTGTTCACCTAATGTCAACAAGCATAATTTGGTGTAGGATTTTAAGTAATACAGTCTCATTGCTGTATGAGAAAAGAGAAGTGCTGAGTGTTTGGTTCACTCCATGTGTGAAATTGAATTCTCTCTTGTAAAAATTTACATACACTGAGACAACAGGTTAATCTTTGTATTTCCTTTCCGAAATTTAATGACATATCATGTCACATTTTACAATTTACTGCAGCCTGATGTGAAATGCAGGTGGTGATGTGAGATTGGTGTGGGCTGCGGGTGCACTGCTGCTTTCCTATTAAACTGAGTGTCCATCTTTGTGTGGCAGTTTGCACTGCTGACACAGAGAAAGGGCAGAATATGATTAATAATTCTGCTTTGATAAATCTATTTTATATACATTCAGCCTGTCAGTCACGTCCCTGTTTTTTAGGTAAGAGGAATGTGTATTGAATAGCTACATTCAGTGTTAACATTGGTCCTGTGGTCACAAGATTTATTGAGTGAGAAGACAGCTGCTTGAAGGAAGATTTTGAGATTTACTGTAAAGGTGAGTGTGTTCAATGAAATGACCCCCTGTGAGAGCTGGAGGGCAAAAACAAACAGATCGATCACCCTCCTGTTACCTTTGAACAAGTTGTCTGAAAGGTTGTGAGACCCAATATCTTTATGAACTAGCACAATTGAGTGATTTTATCACTAAAAGTCACCGGGTTGCTGTTCTTTTAGATGTTCCTACTGCAAATCGTTGCCAGTGAGAACGGCCCCACACCTGCGCCAACTGATATAGCCCTTAACTTTTTCTATTAGTTTGAGATTGGCTTTAGATTTTGCAAATGGAGTCAAACTGTGTTATCTGATATCTAGCAAACAAATTAGAGGATGAACACTAACACAAAATTGAAGAAAGATTTTTATCAAAGGTAATTGATATCTTCTTTTGTTTTCATTTACTCTTAGCAGAATCCTCCCCATTGCCAAGTCTTTATACACACACATAGACAATAAACAATGGTAAAAACAATATTTGGGTATTGTAGGTGTTTGCCAGGTTGCTAATATGCTTACAGTGTTGCTAGGGTATGTTGACATCCCTGACCCAAAGTATGAGCAATAGTAATAGTATGATACACTAATATATGTGACCCTGGGCCACAAAACCAGTCATAAGTGTCAATTTTTCGAAATTGAGATTTATACATATACAATAAATAAGTTTTGAAAATCTGAATCTGAGGGTGCAAAAAAATCTAAATACTGAGAAAATCACCTTTAAATTTGTCCAAATGAAGTTCTTAGCAATGCATATTACTAATCAAAAATGAATTTACGGTAGGAAATTTACAAAATATCTTCATGGAGCATGATCTTTACTTAATATCCTAATGATTTTTGGCATAAAGGAAAAATGGATCATTTTGACCCATACAGTGTATTTTTGGCTATTGCTACAAATATACCCCAGCGACTTAAGACTGGTTTTGTGGTCCATACAGGGTCACATATTACAGTTGCCATATGCTGACATATTATTGAAACTAACACTGATTCATTCATACTTTGGACTCTGATATTGTAACGATAATTTTAAAACTTTGTCAATTATACATTATTATGTACACAATGCTGCAGAAATATATTTTCATTTTCAGACTTAAAACTGCTGTCTCTACTGAGAACTCTATATTTGCAAATGTAAAAGTCAATTTCCTATGCACCTTCTTTAGAAGAAACAGCATTCTCTAGGACTGCTTGTTCTCAGTTGTTCACAATAATTGCTTTCCATGTATGTGTTTTCTCATTATGGCGGTGTGTGTGGGACAAATATTTGTTTGTGTGCAAGCATTAATACTGTTTGAATGGCTGTAGCACTGGATTTAATGCTCTGCTGTCTGCTGTGTCCTTTCCCTCCAGCCAGAGCTGCAGTACAGTAATAATGAGCCCAGTTGAAGCGGGTACAGGCTGCGTGGTCAGCTGGGACCAGACCCGCTGCTCCGTAAGACACTACAACTCATAGCATGATATGACCCGGCTGGACTTCTTAGACTAAACTCAGCACAATTTCTGCAGTTCCAGCAGACTTTACAGCCTTTGTTACTGTTTCTGTGTTAATTGATCTAGCACAGTCAATAAAAGGGAACACAGGGGAGCGTGACAAAAAAGAGGCAAATGGTGAGGTATATTTCAGTATCATTTCAGTTGACGAAGCAAAAAATATTGCACCACTTTTTTGGACATTTTGATCTTCCCCCATAGGTGAAGCTGTACTTGTAAGCCTAATGCCTTCATTGAAAATAGCCTCCCATGGGTGTTATTCAAGATAGCTGTCAAGTGAGCTATAAAGAACTCTTGAGTAAGGTAAAGGTTTTATTTATTCTATAGCATGTGCATTTATAGCATGACACACTGGTAATTCAGAGTGCTACACAGAGATGAAAAGTGAAAGAAATAATAAGGACACCTAAAAGTCCATTTTAAAACCATTAATAAAAGATATATGCGATTATATATTATGTTATGAATCATAACAATATTGCATAAATCATAAAACATTTTTTTTTAAATATAATTACATATCGCATATAATTAATTAAATGCTAACTTATAACAGTGACCTTAATAAATATAAGATTACAAAAATAGATTAAAAATACATTTAAAAAATAAAAATATTTAAGAACTGACTTTACTTTAAAGTCAGTCTTTGCAGGGTTATTATAGTTCATTAATTTTTTAAATGTTTTATTTCAGCTAGTTGACAAGGCAGCATTTCTCATTTTAATTTAGTTTAACTACTAACAAAACTAAAAGTGAAAAAATTAAAATAAAAAATGAATAGTCTATGATGCAGTCTGTGAACCAGACATTAAAAAGCGTGGTTTTGCAAGAATGAAATGGAGATGGAGAGTGAAGTGGAGAGGATTTAGCCAGATTTATGGATGTAGAGACTTTCCCTCATGCCTCTTCTTTCTTGTCTCTCTTCCATCTCTCTATCAAGTGACCTTCGGTTCGTGTTGAACATGAGTGTAGTGAGCAGCGGATCATCTGGGGAATCCGCCCTTGGGTTCATCATTAAAAAGTTTCTCAGGCAGAGAATATAGCAGCTGCGTCTCAGTGGTCCAACATCTGGGGTCTGTTGAAGGAGGGGGGCGATGATGGGTTGTGAGAAAAGAAAAGATAATTAATTAGAGTCATTAAGTAATTAGCACAACAGTATGCAAGGAGAAAAGGGGTAAATGAGATTTCCAGAGGTACAAATGAGGCATGGAGGCTATTTCTGGATGTCAGTACCTGCCATGCTAACATCCAGTTAATCAACTCTTAGTGGTTGGTAGTGTGTCGGTGGTCTGTTGAGACCTTCTAAATGAATATAGACAACAGAGATGGAGCAATGTCAATGGAAAATTGAAGTAATGTTATTTCTGGGTGATAAAAAAAATTTCCTGATGAGGGCTCTTGAGAAACCTTGGTGTTGGATTGCATTATCTAAAATTCACAATCTTCAAATAGCCTATGTTAATCAGAAAGAGAGCCAATTTTCATAGTAACTTCATAACTTGTACACAACATTGCATCTCTGAAGACATTATTATCCAGATGAGGAGTCATCATCATATTCATTTGTTCAGCCTTCGTACGATATATGAATGTAAACTAGCTTCTGTTAGCAAACGATACCCATGACTCTCCTTTTTCTGCTTGAGTTGCTTTTGCTGAACTCTCATGGCACAGTCAGTTGTTTCTCACTTAATGAACCTCTGCACCTATTGCCGTGACTTATTATTATTATTTATGATTGTTTTTCTATGATATTCATTCACATCTTTGCATAATTCAGTGAATCCTCAAGATGCTTGCATGGAAATGTGACCTAACCCTAGGGCCTCCAATTTATCTCAGATTTTGCATGATTTCATCCTGAAAAAAGCAGAGAAGCTCACCCAGCTGCAAGACTTAGATGAAATCGATATGACCAGACTGCAGTTCCTGGCTCTCCATCTCTCCTGCACTAAATATTTATGCAGAAAGTCCACAGAGTGAAGCAGTGGCCGGGGAGTTTGTCAGTCAACCCCTCGCTGTGGATGTCCTGTCTATATATAGGCCTAGATATTCTACATGCAGTTCGGTCAGGTTCTCACGGTGGAGCGCTAATATGCAAAAGTATTAAAAAAGTGATAAAAACAGGCATACCTGTGCAAGCCATTCTACGGCTCAATATTTCACTAGATTCCTCCCGATAACAATTTCAGTTGTCATAAGAGGGCAATGGCTCTAGGGAAATGGACCCTGTATAAGTGAAATGGTGTCTACTTTTCTAAAACAGCCCCGGGGTAGAGAGAGAGAGAAATACGGAGAGCGAGGGAAAGGTTAGAACGCATACCAAATAGACAAGCTAACACCTCATTATTCCAGCTGTCACTAACTGAAGAAATGACATAACCAGGTCTCTATTCTGTTCGTTGGCAATTTACAAAATGCCTTTTTCTCGTTTTTTTCAAGTCGTCAATGTCTTGGTTGCGTGCTTTGGCCTTTATAGTGTATTTTAAGCAGTTTATAAAGTCATCTATATTTTATAACAGTGTGACAGTACATCTACACTGACAATCACGGGCTGTCTGCTGCTTGTTTGAGCGAGTGCTTGGTCAGCTGCTGCACAGTGCTGAACAATTAGTGGGCGTAGTGTCTCTCAGGAACACAATATTTCAATGCAAAAACCAGCAATTTAGGTTAACCAGGTGCTAAAAACATTAAAATGCTTTGCCTTGAGTATTTAAATTAAGGCATTAGTTGTTTCCTAAATGACATATGCACCATCTGGTGTATGTGCATCATCCAGGTATTTTAAATGCACTTTTTTTTTTTGGAATATTCACACTACTCACACTATTTATGCTAAAAAATGGAATCGAGAAGTGCAAAAGTGTGCAAATTGGGATGCACCTATTGTCGTTCTTTTCCCTTGCTTTGCTGCTGTTTCCATTTCATTAATATAATATAATAATTTAATATGTATTTGTACACTACATATGTACACTAAGGTTTGAGGTTAGCCAAAATTGTTACTTTTAGTCAGCAAGGATGCATTAAAGACATTTGTAATGTTAGAAAAGATCTTTTTTAAATGAATGCTGTTCTTTGGGAAAGAAATGTATTTACACTGTAAAAAGTGATGTTGACTTAACTTTAAAAAATTGAGGAAACCTGTTGCCTTAAAATTATTAAGTAAATATTAATTTTAAAAAATAAGTTAAGTGAATTGTCATTATTATGTACTTAATCATTTTAAGACAACGGGTTTCCTCAATTTTTTTAAGTTAAGTCAACTTATCACTTTTTACAGTGTAGGTTTTCTACAAAAATATTAATATTAAACTGTTTTCAACATTAATAATATATAGAAATCTCAGGAATAATTACATTTTAAAATATTTTGATGAAATACATTCAGTTTTAGTAAGCCTAAGAGACATCTTTCAAAAACAATATATATATATATATATATATATATATATATATATATATATATATATATATATATATATATATATATATATATATATATATATATATATATATATATTTAAATCATACTGACCTCAGACTTTTGAATGGTAGTTTATAATGAACTGGTTCAGTATGGATAGCATCGGTTTGGTTCCCTGACCTACATTAAGATCTAGATGGTGTGCC
Organism: Acrossocheilus fasciatus; assembly: GCA_036784905.1. Lineage (NCBI taxonomy): Eukaryota > Metazoa > Chordata > Actinopteri > Cypriniformes > Cyprinidae > Acrossocheilus > Acrossocheilus fasciatus. The sequence goes on from CM071961.1 coordinate 18,203,842, forward strand.
TTCTTATTTAGCTGTGTGAAATCTCAAATTATTATATCTGGTGAAGACTAGCTCTCTGACATACTTTTATGTCTGAGGTTTATTTCTACCTAGTTTCTTGAAGTCTCAAGATGTTGTTAGAGAAAAATGCTGCAGTTTTAGGTAATGTTTCTAAGACTTGAAGTATCTATGGAAATAGATTTCACTGGATTCCATTAGTTAGGAGAAAAAAAGACTCCCACACAGAACCCACTCAGACTGAAAATTGCTGAATAGCTCTATTGATCACTATATTTCTGGTCTATTATATGTATGTTCATGTATGAGGTTCAGCATGGGAGCTCTTTTTCTGCAAGGGAGCCACAAATCCCATTAAAAGAAGGAAATGAGAGAGAGATGAAGGTGGTGGGAATGCTCATAAAAAGCAGAGGTCTACCGGGATGCATGGCCTCCCTGTGTTCATTAGCACGGCCCATAGAGTTAGGATGAATTACCTGTCCTGCATGATTCATTACATTTGCCCTTTACTTATCGCTCATCTCATTTTATTTTACTCGGGCCAGATATGTCACAAACCATGTCCCTTGGCTATCACCTGTTGTTTAATGGTGTAAATGGTATTGGTCCCAAAACATATCAGGGCTTGATTACAAGACTAAACCGTGGTTGCATTGTGCACCTGCTGCTGTGAGCTCTGGGCCCTGATATATAGTTGATCTGTAATTAGAATCTAGAGTCGTCCACTATATTCAGATTGCTGTCGTTAGGCCACTGGAGTGGGGCTTCTATTTTGGTCATGCTTTTAAGGGATAGTTGACCTGAAAATTAAAATTCTCATGTCATTCCAAAACTTTTTTTTTTTTTTAATTCAGGTTTTTCAGTTATAGTGACCTTGGCTACCAAAAGACACAGTGAAAGTGGTCAATGCAAGAGATATTAAAGCAATATCACACAAGAGCGTGTTATCATCGTAAGGATCTATCTGCCTTTCAGATTTTTTAAATGTGCACAAGCCAGCATTTCACAAGAACACAGTTTTATGTTCCGGCGAAGAGAAAATGCTAGGGCTAGAGACATGTTTTTTAAAAGTTAAACTATTTTTAACTTAAGCGCTGTGCATGTCATGTTCAAGGCACTGCAAAAGACATGAGTGCAACGTTCAAAAAGTGCATGTTTATATATAAAAACAATTGAAAAGCAGTTGGTTGCGAAAAAAATGTTCTGTTTGAACAGCCCCTTGCTATTCAAAAATGTTCAGTTAAAACTATTGTGTTAAATATACTTATTAAATAAGTTAATATTGAGGAACTTCCATTTTAGACGCAATATTACCAGTAATTTTGTCTGTTTATACACTGCCATTGAAAATATTTCCAAACAAATCAGCAGCAGCAAAGCACTGGTGTTTTGTCTTGATCTTGGTTTTAGAAATAATTAATTGATTTTGTCATAAAGAAAGTCACTTGCTAAATGAATCAGCTTTTTTTTTTTTTTTAAATCGGTTGAGTGAATGATTCAGTGACTCACTCAATAAATGGTTGATCATGCATAAGTCTTTTGACTGATTCAATTGACTCACTCATATAAACAGTCACTTGTCGTATTGATATAGCATATAGAAAGAGTTTCTGAACGATCCCCACTACTAATGCTAACGATACAAACCTTGAAAAGACCTGGTGATTTTGGACTTTAATGTTGTTCACTTGCAAATAATGTTATTTGACTTGCAAACTCAGGCTTCTGGTCTTGTGTCCAGTGCTAATTGGCAGCTGGGTAAAATCTGTTTATTCTGGGCTTCTGCTTTATTTATATTTCATCACTGACACATCAGCCCTGGCAGTGTCTGCCACATATGCAGTCAGACACGGCAGACGTTGCCCGAAGGGAGAATGCATGCTTTGACCGAGGCAGCTGTGAGCCTGTCCGCCTGGACGCCCTGTTTCTGGAATAAATAAGGGATTATATTGTCATCAATCCACATTGTATCTGTAAATCCACAGATGTGTTTGAAAAGAAAAACTAATTGAGCTGCCATCTTTGTTTCAGTGCAGAGCCTGTCAGACAAATTGGGTTTAAATTTTATTATGCTACTAAAAAGTGTTTTCTTCCCAGCACTATCTGTCATGTCTTCTTTAAAGCAGAAAGTCACAGTTGATAAAAAGTTTTTTTAGCATTTGAGTAAGCAGAAGATTTGCTTACCTTCAGTATCCCAGACGCAGTCCACTGTCCCCTAGATGGCATAGATAGATCACAGCATCTGCTAAAAGCTTGACAGCCTCATTTTTTTGTCATCGCTTCTTTATCCATTCATCACAATCAGCAGCTGCCCTTGCTGTAGGGATGGTCATGAAGATGGAGATAAGGGAGGATCACGCTCATCCATTCTGAGCAGCTCCATCCTCTCATTCTTATATATTTTTAAAGGTAAGTCTCTGCAGTGCTGTTTGGCTGCTATCCACACTGCAGGCCGTGGCTCCAGGGTAGACCTGTCAGGTCCCGCAACGCCAGCAACTTCACCTGATAAATAGCTAGATGTAGGACTGCACAAGTAATCGAAAATATAATCAAGATTACGATTGCAGCAGCTGTGATTGACTAATTGTGAGAAGTGCCGATTAAAGCATTCTATGTCATCGCAGCGGTCATTGTAACTAAGCCAGGGTTGTGCATAATTCAGAATTGAATTTAGAATGCAATTTAATTTGTACTGAGGTAGTAGACAGAATTTAGAATTTCAATTTGAATGTAAAAAAAGTAGAATTGAAATCAATTGAATTTCATAGAACTATTTTTTAACTAGAAAAGCAGAGTTTGTCATGACCAACTTTAGATAGATATTTCATATTTTAATAAGTTTTAGTCATTTTGGGACATTTTTATTTAGCTTTTTCTTATGTACTATTATATACTATTATATTAATATTTAACATGTTTAATATTTAAAATGAGCTTTTATTTTCATATTTTAAATGTTTATTAACTTTATTTATTTATTTTTTATTAATTTTGGGGCATTTCTATTTAGCTTATGTTTAGTTTCAGTCATTTTAGTACAAATTAAACTTTAAATAAAAACCTTTAAATAATTTTTACACATAAGCTATAGAAATAAACTTTAATTTTATTTTAGTAAGTTGCCAGAGAAGCATTTAAATATATATATATATATATATTCTTTTCTTTTTTCTTTTTTTTTTAAGTTAATGTTTTTCCATCTAATTTCAGCTTTATTTCTGTTAACAAAAATTATTTTGTTCTTATGTTAGCTGTAGCAACAGTGATTAGTAATTGTGTGTATTTAAGATAAATAAAATGCTAGCTATTGAAAAATGTGATTTCCAATATACTGTATCATTTCCATCACAAAATGATTATTTAAGATGTGCTGTAAATATTTAACAATTCCTGTTTTTGTCATAATAAGATGTGTAATTCCACTACAGAACTTCATCGAGAGAATTCTGCTCTATGATATAATAATACCTACAGGCTTATATACCCTGCAGTTTATGTCCACAAGGAGATCATCTGATCATGATGAATCAGCTAACAGTATTGCACACAGATGTTCACGTTATCAAGGGAGTTTGTCCAATGAAAGATACTTCGCATTTGTTGTGTTACGCTCTCAGACGCTTCACTTTGAGCCTGCGATTCCTGAGCGGCTTCAGGCATCAAACCCATCTGTTGTCTGTTGCCAAAAGATTTAATTTGAAAGTTTACTTTGTAACTGAGCTAAAATCGATTTCATTCGAGGTTGTTCCACATGCAGTACCGCAAAATAAAATCAGCAATAAGAACTGTTTAAGTGCTTCCTTCCCTTGGCGCACACTACTAAAGAAAATAATTAAAGTGACGGGACTCCTGGGATATGGGTGAAACTGTGCGCCTGAAGGCATCTCAATCACAGTCTCTTGAGTTTTAGCTTTAAGGAAGTGCCGTTTCACAGCCGTTTACCTCAGGCAGAGATCATCACAGTGCACTGATGCATTACCGGGCCTTGGAGACAGTCAGCAAGCTTCTTGCTTTCTCCAGAAAAAAAGATAAGGGAAAGTGCTCTTATGGGTGTTCAAAGGAGAACTGAAGTAGAATGACAAATGGACTGAGTGTCTGTCAAAGGTCAAGAAAGTCTGATGGCATCAAGCGAAGAGAGTGTGCACTGCCCTAGGAGAGGATGCTGGGACTTGATTCATCTGTCAAAGAGAAAGTAGTCTCCTGAGACGCTACTTTCCTCTCTCTTTTTCTCACACGCTCAGACCTCAGGCATCTCCACTGCCTAGGAAGATTACAGCTGCTCACTACTTAATGTAACTTCTGACAAGTTTGAATGATCAGAGACTAAGACAAATACGTCATTTCCCACTAAATCAATGCAATCTGTGTAGTCTTTGTGGATTAGTTGGTTTAAAACCAATTAATAACATGCATAATGATAAACAAACAAGACCAGAATCTTTATTACACTGTAAAAAAAAAAGTTGAGCGAACTTAAAAAAAAGATTTTTGAGTTTGCTCAACTTATTTTTGTGGGAGATTCTCAAATTTATGTTGTATAAACTTAAAACGACAAGTTGAGAAAACTAAAAAATCTGCTGAAGCTGGTTGCCTTAAAATCTTAAGTTGTCTTAACTTTTTTTTTTTTTACAGTGTAGGTGGTCTTTTTGTAAAACTGAGGAAGAAATAGCAACAGATTTTCCTTAATTTCACCAGTGTTGCCAAGTCCGTGTTTTTTTCTGCTGAATTGGGCTACTTTAAATAAAACATCCCCCCACCCCCCCGGAAGGAGATTTTGACCCCCATTATGCAATTTTGAAGCGCTTTTGAGTGCCAATTTACCCCAGAACACGATTGGGCTAGTTTTGAGTAAGTTTCTTAAAACGCAAACAAATATAATTCTAATATATAATTCACTCTGGACTCTAGACTGAATGTTCACTAGTGTTAACCAGAAATCTAAATATAGAATGAAATACATATTTCAATATTTATTTTGTAAAAATCAGGAAAAAATATATAAGCTATATATATATATATATATATATATATATAGAAAGTATGCGTACTTGTGTTATTACTTGTAGTGTATTTGTGTATTATACATTATTATATATGTGATCCTGGACCACAAAACTATTTGAAAATATGGAATCTGAGGGTGCAAAAAAATCCAAATATTGAGAAAATTGCCTTTAAAGTTGTCCAAATGAAATCCTGAGCAATGCATATTATTCATAAAAAATTGTTTTGATATATTTAGGGTAAGAAATTTGCTATCGATTAAACGAAAAATTGATAATTTTGACCCATACAATGTATTGTTGGCTATTGCTACAAATATACCCATGCTATTTATGACCAGGGTCACAAATGTACGATTCTCGCTCTCTCTCTCTCTCTCTCTCTCTCTCTCTCTCTCTCTCTCTCTCTCTCTATATATATATATATATATATACAGTTATATGTGTTAAATAAGTTAGTGTACTTTAAATATCAGAATTTTTTTTTTTTTCCCAATCAAGCTATAATTTTGACAAGTAATGTGAAAATATTATTTAAATGTATTTACAATGCTTAAAATGCTACCTATGTGAAATTATTCTTAACAAAACAAAGAATCTGGACATTAGATTAAAAAAAAGAAAAAGAAATGTGATTTCCACCACAAAATAATTATTTAAAATGGAAATGTTTAATTCTATAATCGTTAAACATTAATTAATAATTTAAAAAAAAAAAGTCAAAGCTGTGTTGCCTAAACATAGAAATTAATAGGGGTCCAATTAAATAGTGAAAATATTAAAAGACTTATTACAAATAATAAAAAAAAAATAGGCCTATAAATTTAATACAAATTATTTTAACTATCAGACACACTTTGAAAGTTAATTACAAATTATTATCAAATGATACATGTGGTAAAATCTCCTCTGCCTTGACTGGCTTAGATAAATGACAGTGTATCTGGAGAAGCTAATAAGATAAACACCAAAATAGTTCAAGGCTGACAGCAAAATAAAAGCCATCCATCAAGTGAAGGCTGTTTGGACGACCTGCTGTGGCATCAGAGGAGTGCCATGGGCTGTCTGTACCTGTCCCATCTGTACACAGCCCAGTGTTACACATGCTAAATGACATCTACAAACACAACCTTCATGCTTTAGTTAAGTTACTTGAGGCATGCGTGGTTGCACAAGTAATTCTATCTATCTACTGATCTATACTGTATATATTTTACAGGTGTAGGCGTTGTGGCTGCAGTTTGACAGGAAAGTAAAAGTGTATTTGTAAAATGTTTGTGAGGCATCATAAAAAAAAATCTAATAATTTTCCAGCTTGTCAATCCGACCATCCCCAGTTACTCTCCTTTGTGATGATTCATGTGCTTTAAGGCCAAAGGAAGATCTGCCCATGGCCTCTCATATCCCAGCAATAAAATCCTGGCGGTGTATCCAATGACCCAGCGGTGCTTTTAAAGCAGCATCCACATCTATCACAGCGTGTTCATCTGCTGTGTTTGTAAGTCCTGCACTCAAGACGCCTCTCACCTAATGAACTGTAATAAATATCCCCTAAATACAGAGGAACAGCCCAGAGAATTATAGTGTATTCATTTTCTTCTGTTCTCCAGGGTTTGAATGATGTTTCTTCTGAATGATTTTCATAAAAACTTAATATCTGGACTTTGAGAAATGGTCTGCCACGCTGCCATAAATCTTCATTAAAAGCCAGCACAGTTGCCATCCTCGTAGTCATATATTAGGATGACCAGACATCTTTGTTTTCTGGAGACAGTTCCCATTTTTTGTGGCTCGTCCTCAGGTGGAGATGTCCTTTCTCTGAAAATGTCCCCATTTTTACTGTGACAAAAGTGAAATAATACTTAATGTGCTAGATATTGCACATGCTTATTATTATTTCAATTAAAAAAAAATAATAATAATAATACATCATGGCATATATTATGCCATTTCTTATTATTTTGTTTATTTTATTTATTTTAATTGTTAGAACAGAAAAAAAAAGTCAAGACGGAACATATTATGTACAGGGATGTAAAGGCCTCATTGTTATAACCAAAGTCATAGATTTATTTAATTCCAAATTTCAACTAGATAAAAAAAGTTTGTCAAGACAAACTTTAAGTTGGAGGACGGAGGTAGTAATATGCCTGGTTTTAATTTCAGAAATGTGGTCATCTTATCATGTGGCTATAAGCCTCTCAGATGTATAAAGGTCAGAGGTGACTGTTTGCAGAGACTTCCGTGAAGCTAATCATTAGCCGTATGGAAGGTGAACTTACTGAACAGGTTATTTGATCATTCGTTAATTTCACTGGCACACAATGAAATTTCCCTAATTTTCATTATTTCATCCCCATTTGTGATTAAGGGGATTGAGGGGTCATTCGGCTAGTGTTTATCCAGTAGTGCGCTCTGTTTGAGCTAACTAGCAGCTTAGCTGAGCCGTCTTCAATGAGAGAAAGTTAGACTTTGACAGGCTTTGGGAACTTTTCCTCAAACTTCATCCTGACAACTTTCTACCTCCAATGATATCCATTCAAAGTTACGCTTTTTTTGAACTCGGGACGTCATGAAAACCCATTTTCAACTGTAACTGTATATTTTTCCCTCCCGAACGAAGCTGTCATAATTGTAATAAACCCCACACCGTATTATTCCCTTATTACCTGTATAATCCAATTCCAGAGGGATCCTATTAGAGCTGCAAACAAGCAGCCACGAAATAACTCTAACTGCACATATTGGAAACCTCTGCAGTGCTAAGATAAGCCTATTTGGTTTGCCTTATACCATTCAAGCTGTTCACAGGGCTTGTTCTCCTCGTACCTTCTGAACCGTGGGGTTGAAACTCAGATTGCTAATTTGTATCCCTGGAAACCAATGCACACTTGTTTACGTTCTGACACTGATTAGTGTAAGTGTGCCCTGAATGATCTCAGTGATAGCTTTACCTGCGGATGCTTGTTACTTGTGCTTGCAGAAGATGACTGGTTCAATAGAATGAATCTCCTTTAGGTCTCTGTACTAAATATAGCACTTTCTTGTAAAATTGAGGTTAATTATTTGCTGTGTAGTTAACTTACTTTTAGTGCTCCAGTTTTCTCTCTAAGTTTGACAAAATAAAACTTCTGTAGCATAAATGGCTCTGAAATGCTTCTCTAAATCTACATTGCTAGTATTTAAATAGCTTTTCATTATGGTTTAAAGGTCAAAGGTTGTTGTGCTTAAAATTAAGTTTTACAAAATGTAATACAGTGATGATTAAGAAATGTACAAATAAATGTTCCTCAAAAAAAATTATGAATCATATTTGATACATTTTTATGTGATTTTTCTAAGAAATGATGTATGGATGTTCAAGTTAAGTTGCTTCAGTCCAACAAGTGTTCATCTTGCAGTATAAAATTTTATTCCTCTATTTACTTTATTAAAATCAATAAAGATCTTACAGCAAAAAGACCTGAATTACACTAAAATGCCTTTTACTTGCTCTCTACTTGCTACTACAGAAAACATGTAGTAGATCGTGTACAACAGTTTCCAGCAATCATATTCATAATTTAGAGGCCTTTAACCCATTATAAGCAATTATTGATACAATTTAAATTAATAGGGTTTTTTCTTGCTCTATCAACACCTAATGTGTTCATTCTACTCATATCCGCTTAAACAAACACAGTAGTAGATCGATGTTGTTGATTCAAAGGTGAATTAGGAGGACGATTATTCATAGTCATGGCATTTCCGCAAAACAATGTTTAAACAAAATATGTTGGCATTTTATTATCAGGACGAGTAATACAATTAGTCCAGTGAAGTGTCAGGTAGCGCACAGGGAGCTGTGAGATGAACACTGACCTTTTACAGCAGAACAGAGATGGGAAGAGCAGAGAATGGAGAACTCCCTTCATATCTAATGGTTTCATGTTTTAATGAAGCATCTAATTAACTGTGAGAGTCCTTATAAAGACCTGGAGAATTGTGCCAGTAATAGGTAGGCTATATAATGATATTATGCATTATTATGATAAAATTGCCATGTACGTTGAGCTCTATTGTGCTAACCTTATCAAAACACGAGGTAGCCTTGACAGTGCTTCAAACAGCAGAATTACATTTAAATATAGTTATAATAAATAATCTACCAGGCCATTAAATCTGTTATTGTTATAGAGAACTGTTCCGTGGATAATTTGGGAATATATATTCACTACCATTCAAAATGTTTTTGAAAGAGTTCTCTTCTGCTCACTAAGGCCACACTTTAATATAAAAATACAGTAAAAAATAGTAATATTGTGAAATATGATTACAATTTAAAATAACCATTTTCAATTTTAATATATTTTAATATGTAATGTATTCCTGTTATGACGAAGCTGACTTTTCAGTATCATTACTCTTCAGAGTCACATGATCCTTCAGAAATCATTCTAATATGCTGATTTTCTGCTCAAGGAACATTCTTATGAATGGATTCTGAAATAAAATAAAACAAATTTTATTATGAAATAAAATAAAGTACTATCTAAATGAAAGGATTTTTTGAATAGAATGTCAAACAAGTAAAAAATAAATAAATAAAATAAAATAAAGCATGCTTTCTGAATGAAGGTTCTTCTCTCTTTTTTCTTACCACCAAACCCATATATCCATAATTTTATATCAGCCACAAGGTGGCGCCCAATGATTATAATATAGAAGTTCCTCCTGTTCTCATGCTAGCAACTCTCTGTATTGGTAAATTGTATGAATAGATCACAGACAAAATGGGTCTTAGGTTACTAGGCAGTAATTTGCTTCTACCTTCCTTAAATAAGCAGATACCCCTAACAATATTCAGAAAGCTTCTAAATCAGATATTAGCTATTCACACCAAGTGTGCATTAAACTGACTAGCAGGCAGCAGGAATGAATAAACAACAATAAATATACAAACTCTGACACTGTCTTCTCAGTGTGATAGTGTGACCGGTTGTTTAATACGAACAGCTGCTTTGTATGTCCAGTCAGATATTTTTAGGAGTGACAAGCACAGAAAAAAACAAGCACACAAGATCTCAAAAGGACAACAGCTCAGGCTATCACTCCACACACAAGACTGTAAGACACACTGCTGATGACCAGGTAGGAGAAAACATGCTTGTTTAATCCTGAAATTCTAATTCTGATGTCTTTACTTTTATAAAAGGTTTTTTTTTTTTCATTTTTCATTATAGATTGATCACATGGCTCTTACAATGAAGCCTGCATGGATAGCTGTGCTTTGTGTGCTAATGGCAGCCAGACTGAGTGTCTCTCTGGAGGAGGACACGGAGCTGGCTGAGCGAGATGGCAAGGAACGTTGTGCCCGCTGGATGAGGGGTGTTCCTGGCACTCCAGGTTTCGATGGCATCCCCGGGCAGGACGGACGTGATGGGCGTGAGGGAGAAAAGGGAGATAATGGAGATCCAGGTGATTTATTTACAGACTGTTAATAGTATTAAAGGGATAGTTCACCCAAAAATGAAAATTCTGTCATTAATTACTCACCCTCATGTCGCTCCAAACCCATAAGACATTCATTCATCTTCGGAACACAAATTAAGATATTTTTGATGAAATACGAGAGCTTCCTGACCCTGAATAGACAGCAATGCAACTGACACGTTCAAGGCCCAGAAAGGTAGTAAGGACATTGTTAAAATAGTCCATGTGACATCAGTGGTTTAACCATAATGTTATGAAGCTTAATAAGATCATTATTTTTGTTTTCTCTGCGCACAAAAAATTTACCTGTAGCTTCGTAAAATTACAGTTGAACCACGGATGTGACATGGACTATTTTAACGATATTCTTACTACCTTTCTGGGCCTTGAACGTGTCAGCTGTCTATGCAGGGTCAGAAAGCTCTCAGATTTCATCCAAAATATCTTAATTTGTGTTCTGAAGATGAACGAAGGTCTTACGAATTTGGAACAACATGAGGGTGAGTAATTAATGACAGAATTTTCATTTTTGGCTGAATTATCCTATTAAGTGCCCACAAAAAGTATTTTCACACATAAACCATACTTTAATGTTAATATCTAAATTAACACTAATAGGATTAAGTATATAGTTCACTATATAGTTATAGTTAATTGGATTAAGTGTAGTTCATAGACCCGAAGTATAGTTCGGGTCTGTGCATCAGCCTATGATCATAAAACATGCAGATCAATTTGACCTGCAAATATCGTAATTATAGAAATTGTAGAAATTTTGTCCGTACATTCCAAAAAGCATTGGAGTGTCGGCACTTTTGCAAGCATGTCCATGATCCTAAATGAGAAAAAGTCATCATTGGTATTTCCGACAACTAAAAAAACTAAATGATCTCACCCGCAACCTAAACTGAAAAAAAAAAAATCTTCAAAAGAAGTTCTGTTTTTTTGATTGGCTTACTTTAGTGAACACACCTTTATGGATTCGTCTCAGTTAACAATATAAAAGGTTTGTCTGCAAAAAAAAACAACAACTATTCAATTATCTTTGTCAAGGCCCCAAGGGACCGAATAGAGAGCCAGGTCAAGCAGGGGACGAGGGACCTGCAGGTAAAAGAGGATTTCCTGGAAACCCCGGTCTGAAAGGAGAAAGTGGAGAGGGTTCCTTCCCCTACCGCTCTGCTTTTAGCATGGGACTCACAGGTAAAACCAGCTCGGCCAGTAGAGCTCCCATCCGCTTCACTAAAGCCTTCTACAATGAGCAGCACCACTACGACGACATCTCCGGAAAGTTTCGCTGTGCCATCCCTGGGATCTATTACTTTACATATCATCTTACCATCAATGGGAAGGAGACCAAGGTAGCTATGTTTAAAAACGGCCGGACTGTGGCCTTTACACTCGACCAGTTCCACAACGGAAATCTGGATCAGGCCTCCGGAGGGGTGATTTTAAATCTGTCTGCTGGAGATGAGGTTTGGCTACAGTTGTATGATGACATATTTGATGCAGGGATTTATGCAGATACCAACAACGACTCCACCTTCACTGGCTTCCTTTTGACTCCTAAAATCTTAAACAACCCAACTGACAACCGCAGACGCTGACACCGTCTATGTGGATGTATTTGTATCCACATGTTCACTTAATCTCAAGGAACAATCAGTCAGTTTAATGCAGCATGAAGAGATTATTTGCTGTGTGTGTCTGTGTTTGATACTGTCATAAGCCCTGTCATTTTTAGATTTATAGGCCAGATATGTTCACAGGGAGTCTGGCTGCCCACCTGCTAAACATGTCACATCTAGCCAACTGGCTTCCTCTCAGTACAGCAGTTGGTGTGCAGTTTAGCATGCTTCATCCTCGCTGATATTTTAATCAATGTTCAAGGTCAGAGACCACCATACATGCTGAGATATGACCTTATAATTATATTTTATTTAGATTTGCGACTTGCAATCTTGCCGCAGCTCTTTAATCACTGTTTGTATGCTATAGTTTTTAATGAACCAAACTAGCATGACAGCTGTTGAGTATTTACATTTATTAATGTTTATTAAAAGTATGCTCAGGCTAATGAAGGCATCTGTGTCACAGTTTGGACTGTGCTCTAGATTTTGAAGAAACATCTTAATTGTGGAGTTTTAACATTTCTCTAAACTCCCAAGACAGTTAACTAAAGAAATCCATAAATATGGATTTTTATGCAAATTTGGTGCAGATTATTGTATTATTACTGACTGTTTGTGTGTTAGTAAGTTGAACGGTGAGATAATTCATCAGTTTTTAGTATTGCATTGCTCTGTGAATGACAATACAGTAGGATGGCATAATAAATCACTTGTCTGTGATAGCCCAATAAAATGTGAGCAACAACAGTTTCTACCAGCAGTTTTTTAAAATAATGTTATTTGATTTGAATTCATTGAAAACCTGTTTGTTAATGTAGGTAGTTTGTCAGTAGTAATAGTGCATTTGCAAATAAAAAGAGCTCAAGAGCTTTAAAGCTTTTATTTGAAACATTCAAAGAAAGACATCTTTCAAATATGCAAACAAATCACAAAAGCATCAATTTGGTAATTTAAAAAAAGAATACAAATAAGCAAGGGTCCCAGAAATTCATTAAATATTAACTTGAAGGGAAAATGGTGAGCGAATTTACAAAGAAAAAGCCAAACTGGGAGAGGTTACAGTATATTGAAGTACACTATTCACCTTTTACATACTTTGTTTTGTGTAATTTTCCCTCCACAAAGATACGAAGAGCTATTTCAAGTGCTCCTCTAGTAGAATATCTCTCCTAGAGATGACAATCTGATTACATGGACTTAAAGAATCAGCAAGAAACCATAAGAATCAATTTTCTTTTCCCTATACAAGTGCTGTCAAACTCCAGAGCTAGGAAATTTCAGCAGCTCTCGAAAATATTGAGTAAACCAAGTGAAATCCTGTGAAAATGCGTGTGCACCTTTTCTACAAGTGTGCATTGCAATATTTATCTACAAAAACGTGTTCTGTCCTGATCTACTATTTTTTGCATACAAATGTCACAGGTATTTATTTATTTCTGTAGTCTCCATTGTAGGCACGGTGGTCATCCTGGCCAGGATACCGACCACCGTATCCTCTCAGGACATCCTGAAAGCTAGTCGCTCCAGGTTCCTGGGGGCCGTATATGGCATATGGATCCTCTTGTCCGCTCATGTAGGGCTCATATTGCTGCTGGTCATAGCCTGGGGCCTCAGGGTAGGACTCTTCTCTATGCTGAGGGACCTCCTCACGGTGGGATGCCTCCTGGACTGGCTCCTCTTGAGGAGATGGACTAGCGGGTTCAGCCACCTCAGGTTCATAGCGGCGCAAGCGGCAGTTTCTGTCATACTCCGGGTCACAGTCAGGATCAGGTTCGATCACTCCATTCCTGGATCCATCGGCATTCAGGTGGGGCTCGTAGGGTTCATTTGGATAGGACGGCTGTCTGTGCACAGAAGGACGGTGCTCGTTTTGGGAACCCAGTGGAAAGCACTCTTCATCATACCCAATGAAACAGTCATATCCCTCCTTGGTCTTCCCTCGGGGTCCCAAAGGATGTTGCGACTCCTCTGGTTGGTGCCTTGGAGGTTGGAGATGTGTAGGCAGGTGTCTTCGCAGGTCAGCCCCAGCAGATGCATCTCGGTGCATGGCATAAGGGTCACGACGAGGGCTTGGAGGTGCGCGCATGGCACCTGCTTCAGAGGCGGGCTCATCCTTCAGATCTTTAGGAGCCAGGCTGCCAAACCTTGTGGCTGTCAGAGGGTTGCAGTTATCCTCGTAGAGAGGGTTGCAGGGTCTCTCCAAGCCAGAAGATGGGGCTTCAGGGTTTCGTGAGGATGTCAGAGCAGCAGCATAAGCACAGTATGGGTCAACTCGAGGGTCACAATTGGGATAACGCAGGTACAGACCGGATGGTGCCTTCTGGACCTGATGGGGGACGCAGTGAGGATCAGTCTTAGGGTCACAGCCGAGATGGGCATAGGATGGGGCTACGGCAGCAGCGGGCTTGTATCCGTAAGCAGCACGGAGGTGGTACTGAAGACACTCAACATCCTCAGCGTCACAGATGCGCAACAGCTCGGCCCTCTGCTCGGCTGACAGGAAGGGTTGCACCAACGGAGAGTAGTAGTAACCAGCACGTGGGTCCTTCACCACAGGCGTGTGGATGTAGGCTGGGGCTTTGACTGGGGCTGGGGCAGGGGCAGGGGCAGGTGCAGCGGCTTTGACAGCGGCTGGGGCCGGAGCCATGTATGGGTAATATGAATACCCCTTCGAGTACAAGCAGTATGGGTCCCTGTAAGGGTCACAAGACTTGACTGGAGCAGGCATTGGTGCCTCAGCTTTGGGTTTGGGTCTGTTGGTGTACGAGGCCACGCAGTTTGGGTCATCAGACTCGGCACAAGATTTGTAGATGTCACTAAGGTGCTGCAGATAGAGCTTGTTGGAACGACGTGCCTCAGCCCGATTCTTGTTCTGCAAGTATGCAAGATAGACGCGATCCAGCTCTGCAACCTGTAAGGTGACAATGAATGATTTTGATTCAGTATGTGGAATATACAACCAACACAAAACACATAAATAACCTCAATCCTCCCTGGTATTGAAATTCTGGGCCAATGTGGTACTGAAAATTTTGTCATGTCGTCCTTTGCAACAGCTATGAACAATTCTTATAAGACCTCCAGGTGTGCTATGTTGTCCTGTTTAGTTTATAATATGCTGTACTCACTCCCTCTTGATTCCCATTGTCAGTGAAGTATTTGTACCAGCTCCAGAAGTCAGAGTGCTGCTTGTACCAACTGATGTTTCTCCTGTTGCGGATTAGTTTCTTTGGAACTGCTTCAACGCCTGCCTTTTCATCGCTTCCATCTGGCAGAAACATTATGTGTTACTTCACTGTGCATATCTAACATTCAGATTAGATATACAACAGATAAATAAATTGGGACTCTATAAAGAAGCTGACAGAACAGGAGAACAAGCCATACTTACCATCTCCTTTTGAAAGCTGGGTCACAGGGCCAGCCAACAGAAACTCTGTTTGAGAAGAAGAGTAGAGGGGGGAAAAATGAGGGGGTCCAAGTCTCAACCAGATGTTGCATTTTTCAAAGACAGAGTAGAAAATGCTTACAGACAGTAAAGGTCCAATGAGCTGAGGGTAGCAGGATGCGGTTTTACAAGTTTTTGGGGGAAGGGTAGGTGGTAATATACAGGGTATTGTAGGAAATTAATCTTCAAACAGCACACATCAGCACTTTGATGCCTGGCAGCAGGGGGTCGCAGTAACCAAGCTCCTCTACAAGCAAAAGCTATAAAATCTACAAAGGAAAGGAGCCTCTGAACCTACAGGTGAACCTAATTATCCTATCGTCAGAAAACTGTATGAACTGACACTTTTTCCGTCTTATCTCTCTAAAGGTGACGTTCATCTCTGCTGGAATGGGGACGAGTGGATCATGGATGTCTTTACTGTGAGGTGACTGAACGGAGGAGGGAGGATCTCAGTGTCTTGTATGAGGGAGGTAAAGGAAATGTTGCTCTTTCAGAGTATCAGCAAGTTTATTTTTTATGAGCTTATAAACTGCTGCCACATCTGGAAACCTGGTGCACTTGAGTTTTGCTGACAAGCGTTAATCATTTTACCAGTTGCAGAGCAAAAACTGAAGACTTGGCACTTGATACCCCCTTGTTTGCTACAGGGCTTTTGGGGAAATTTCACTCAGAAGATACAAAGTGATTGAGTCAAGTAGCTTCTATCTGGCGTCTTATCATAGAACTACTAAAAAAATAAAGATTCATACTTAAAAAAAAAAAAACGGCGCCAACTGTGAGGAAAACCAAAGGACAATTTTTAACATTAAAAAAATAATTATTTAAAAGTCTCACCTGGTAATAATAATGTTGCTAGCAGCAACACATGGAAGATGGAAGATCTTCTCAAACGAGCCATTCTTAACCTTCCTGACTCCTTTGGATAAACAAAATTATTTATAGCATTTAAATGTAGCATGTATTTTCATATTCATACTTTAACATGATGAACCTCTCAAGATGATAATAATAGTAGCAAATAAGAATCGTTATAAGAGAGAATGTCCTATTACTCCTTTATATTTGATTATCTACTTTTAGCAATATTTGAACTAATATTTGACAATTTTAAGAGGAAGAAACTTCACTCTGTATGTTTAATTATCTGCACATTATTGGTTTTTACATTCTACAAATGCCTGTATATAAGGAAACATGTCATTTACACGTTCAAACATACAATTTTATGCTCTTTACGCTGTCTTACAATAATCAATGTCGGTATTTTGCTTGTGCAGCTTTCAACTTTTTCAAACAAAAAGTTTGAAATATTTTCTTAAATATGGAACAATTAAAATGATCTTACTATCATTTAAAAAAAAAAATTCAAATGTTTAAGAACTGTTAACATTTGGGGCACATCTGCATATTGGTAAAAGTAACTATAAGGGTTTTTGAAATGTAGAAATGTGCATTTGCTTCATAATCATACAAATGAAAAGACATGCAAAAGGGTTTGAGCTGTGTCTTACCTGTGTTAGGATGTGATGATGTGAACCCGCTGAGGAGAGGCCTCGAAGTTCAGCTCTACAGCTGACTGACTGGAAGAGGAAGGTGAGCCAAACCCCTTGTGTACTACAGACTCAACACACCCCTGTACACCGACTGGGCCACCGTTGAGAACCTGGCCACAATTTAAACCCAACCTTGATCGTTAAAAACAAAAAGGTGCATCCCATAGGGCCAAGTACATGCTGCTTCCAGCCCTATGATTGGCCTTTTCTGGCCCAGCGAGTCAACCAATCAGATGTTGCAATTATAGACACAAAAACAGGAGCAGAGAAAAGAACATCAACTGTTTTGTGTTTAGAAGGTGAAGAAAAAATGCTGAAGGACAAAAATCAGGACTTGAAGCTTTGCATGTTTTGCAGTTGTAATAATATCACCTGTAATAATAATGTAGGCTATTTTGTGGATTTCTATATCTAAACTAGTTCACTAAAATAGTGAATGCAATAAAATATACATCTCAGGTGTATTTAATTAGTTTAGTATTGTAGCTTTCAGTTTCTAAATAAGTGATTTTTGCTTTTTGAGCAATCCATATAATTTATTTATTTTTTAATCTGGTTTTCGGATTTGTTTTTAAAGGAATTGTTCACCCAAAATTCACAGGCCATCCAAAATGTAGATGAGTTTGTTTCTTCTTCAGATTTAAAGATTTAAAACAATTCAGCATTATGTCACTTGCTCACCAATTAATCCTATGCAGTGAATGGGTGCCGCGAGAATGAGAGTCCAAACAGCTGATAAAAGCATCACAGTAATCCACAAGCTGCATGGTTGTAATAAACAAATCTATCAAGATGTTTTAACTTCAAACCATTGCTTCCAGCTAAAATTCTCCATCTGTAATATTGCTTTCTCCAGTGAAAAATCATTTTGTCGGAATCAGGAGAGAAATATGCACAGATCAAGCACCGTTTACAGACCAAAACAGTCCTAAACAAATATGTCTGTGGATTTTCGATGTGAGGGAACAATAGAGGATGGACTTTTTCACTGGAGGAAGTGTTATTATGGATAATAGACTTTTAAATTAAAGTGTTTTAATGATGAATTTGTTTCTTATAAATGTGCAGCTTATCTTTTCACAATACATCAATTGATGGACTGCAGTCATGTCAATTGCTTTTGGATTATGATGTTTTTTATCAGCTGTTTGAACTCTCGTTCTGACGGCACCCATTCACTGCGGAGGATCCATTGGTGAGCAAGTGATAAAACGCTAAAATACTCTAAATCCGTTCCAAAATGAGGAAAAAAACTCATCTACGTCTTGAATGGCCTGAGAGTGAGGACATGTTCAGCAAATTTACATTTTTTGGGGGAGAACTGTTTCTTTAAGTTGAGTATGCTTGCAGGTCACCTTTAAGTCCATATAATAACACAACTTCAGGATTACCATCAACAGCTGGAAATGTACTATGCGTGTCTTTACATTGGGGGAGGACCTGCCCATTAAAGTTATGTCCGGACTCTGTAAATTCAAGTGACGGTGCTTGTTATCTTCAACTAACAGAATAACGGAGATTAAACAAATCTAGTGGATATTGCCACAGAATAAAAGCACTGAACCATCAACTGCAGCAAACAGGGCAAAACTCTTATGGGCAATTTTATCATACGCACATCTGCCAAGCACCAGCTCAATCCATCATCCCACAATTAACAGCGCAGAATGGCATTACAAGTGATCATTCACAATTAAAACCCTGTTTGTGATGCAGCGACACAGATTAGGAATTAATGTATGTCTTTTTTTTAACTATCTGACTTGAATGATAACAGATTATGATGTCTGTTCAGATATATCTGGGAGAAAAAAAATATATTTTGATGTCAGTGTAAAACATCTGTGCTGTAGTGGATGGCACATGTAATTATGCACCCTTACAGGTGTTCAGGAATGTGCAAAAACCTACAATCAGGGCTAGAAACAGATTTCAGCCTAGGGAAAAACGTTTATAATAATACCAACTTTTGACTCGGAATGTCTGAGGTTTTTAAAATGTGGAAACATCTGGATAAAGGAAGACTTTGTATTGCACAAAAGTTTATTATTCAACTGAGAGTTAACAATGCAACATCACTCTTAAAGTGAAAAAAGAAAAACACTTAAATGTACAACATTTTATACAATGGAGAAATCATATTTGTCCTCTTCATCACTGAATATCATCATCATCAAACAGATCTTCAAAATCTGTGGAGAAAAAAGAAGCATAAAAAGTTAATAGCACAAAACAAAAAAAAAGGATTTTTTTTTTACCTTTACATACAGTGCCTTTGATATAGCAAAATAAACCAGAATATGTAGAAGAGCTTTTTTTAAATAATAATTTGCACAAATACCTCATCTAAAACATGCATGTTCAGTAAAATGAGGGTATGAGCTCTTATCAGGGTCTCTAGGTTATTTTCCATGAACCTTTCAAAAGGGCCCCTGATAAAAACACTCCTGAATGACACGTGTTCAGCTACTTCAAGCGCTGCAGATGGATACAGAGCCTCTAAAGAGGGAAGACCTGCTGCGCTGGAGCCAATGAAGCCTAATAAAAGTGCTTTACATGGGCTCAGCTTCATACCTCCTTTACTCTTTTAACTGCCTGTTTTTAGGTCATCCTGTGCCAAGCTCAAACTACCTTTACTATCGCTATATAGAGCAGGCGGAAAAGTATAAAAAAAATTTGTAGAGTCTGCATGCTAAAGCACTTTGCACTATTCTGCTGCCAAGCAAACAAATAAAAACAGCAACTTAATTGAAAAAATGTTTTTAAAAATAATTTTGCATAGAAATATATATATATATATACACACACACACTGACAGTCAAAAGTTTGAAATAAATCATATACATTTTAAAATGTGATTTAATCCAGTGATGCAAAGCAGAATTTTTTTTTTTAGCATCATTACTCCAGTCTTCAGTGTCACATGATGCCCTGGAAATCATTCTAATATGCTGATTTGCTGCTCAAAATATTTCTTCTTATTTTCAGTGTTGAAAACAGTTGTGCTGCTTCATTTTTTGGCGGAAATCAATACTTTTATTAAGCAAGAATGCATTCAATTGGTCAAAAGTGACAGGAAAGGCATTTACAATGTACAAAATATTTTTATTTTATTTTCTTTGAGCTTTCAATTCATCCAAAAATCTTAGAAACACATGACAGTTTCCACAAAAATATGAAGCAGATTTCAACAACTGAATGATTCTACTGTTTTCAACATTGATTGGATCATGTGACACTGACGACTGGAGTAATGATGCTGAAAATTCAGCTTTGCCATCACAGAAATAAATTACTTTTTAAAATACATTAAAATAAATATAATGAGCATAATAGACTTATTTAAAATAATAGTAATAATAAACATTAAAAATCTTAATTATTCCAGTTATGCCTGATTCTTAATTATTCCATAATTTTAACATAGAATTTAAAAATGGACATTTCCAGGCCTAGAAAAGAAAATTAATTTTGAAAAAAAAAAATGAAAGTTGTATGTTTTACTCTTCTCTAAAGTATTTTATATGTATATACAAATGAAAATATTTCATGAGAATTTTCATTAAAATTATTTGTAGTAAAAACAAATCTAGCAATCTAGTAAAGATCAAGGAAAGTAACCGATCGATGCACTTGTACAGCATCAAATATCTTTGTGAGTCTCACCGTTGAAAAAGTCTGAATGTACTGCCTTCTCATTGGCGGCCAGATCCATCAGCAGCCCGGTGCTGCCCCCTGCCTGTCCACACACAGCACTACAGCATTACTACAGCACCATTACACAACAGCCCTGTCAGAGATTTACTCTTTCATTTATTTTAAGCGAACAAAGGCATACTGTTTCAGAACAAATTTTACGCCATAAATATTTACTAAACATTTACTGAATAAATACTAATGGGGTAATGCGCATTAGAGGAAAATGCGCTTTTGTTCTGCATAGAAGGAAAAAGCCACGGGAAAGTTAAGTTACGCTGTGATTTACATAGATTTACTTGACATTATACATAAATCCGTTCGTTTACATATACGTGATATTTATTAAGTGTATGTAAACTTAAACATACACGTTTTCAAATGTCTAATCACAGACCATCATACAAAAACATGTGTAAACACCGACCTCATCCAGGTCCACATATGGACCAGCTCCCTCAGGAAACATTTCATCAACTGCTGGCTTCATAACTTCAGCGCGAGTACTTAAAAGTCAGCGGTAACGTTAAATAAATGTTGAAATTATGTATTTTTCAGCTCACTGTCACATTCACCAAAACAAACACTTCAGCGCTTCCCTCTGTTTCCGGTGCTGTTTCGATTCGCGATGTGCGATTCGTGAATGAATTGTTCTTTTGAGTCGAATCTTTTTAAATGAACCTGTTTCCTCACCTGATTTGAAGGATGCGCTTTCTGAATTTATTTGGGCCACATAGCAGTAATATAAATATAACGTACTTCAAACACGTGTTCATCCGAAACGTACATGAATGCAAAATGTATTTCTGAAGGACTTAAAAGTATTAAATGTATTTACATTTAAAAATGAGCCGAATCATGGCTGCAACGACACATGAAAACAACTCTAATTAATTACATAAACATAATAATAATGCTATTAAACATGGGTTTATTTGGATGTTTAATATGTCGTAAACCGATATGAACCAGTTCTTATCTATGAACTGTTCGAATGAATCGATTCGCTGAATCGTATTAGGCTTCACACCCACTAGTGGTGTTATGTCAAAATGTAACCGGGTGGAAACCGGGTCCCGCTGGCTCGGTTGGAGAACTGGTCCTCCGATTTATTGCAGTGATGACATTAAAATAGTTGCTGTGCATCATTATGACACTTTATTGTTTTATTTCTTATATTTCCTATATTTCCAACTGCAATAGTAGTAGTATAATACATCAAAATCATGCACTCTGAAGCTGTTAATCACACTACAATGAAACATTAACTGTAATTCCTACATACCTTTTTATTAGTAGTAATACATTTAAGGATACGGCATTATTATAGGGCTATAAATGGTGTTTAGTTATATTTAGTAAATTATCATTAGTTTCTAATATCACAAACTAAACTATGAGTGATGAACTAATAGCATCCAATTAGTGTTCATGTTGCTCTGCCACTTCATAACCCAGCGTGTCTCCCAGATGCTGATGGGCGAAGAATGTTCTGGCCATTTCATTGATCTGGTCGTAGGCCCCAATGTTGCGGAAGTATTCCACATAGTTCCAGAAATCTGAGGTGGAATATGACCAGTAGGGCACAGCCGGTGGCCGTTCATAGGGCACTACATTTGAGAGAGAAAAATAGAGCTTGTGTATTCCTGCTGAGTTCTTGCATTCCAGAATTCCTGATGTGTAACTCCAGAAGTTATGTCTAAATGTGCCTCTTTGTGTCCTCAGTCAAACATAACAATACAGTTAACATAGTGAATATAATTATAAAACCAAGAGTTCAATTATTTTTCAAATAAAACCCCCATTTTGTATTTTTAATATTTTGAAATACTACTATTAATATATACTGGCTAAAGGTGTGTAAACAAAATGGTAAATAGTCTATTTACCCCCTTCAGGAATGGATCTGGCACCTGTGGAAGGAGAGAGTAGAGGAAAAGTGAATGAAATCTGAAATCCTCCCTCACAAAGAGCTGATTCATGCATGAGAACTGAGGATCTCTCAAGGGATTCAAGAAATGTTGAGTTTCCTCCACAAATATTATTCCTAACTATGTGCACACTTGTCTTGATGAACACAGCTCAAGTCTTTAATGTTTATGATATGAACATGTGGTATTTCACTGTTTTCCTTTCATAAAATGTTCCAGTTTGTTTATCTGACAAACATTAACCTCTTTTGTCCAATAATACAGAAAAATTTACCATAAAATACAGCGATTTTCATAATCTGAAAATTTTGAAATGTAGTTTTTAAAGTAAATATCCAAAGTGCCCAAAGATAATAATAGTAATATGAGTAATAGACGCGTCTTACCGCTGAGATTATTAGCAAGAAAACAAAGCAAGAAAACCCCCAAAACAATACTCCACTTCATCATTTCCTGGAAAAAAAAATTAAAATTTACAAATTAAAATTTAAGGTAAATATAAGCAAACTTGAAAAAGCAGTTTTGCTATATTGCATGCATCCCACATAACTTACTTTTCATTATTAGGTCACATAACAAGTTATGTATATTGTTAATTGTTTTGTAAATAAGCATTACCTCCTTTGCAGCAGTGATTATACAAGTGATCCGTTCGTTTCTGAGAGCTAAAAAGATGTTGTGTCACAGGTTCTGCACAGACTGAACCCCAGGATTAGGAATTTTTTGTCCCCTCCCAAACTAGATCTACATCATTGAAACCCACCTCAGGGCTGTATATGATATTTCAAACCAACTTGGTTTATGCATCATTAAATACATCCATGAAAATAAAAATAAAAACCATTACTTACATTCCAAGAACATAATTCCATTTTAATTCATTAGTATTCCAATAGAAATAACATTTTTATTGATATAAAGCATTCAGAAAGGCATAGAAAACACAATCTTGAGGACCAATGCATATCTCAAATTGTGCAGAACAGATAGGACTCCAGTATATTTATAAAATAAACACCTGTTTAATAAAATAACGTCTCTCAGGAATGACATGACAGAACTCCATAAGCAAAATCTTCATAAGGAAAGGATTATGCATTTTATTTATTATTTTTAAAAGGTACAACATGCATATACACATTAGGCTATATTATGTGTTGACAGTTTTATACAACAGTAATTTTATAATGATAACTCAAACTGTTTTCACCCATAATAGTGATAGTGAAGGCACTTTTCTAAACCAAAAATATATATATTTCAGTCTTTGTTGTTTAAAGAGGACCATCGCATCCTTGCTGATCTGTGGGAAACATTTTGCTCACGTCGATGTTGTCACGTGAGAAGTTCTTTTTGGCATGGTAGATGGCCTCTGGGGAGAGAAAGCGTGAGCGTGACAGTATCCAGGCATAGTCCACATGGAAGAGCCGGAGAACATCAGTGCATGAATAAACAAGCGAAATGCTGTTGTAGTCAGTAGACAGGACCCAGTATGGGGCGTAGGGAGTGACTGCAAATATAAAAAAGCGAACAGTGAATTAACAAAAGAACTCTTCAAAAAAAAAAGAGAGAGAAAAGATTTGAATGTTCTAGAAATGTGTTGTTTGAACACACACAGAGGCTGAGCATACTCATGGACTTACAGTAGGAGAAACTGACTCCAAGCTTGGCTGGCTCCCTCGGGTCCTGAGTGATTGCTGTGCCCTCTGCTTTTTTTATTTTTCCTTTGCTGTTTTATATAAACACACAATTTATTTATGGATAAATGATGGTGACAAAACACAAGTTCTATTTTAGTCAAAAGATTTGATTACTCACTATGTCTGAACATTGAGAACTTGGACGGTGTTGTCAGGTCTTAGTGCGTAGTTTGCCTCAATGCACTTGCCTTTCTCAAAGTTTGCTGGGAGCTTTTCAATCTCATACCACTTTCCAAGATACTTGAAAGGTAAATCTCATATAAGTGCACTGTACATTATACTTACCACAAAATTTAAAATCCCGTCATTATTTTTTCACCCAACAGCATTTGGATTTAGAAAGATGAGTTCAAGTTTATTTCTAAAGCACATTTGGGACCCTAGACCACAAAACCAGTCTTAAGTCACTGGGGTATATTTGTAGCAATAGTCAAAAATACATTGTATGGGTCAAAATTATCAATTTTTCTTTTATGCCAAAAATCATTAGGATATTAAGTAAAGATCATGTTCCATGAAGATATTTAGTAAATTTATTACCATAAATGTATCAAAACTTAATTTTTGATTAGTAATATGCATTGCTAATAACTTCATTTGGACAACTTTAAAGGCGATTTTCTCAATATTTTGATTTTTTTGCACCCTCAGATTCCAGATTCTCAAATAGTTGTATCTCAGCCAAATTTGATCTGATCCTAACAATTTATTTAAGCTTATTTATTCAGCTTTCAAATGATGTATAAATCTCAATTTTGAAAAATTAACACTTAAGACTGGTTTTGTGGTCCATGGTCACATTTAAGCACAGACACGGCCGACCAAACCAATAAAAAACACAACAAAGAATAAACAATAGACAAATGAGTAAGGGTGAGTAAATGACAATTTTGAATTTTATCTTTAAAATTCATTATATTTGCATAGTGCTATACCTTGTTTAATTCAAAGTTTGGCTGGACCATTGGTGTTGGGCAGGGGCCCCAACGAAATGTCTGAGCAAAGACCAAGGGAAGCAGAAGAGGTACAAGCAGCACAATCATGGCCTTCATCCTGTCAAGAGCTTCTGTCTCAGCTGTAAGAGAAAGTTAAATCATGAGATAATACGTCATGACATTATGTCACAAAGTTACATGGATATTTGTAAACTGCATTGTCTAATTAATATTAGATACTGTTCACACAGAATTAATCTTGCTTTGCGTTTCACTGTGTGGAAACAGTAAACTAGAATAAAAAGTAGAAAAGTATTCTTTTCCATTCCACTGTGCTACATATGTTAAAGACATATGTTGCTTGGGGTCTTTTTTTTAAAGCATGTCAAGTTCTTTTAAAAACATGTCTGGAGACTTTTTAAAGCACTTTTTTCATTCAACTGTGCTATGTTATCATGGATCTCTCTGTGTGAATGGGCCCTGTATTCACTTAAAGTGTAATGAAGAATGGTGGGTTTATGAGATGTCTTTTGTTTTGAATGTCAGGATTTTTTTGTTTATCAGAAGCTGTCAGACCTGTTGGACCTGTTTGCATATGATCACCACAAACCACTGGCATACACGTGCACATTAGGTATGTTATGAAACTGTGATGTTTGACATTTTTTTAATTTTACTTATTGATGAAATTATCTTTTTTAATAAAAGTAATGTTTTTTTAATTCTAAAACATTATACATTTACATGAACAATATAAGAACACGATTATATGAACGTATTTACTGTAATACATTTGTTAAATAATTAAACAGCATATAATCCAGTTTGCTAAAAAAAATAAATAATTACTGTTGTAGAAGTTATCGAAGCTGAGAAGTAGATGCTCTCTTTTTTTTCAGTTTTTAAGGCAGTAAATTGTTTTTAGACCAAACTTTTACACCTAACATTAAAGTTACACAATACATAGAATACACAATACAAGTATACACAGAAAATGATAATTTATAGAATTATGATTAAATATAATAGCACAAAACAGACTTGATACAAATGTAAAGTCAGTACCTGTTCCAGATGAACTTGTTGTTAAGCGCAGAGCTGAAGGTGTTGCGTGCGTGATGGTCCAGTAACTGTGTGCTGACAAGAGAGGAGGAGACGCTCATGACAGACTGAGATTGTGTTGTAACAAGAAGCAGCTGATTGTGTGTAAATAGATATCATGGGAGCAGTACTGCAGTGACAAGGTGTGTGCTGCTAAGAAGATTGTATGTCTATTGTCCTCCATTTGACTACAATCAGTTATTTATTAAGCTTATTTTCAGCAGATTTTATTCATAAAACTGGCAATCAGACTTTCCCATGGGCTGTGGCCAGACATTATGTCATTCTTGAGACCAGTAAACACTTAAAGTGATTTAGGTAACCATGGTAGACAGTTGTTTATCATTACACAAATATTATTTACTAATATAGTTATGTAAGTTTGATTCTTAAATAAAATTAAGTACATACCTTAGTAGTTAACCGCCCATTTTGGTTAACTGTTACATTGTTGATGTTAATAGGCCTACCACTCCTGGTTAATTTTTTGGGTGGACATGTTCCTTGTAGTTTCGGCCCAGGATTCAAGCTAAATTTACTAATGATATTTTCACACAACCCTTTACCCTGGGTTAATGTCTAAAGCGTCTGAGGGTGAAAAGTCAAATAGAAGATGTTTAGAATGGTGTTGGTGTCTATAATCTGACCCAGCAGGAATAAAGATTATTCCTCATCGACCACCCATGGCTTATATCTGAAATCTAATATTGTGATTGATGAGATCTCTTCACAAGGATAAATGAATTGTGGATGGATGTCATTGTCTGTTAAATTTGGGATCAATAAATGGATCAAAAAGGGTTCAAATTTCACCTGAAAATGTCAAGTGAAATCTTTAAAAAGACTTTTGCCTTTCAATTGTAATTGAAAAAAAAAGTAGCCTACCTACAAGTAGTTTCAAAAGTACACATTCCCAAAATAACATTTACGTTTAGCAATGAAGTAACCTAGAGTTACTCCTGTACTTCACACTCTGGTCCTTCAATGCACCAGTTTCTGGACATTTATGTTCGTTCATGTGCTGGTTTGTGTGTTTGGCTCCATCTAACGGTCACAGCTGTCATTTTGGTTCAAACACCGGAAAGAATTCAGACGGGAGGATATGACGTCACCGACTAAATCCCCTTGAAGACCTCGAAAATGGCCGTCAAAGGAAAGAGATTTTAATCTACAGTCGAAATAACGTGAGACCTGAATTTTTATTAAAAATTCTAATTTAACTTTATATTTATTAATCACATAATTTAAATAATTATTGCACGACTCGGTGTCGTGTTTGTAATATGTAGAGCGAACCTGTGAATTGCGGCTCGCGCTCTACCGGATCGAGCATTTTCGAAATAAGAGCCCTTTGTTTTGCATGTCAAAATTATAGGCACTACTATCTGCACCCATTCAGAAAACAATGCATTTAGCTATTTTTAGTGCGTATTTACGACTAGAATTATTGGGTGCATTATAATATTTTGAGTGGCCTTTAACGGTGATAGTTTGTCAGCAAGCTCGTTATTGCAGCTAACTTTTGAGTAATGGGCGGGAACTTTTATTTTCCTTTACTGATGTTGTGTAGTCTGAACTGTTGCTAATTTTATATTGAGGTTTTGCTTAATTTATATGTGCCACAGGTTGTTTATTTTTACATGCATGTCTGTTTCATTTGAACAGGTTTTTGGGTGCGGTTTACACCATTATAAATTTACGTGCGGTAAGTGAATTATTTTTGTTATTTTGTTTGTTATTTACAAAATTATTGTATGTAAAATAGGGTCATTATAGATCTGATTCACTCAAAATGGAAATTATTTTATCATTTATTCATGTTGTTCACCATTATGTTGTTCCAAACATTTATTACTAGAACCTACCACTTTTATTATATGGAAAGAGGATGCAATACAAATAAATAATGACAGAATTTCTGAAGAATCTCTCTAAGATGTTCAGTAGTGACTGATGCTATAAGATGTTCTTGACATTGTAGGTTGTTCCTCTTCCACGTCATGCCACATATCACTCACAGTGAGTTTCTTCTGGAGCAGCTGAAGAGGCAACGTGAGAGAAGCTTTCTGTGTGACTGCACAGTAGTAATAGGACAGTCTCAATATAATGCACACCACAATGTTCTGGCAGCCTTTAGCGAGTATTTTTCTACGCAGTCTATTGATGCTGGAAAGGAGAATGCCACCATAACTTTGGACCCAGAGTTGGTGAGCGGGGCTGTGTTTGAAAAACTACTAACTTACATTTACACCGGTGACTTGAGTATGGACAGGTGAGTTCATGGGAATATAATTCTATACGTTTATTGTTATCTGTATGTAGTGTTATCTGTGTTTATATTTACTGTTCCTATAAAGCCTGAAAATATTTAAAAGCTGTAAGGATTTTTAAAATATATAATTTTAGTATTTAAATAATTTGAAGCCCTGAAAAGGTCATGTAAATTAATTAAAAAATAATTTAAAAAAAATGTATCATTTTAAAAGTTTTGGATTTTTTTTTCCTTAATGATATTTATTCATTTTAATTTTAAATTCATTATTAAATATAAATATACAGTGGTTTAAAAATGTTTTTGTCCCCTTCCTGTTTTTTTTTTTCTGCGTATTTGTCACACTTGAATGATTCAGATCATCAAACAGATTTTAATATTACACAAAGATAACCTGAGTAAATACAAAATGCAGTTTAGAAATAATGATTTCATTTGTTAAGGGAAAAAAGCTGTCCAAACCTGCTTGGCACTACATGAATAATTAATTGCCCCCTAAATCTAATGACTTCCAATGTGTCACATTGCTGTGGAGGAATTTTAGCCCACTCTTCTTTGCAGAAAAAAAATGTAAAAAACAGGAAGAGGGCAAAAACCTTTTCACTGCACTGTATATATTTACATATTTTGAATATATAGTGCTGTTTGTGAACCCTTTAGAATTTTCTATATTTCTGTATAAATATTACCCAAAACATCATCAGTCCTGAAAGGAGACAAAGAGAACCGAATCAAACAAGTGAGAGAAAAATATTTTCCTTGTCATTTATTTATTGAGAAAAATGATCCAGTGTTACATATCTGTGCTTTGAAAAAGTATGTGAATCTTTGCTTTCAGTATCTGGTGTGACCCCTTTTTGCTGCAGTAACTGACGGTAAAGTTTCTTGTAAATGCTGATCAGTCCTGCACAATAACATGTAGGAGTTTTAGTCCATTCCTTACTGCTGAACCATTTAACCTCTGTGATGTTGGTGGGTTTCTTCCTATGAACTGCTTGCTTAGGTCCTTCCACAACATTTTTATTGGATTCAGGTCTGGACTTTGACTCAGCCATTCCAAAACATTAACTTTGTTCTTCTTTAACCATTCTTTGGAAGAATGACTTGTGTGCTTGGGGTTGTTGTCTTGCTGCATAACCCACGTTCTCTTGAGACTTCTTAAACAGATGTCCTGGCGTTTTCCTTTAGAATTTGCTGGTATAATTCACAATTCATTGTTCCATCAATGATGGCAGGCTGTCCTGGCCAAGATGCAGCAAAACAGGCCCAAGCCATGATTCTACCACCACCATGTTTCACAGATGGGATTAGATTCTTGAGATGGAATGTGTTCTTTTCTCTGAACATAATAGCTTCTCATTTAAACCAATAAGTTCTATTTTGGTTTCATCCATCCATTAAACCTTTCTCCAATAGTCCTCTGGCTTGTCCACGTGATCTGTAGCAAGCAATTTTGTTTTTGGAGAACAGTGGCTTTCTTCTTGCAACTCTGCCATGCACACCATGGTTGCTCAGTGTTCTCCTGATGGTGGGCTCATGAACATTAACATTAGCCAATGTGAGAAAGGCCTTTAGTTGCTTAGAAGTTACCCTGGGAACTTTTGCAACCTTGCAGACTATTACACGTTCTGCTTCGGAGCAATCTTTGTTAGTCAACCACTTCTCGGGAAGGTAACAGTGTTCTTAAATTTCCTCCATTTGTACACAATCTGACTGTGGATTTGTGGAGTCCAGACTCTTTAGAAGATGGTTTTGGAACCTTTTCTAGCCTGATGTGGGACATCAACTCTTTTTCCGAGGTCCTCAGTAATCTCCTTTGGTCGTGACATGATTCACTTCCACAAACATGATTAGACTTAGATAGATCCCTGTTCTTTGAATAAAACAGGTCACATACTGACATTTGATAGTCATTGCACTGACTGAAAACACTTCTGCACAGATGGACTCTAATTTCACCTTTAAATTATCTGTTCATCCAAGAGATTCACATACTTTTGCCACTGACAGATATGCAATATTGGATCATTTTCCTGAATAAATAAATGACGAAAAATATTTTTATTCTGTTTAGTTTGTCTGTTCTCTTTGTCTACTTTCAGGACTTATATGAAAATCTGATGATGCTTTGGGTCATATTTATGCAGAAAATTCTAAAGGGTTCACAAACTTTCAAGCAGCACTGTATATGCATGTATGCATGTATGTATGTGTGTGTGTGTGTGTATTTAGCTGATTAAATATTTCATTGCAGAGTAAAACTAAAAGTTCACTATTCACTACTGAAAAAAATTCCATGATTTTAAAATGTTAACTTTGACTGTGTAGCATATGTAAACGTATACTGGAAATTGATGCAATGGAGAGATCCAGGTCTTTTGGTAAAATTGTAATTCATTTAAAATAAATCATATATAATAAGATTATTATAATAATAATAATAATTAAAAATTTAAAATAAAAGAAAAAGATTAAGAATGAATGCAAAAATCCAAACTGAGTATATTCTGCTAAAATTCTAAGAGACTAATCTAAAATCAAAGTATAATAATCTTCAGAAGTCAAAAGACAAAGGCGTTTGCAGCATGTAATGTGAGCAGAGGAAAAGGAGAAGCTGTCTGAAAAGCCAGTTGGAATAATATAAATAGTAGAGACTTGCATCCTCTTAGAACATCTCAAGATGTTTATGTCTGATCGGTAGACGTCAAAGGAATTTACCCATTGTGTCTCATACATCTTGGCACATGTTTTTCTCCACCTAAATTACTTGAAAGCGAGGTCACATTGACACGACCTGTGAAAGGCAGTAGGTAGAAGTCAGATAAAAATAGAGACATGGGTCGTGGTTTTACATCCTTCTAGCAGAAATAGCAGAGCTTTGCAATCTTCAAATACCAGCACTTGGAAAACAACACTTAGTACCATGAAAAAAAGAATACAAAATTTAACCAAACATCCTTGCATATAAATTTCTTTATTTTTTGCAGAGAATAAGTTTCCATCATAACAAGATGTCAAGATATGTTAAGTTTAAAAGAAAATGCTACATTAATAGAATATGGAGTTTAAATGGAATTGACCATAATAAAAGGGAATAATTGAATTATACTTGAGTATATATTTAATATGAGACAGTAAAATGAATATAATGTTGAGTAATAATAAAAGAATCATAAAGAACAACTCATAATGAATATGACATATAAATAAATGTGGAAACATTGGAAATTTGCATATACCAGAAATCATGGAAGTCATTGACAAAAATTTGTTTTTATAAAGTTATGGATATTTTTTTTTCCAGTAGTGAATATGAATTTTAATAAGATTTATAACTGTGCTATGAACTATTTAACCTGCTAAATGTTATTTTGGCTAAAATGTTGCCTTTATATGATTATATATATGTTTTAATAAATAGTGCATACAGTTCATATAGTTATAACTGTAAATTTTAAATTCCTGTGCTTTGTTGTCCAAAGAGAAGAAATTGAAAGCGTTCAGAAAGCTGCATCTTATCTTGGGATGCCCGAGGTTGTGGCTCGTTGTACACTAACTCAAGATGATATAAAATTTGGTGGCTCGCCCACAAGACAAGCAGAGTACGAAGATCCACGTTCTCCCCTGAGCCCGGACGACTACGAACCTTTAGAGCCGATCGCAGAGGTGGAAGAACGGGAGCGGTTGAGGGAAACGAAAGAAGATGGTTTACAGGATGATCCCTCCTCTATGGATGAAGCCCAGTCGTCCAGCGAACAGACACCGCAGAAAAGCGGCAGCAAGAGAGGGAGGAAACCCAAAACTAGGCTCTATGAGGATGATGTTGAGAGTGAGACCATCACTGCTCACAGAGGCAGAGGAAGAGGTCGGGGGAGACCGAGAGGTCGTCCACGGGTGAGGCCTTTGACTTCTGATTCAACTGAACAATCTCCAGCGCAGCAAACCATGAGTCCAAACAGCAGCTCAGTAGGTAGAGGAACCGGAAGACCAAGAGGTCGTCCACGGGTTAGACCGCTGTCCACTGATAGAGATGATTCTGGAAACGCTGAAGATGAGTCTGTAGCAACCAAGGATCAAGAAGAGGAGAGCTCCGCTCACAAAAAAGGACGACCACAAAATAGAGCCCTATTATCTAGTGCAGAAGGCGACAATGGAGATGAAGAACAAGGAGAGACCCAAGAAACAGAAGTTGTTGAAGAAGATTCTGTGAATGCTGGTGAGGAAGATGATCATCAGGTGAAGACAGACGTGGAAAACCCAGACGGCGTTCCTTTAAAACGAGGGAGAGGAAGACCACGGACTAAGCCGTTAACCACTGAGAACCAAACTACAAACACTGAGAACTCAATTACAAACACAGAAGACGGCTCAGAACCTGCAAAGACGAAAGAGAACGAAGGGACTGGCCGTAAAAGAGGAAGACCTCGATCCAAACCTCTTTCTTTGGAGGCGCTTGAATCTTCAAATCCAACAGAGAACAGTGGAGAAGAAGCTGCTGGAGAAACAAACCAAGACACTGAGAAACACACTGAAGAAGGCTCATCTCAAGGTACTGAAGATTCAGAGTCAAATCCTGCCAAGAAGGTCCGCACCAGCAACAGAAAGAGAAGCTTGAGTAGAAAGCTAAAAGAAAGTCAAGCTAGTAATGAGGAAGACGATGATGTAGAGGATGAAGAATTTGGGAATGACAATGAGGACTGGGGCGGAGAAGAGGAAGTGAAGCCCTTGCAGGACAAACACAGGCCTATTTGTAACGTCTGCGGGAACCTCTTCTCAGAGATGAGCAGCCTGCGCAGACACATGCGCATACACAAGGGCCTCAAACCCTATCAGTGCCAGCTCTGCACCCGCTCCTTCAGACAGGGCAACCAGCTGAAGACCCACATGCGCATACACACAGGTATGACTCTCACATGTAGAAGGTACACTGCATTAATATACTCATTCACTTGAATGAATTTGTCTTTCATTCCATAGTTTTGAAGACAAAAAATGTGGAACTATAATATGAAATGTCCATAATGTTTGTTAATCACACACTACTTTGTAAAAAAAAAAAAAAAAAATTGTGTTTTTGTCTCTTATGCTCACAAAGGCTGAATTGATTAGATCAAAAATGTAATATTTTGAAATATTAGTACAATATAAAATAACTGTTTTCTATTTTAATATATTGTAAAATGTAATGTATGTATATATATATATTTATTAATTTAATAATTTATCCAGTCTTCAGTATCCTTAAGAAATGAGTCTAATGTGCTGATTTGCTGCTCGAGAAACATTATTATATTATGTTAAAAGACAATGTGCTGCTTAATATTTTTGTGATATTACATGTATTTCCTGTCACTTTTCATCAATAATGCATTCGTGCTGAAACAAGTATTAACTTCCTTTTTTTTTTTCTTTTTTTTTTTTTTTAATCTTTTGAGCACCAAACTTTTGA
The DNA here is from genome assembly GCA_036784905.1 of Acrossocheilus fasciatus. NCBI lineage: Eukaryota > Metazoa > Chordata > Actinopteri > Cypriniformes > Cyprinidae > Acrossocheilus > Acrossocheilus fasciatus. Next base: position 18,238,030 of record CM071961.1, read on the forward strand.
ACTGTTGTGTACATTGCCTAATTTTGCTTATAGAATAACTTTATGTAGAGTGATTCATGTATTATTTTGTTTTCAGGAGAGAAGCCGTTCAGTTGTACATCTTGTGAGGCACGGTTTGCTCAGAAATGTCAGCTGGTCTATCATTGCCGCATGCATCACGGAGAAGAAAAGCCGCATAAATGTGATTTCTGTGGAGCAGCTTTCGCCACTTCTAGTAATCTGAAGATTCACATAAGGTATGCGTAGTGCAATTCATGCGCAATATTCAAATTAAATTTGATCAAATTACACATGCACATGGTTGTGCTCCTAGAAGGGTTCCCTATTTCTTGGTATTTTTAATATTAGATTTAATACTATTATTAATTATTATTATTAGAGAGAGACTGCACTTTGTAGTAACAGATATTTATTAGAGTTCACTCTTTGTTCTTTAATATTAAATTAAATATTATTTTTATTAATACTATAAATGACAATTATTGGAAAATATTTATAGTGAATGTTTTGTTTTAGTCTAATGATTTATCGCTTTAATGTGGATTATGTTTATTCTTATTACTATTATTAATATGTAAAGAGACTGCTGATGTGTAAAGACTAGCTCTCCATATCTATTTTTGGACACTTACCCATAAAAATCATTTTTTTGTATTGGTCAATATACTGTGTTTGTTGTTATCCAATTAAAATATCTATAAAATATCAATGATAAATTAGGAGAATAAACATTTCCATTAACTTCCATTAAGGAAGCACAGCGGTGAGAAGCCGTATGAGTGTGGAGAATGTGGGAAGCGCTTCACACAGGCCAGCACGCTGATGTACCACAAGCGCCGACACACGGGGGAGAAACCCTACATCTGCGACACCTGCGGCATGGCATTCGCTGTGTCCAGCTCGCTCATCGCTCACACCAGGAAACACACCGGTGGGTTTGTAATGCATTCATTAAAGCTTTCAACCTTTTCTGTAGTGGTTTGCTAACACACTGACGCCATGGGGAGTCTGTTTAATAAATGGGGTTTTTTTTGCCTTCTATTTTAGGTGTGACCCCATATATATGCTTGGATTGCGGAAAGCCTTGCTTAACTGCTGGTGAACTTCGAAAGCATATGGACATCCACAATGGTAAATTTAGTTAATAAATGAAAGCTTTCCATTTTTCAAAATGGAAACCTTGCAGGAATATGTGCAAATACATATTTATCTATGTCCTTTTGCCTGTAGGATCGAGAAAAGTGAGGTGTAACCTGTGTGGGAACATGTTTTCAGACATATATAGCTTGAAGAAGCACAGCATTTTGAAGCATAACGGTGTGTTATTTGAATGTTTTTATTGTTGTTGTTGTTGTTGTTTATTATTGAAATAATTATGATTTTTTTTTTAAATATTTTTGAAAGAAATGGTTTATTCACCAAGGCTGCATTTAATCAAAAATGCAGTATAAACAGTAATATCATGAAGAATTTTTTTTTTTTAATTCAAAAGAACTGTTTTATATATTAATATTTTTTTTAACTGTAATTTGTTCTTTTGCTGGCAAAGCTCATCATTACTCCAGTCTTTGGTGTCACATGATCCTTCAGAAATCATTTTAATATCCTCATTTGCTGCTCAAAAATGTCTTATTATCAATGTTGATAACAGTGCTGCTTAATATTTTTGTGGAAACCTTGATACACCATCATTTAAATGGTTTGGAATAAATAAGAAATACTTTTATTCAGCAAGGATGCATTAAGTTGATCAAAAGTGACATTAAAGAGTAATAATATTACAAAACATTTTTGTATCAAATAAATGCTGTTCTTTTGAACGTTATCAAAGAAGCTTAAAAAAAAATGTCACGGTTTACACAACAAATATTAAGCAGCACAAACTTTTTACCAGTTGTGTATTTACAATTGATCTATCCATCCATCTAAATATCAATTTTTTCAGTTCTTCCAGGCCAAGAGCAGGCTCCTTTGAAAACCGACTCGACGCAGTGTCCTCTCAACATCCCCATCGACCACCAGGGCCTGATTGCTCGCGTGCGCTCCGCGCTTGTCGATTCCCAAGACCATGAAATTCAGATGGAGCCCCCGTTGCCAATTTTGCCTCCGGAAACCTCACTTATTATCCAGCAGTCAGCAGAGCCTCAGATGATCATACAGCATGCAGACGGCACAGAGCCCTCCATGATCTTCCAGCACGCAGAATCGTCCGAAGCACCGGTTCTCATCCAGCACGGAGAATCTGGCGAGCAAGTGAGCTATGTAGTGGAACAGTATGAAATCCCAGGAACCGCTGAGATGGAGCACACGCAGATTGTCATCGTTCAGACCATTGATTAAAATACCAGCTTTTACTTCCATTTTAAATGTATTTTCTTCATTAAGTGAAGACTGAGGTTAGGATCAGTCACGCCAGTGCAAAAGCATTTTGCCACAAACATCCCTTCAGATAACTTGTTTTCTCAGCGTTTGAATGATGAACTCTTTGCAGATATCAGTTATACAAAGCTATTGTGTGAATATCTGGGGCTTCTCCTCTCTTGCTTTTTTTCTTAATTAAATGTAATGTCACATTCAGAGCAGAATCTGGATCGTTAAAGGCATAAAGTATTTTCTGAAATGAAGGGAAGGCCAAACTTACGTTTAGCTGTAATATAAAAGCTGTGCTTAGAAATGCATTTTGGTTCGTTTAAAAAATACTTTTCTATTTAATTAAAAGGACTGTGCGGCTATACGTTACAACTGACTTGGTCATTCTGATATTTTGAACTATGCGTTTGTCTTTTAGAAGTTTGACATGTAAATACCTATAATGTTATATGACCCAGTCTCTGAACAATTTCATACATGATGTGAAATCATTTGGATCCTCTAACAAACTGGGAAACTTTTATAATAAATCATCTCACATCTGAATATTTTTTGTGGCTGATATATATTTTTGAGTGTTGCATTCACAGAATGAATCTGGTGAAGAACACAGGCATATTTTCCTCAGTTCTCCTCAATATTACTTATTGTAGTTTTTATATTGGGGTAATTCTTCAACTAGGGGAAGTTTTCTGTCGCCTAAGATGATTTTAAAGAAAAAGAAAATTACAAAACTTATAAAAACGTTAATTATAGTTTCAAAGGAAAGATTATAACTTTTAATGGACTTGATTTGTTAAATATACAAGAATTTTTCTATTTTGGGTTTGTTTTATGTGTACATTTTTATATTGATAACATTACCATTCCCTCATTTAAGTTTTTTTTTTTTTTTCTCAAGGCATCTTTGTTAGATTTTTAGATTTTTATTTTAGCATTACCAAATAGTATTTGTGAATTTGAATTCAGAAGCAGCCCATTACTTGTTATTTGTGTAAATAAATATAATTTACAGATGGCTAGCTTTTTATTATTATAGGTCCAGTAGGCCTTTCATCCAAAATGTGAGTATTGTATTTCCCCCCTACATTTTAAATATACAACATATTTAACCGCGTTTCTGTATATCTGTTTTAATTTTACACATACATATTTTTTGTTGTTGTTGTTAACCGCCGTCAAAAGAAGCGCATGCGACCTGAAGATGTCGCCATTGCGCAATGCGTTCCATCAAAGACCGTTCTATGGTGCTTGGCTCTGTTGCCATAGCAACATAAAGCGTGAAACATGGAGGACCTTCAGAATCGATATTTATCTGTATGCGCTGAAGTTCAGCAGCCTCCAAATACATGTGTTTTGGAAGCCTTGGAAGACAACATTAGTAGGTTGGTTTGGAAAGTATATAATACAGTATAAAGTATGAGCAGTCGTTTCGACCTTCCTGTGAATTAATGTTATTTTTTTGTTTAATTCAGTGATGGCTCACTCAAACTAACCGGTAATGATCAACTAAAGCATGGAGACAGATTGACAGATGACGGTATGCTGGTCTTGTCAAAAACACTCATGGGAAATTCGGCTATAAAGGGTAAATATTAACTCGTCCTACCCAGAACACTTTTAGGTCATGCAAATCATAAACTATTTGTACATATTTACAAGTTTATCGTAACCTATACCTGAATCAAGTATGATTTTATAGTGAACTGAAAGTAAAAATCCATTGCAGGTTTAGATCTTAGATACAACAATATCACAGATAAAGGAGCTGTTTATGTCGCACACCTCATTCAGGTACTGTCAGAGTGTTTCACATTATGTTTATGTGTTTAAGCATTCTACTAACACTTTCTGGCATGTCAGATTTTAAAGGAATATTGTCATTTTAACAGGAGAGTGAGTCCCTTCAGTCTCTTGATCTGATGTGTAATAACATTGAGGCAGATGGTGCAGAAGCCATAACAAAAAGTTTGCACGTAAGTGTGGCTAATTCACATTTAGAATTCGTGTTAAAATTCATCTGCACATTAATTACAGGTCTTAAATTAATGTCAATATTTATCACAATTTTAGCATGTACTTTCTGGTAATTTCACAGAAAAATAAAAGTCTGAAGATGCTCAGAATGACAGGAAATAAGATTGGAAACAAAGGTGCCATGCAACTGGCTGCCATGTTGCAGATCAACTCTACTTTAGAAGAATTAGACATCTCAGACTGTGATTTGGTGAGTTTGTTGAACATAGATATAAGCACACAATAAAGTTAATTTACATTTGAATTAAAGTACTGTTTTTTGTTTTTAAACTAGGCTACACAAAGTGTAATAGCATTTGCCATCGTCCTTAAGAACAACAAAGGAATCCGTGCTATTAATGTTAGCCGACCTCTTCTTTTCAGTCTTCAGGTACGTTTTCAGAAAAACTACTTTGAGATGCATACTTTATTATTAATTTTTTGGTAAAAGTCTTGTTTTAATGGTTAAATGGAATCTTAACCTAAATGATAGGAGGAAACAACAGTCCATATGGCACAGATGCTGGTGGTGAATAAGACACTGAGGGAGCTGCACTTGGGAAAACATGACATGACTGATACTGGTGTGGAGAGGCTGTGTGAAGCACTGAAGTTAAACGTCTCTCTACGCTACTTGGATCTTCGCTGGTATACACTCACTTACATAACTGTTTAATTCATGATCCTAAAGGGATGGTTCACACAAAAAAAGACAATTCTGTTATTGTTTACTCACCCTCATTTCTTTTGAAATTTGTATGACTTCCTTTTGCTTTCCACAGAATAAAGTAAAAGGAATTTTTAAAGCAGAATATCATAGCTGTTTTTTTTTTCTTTCATACACTGAAAGGTGACCACGACTTTCCTCTGTCATTGTACGGCACAGAGTAACTCAGACATGATAGTTCTTTTGTGCTCCACAGAAAAAAGATAGTCAAGTCACCTTCGTTTATATATCGCTTTATACAATATAGGTTGTTTCAAAGCAGCTTCAGAGTAATAAGCAGGAAAATAACAGAACCAATGATGCAAATTTCATCAAATATGAGACAAATTCAAATTCTGCTGCAAAGCAGCTCTGCAAAGACAATAGTAACATTATTCAGCTTAAATTCGTTTGAGTGTGTTCGGTGTTCAAGTTCATCGGTTATGAAATGACTATAAGAGAAATGATCATTTCTGTATTTTTTAACAGTAACAGAATCACACGAGATGGAGCCAAATGCTTATCAGAGGTTTTGAAACAAAATCCGTCTTTGGAGATTCTAGATCTGTCTTCCAATCGCATTGAAGACGATGGTGCTGTGTATCTAAGTGAAGCGATCAAGCTGCCACACAATAAACTCAAAGCGTTAGTGTACTTTACTTTTAAAACAATGTTATTAAATCTCACGTTTACACATGAAACTATATCCTTTGTATGTGCTCATTTTTGCCTTCTAGATTGTCTGTTACAAGCAACAACATTGGAAAGGAAGGTCTTATGTCCCTCAGTGAGGCAATGAAAGTGAATTCCTGTCTCACACACATTTACATCTGGGGGAACAAACTTGAGGAGCCAGTTTGCATGGTGAGATTCCACAAATCTCTAAATGATCAAGTACAGTGTTCAGCTACTGTAAAAGGTTATTAAAATGTCTCGATGTTCTCTCTGCATGTATAATCAGGCTTTCTCTCGGCTGATAAGCAGTGGGCGGCTGTTGGAGGAGCACACAGATGTTTCTCCCTATGAGGTGGACGATCATGTTTTTCTAGCAGAAGCATCTCATGGTTTATGCAGGCATTACTATTGGGCGTCCAGATATGGGGCATATGGAGACTCAAGTAATTCAGCTCTGGCCCTGATGGCATCAGATTCATTGTCTTTGCAGATCTACCCAGACTCACATTCATGATTCACGATTTTGTCCAAAAGTGCATGTTGCTGCTTCAGAATAAGACACATTTAGAATAAACTTGATTGTGACTTTTTGTTGTTGTTGAACTTTTTCAGTTGCTGGCAAGCAAAATAATCCACAGCACAGTTGGTTACATTTGTATTTATTATAATTAATCACAAAGTTAGTGTTTTTGATAACAGCCCTTTTTGTCCATGTGTCCAGTGTTTGGAAATGTCACAGGCTGCCATGATGTCTGTGAAAAACACGTCATTTATGTAAATGATTTGCTCTGACACTTAGTCTTCGCTGTATTGGGTGTCACATGCAAATTTTTCAACAGTTTTGGCAGGACAGATAAAAGTCAGAGAGATTTTGATTTAGCGAGTTAAGTCCACTGCAAAAAAAAAAAAAAAAGCTCATTTTACTTAGTATTTTTGTCTTGTTTCTAGTCAAAATATCAAAAAATTCTTAAATTAAGATGCATTTAATAGATAAGTAAAATGACATAAGATATTTAACATAGATATTTACTCTTGTTTCCAGGGAGAAAAAGTCAATTAAGTGCATTTTGCTTGAAACAAGTAAAATACTTGTTTTAAGAATATTTTATTTACCCCACTGGCAGATAATTTTACTTATTTTAAGCAAAATACACTTAATTTAGTTGCAGAAGGGCCTCCAGTTTTGTTTTGTTTTTTTCTTCCTGGAAACAAGACTAAATATCTTATGTCGTTTTTCTTACCTAGTAAATGCATCTTAATTTAAAAAAATTTAGAAATTTTGACTAGAAAGACAAAAATACTAAGTAAGATAAGCCTTTTTTGAAGTGTCTAAATTTTTTTGTTTAATGTAAATGAGAAGGGAAGCAAATGAATAAAATAATGAAAAGTGTAAACTCATAATCTCTACTGTAGTGCAAACAATCAACACTTAAAGGGATATTCAATACAAAAATGATAATGTATGAATCTTCACACAGATTCAAGTAAATAATGATAAAGTTTATGATAAAACCAGGACATTTTAGAAATCTCTGTCAGAACATGTCCGAGAAAGAGGATGTTTGGTCATCCTACTTTAACCCTATGCTAACTAGTTAAATTTTAATTTCCCATGCTTTAAATTGATGATTAAAAAAAAATCCTCTTTTTTTTTTTATACGATCATTTGTGTGATAAAATTTTTGATTTTAAAATACTTTTTTTTTTTAAATGGGTCAAAGGAAAGCATGTAATGGTTGAATGCCTTTCAGTCAACACATTCTCAGTAACATCTTAATTTGCCGCTTCAGTACCTTGGAAAACCATAATTATCAAAGCGGTTGAAATCCTTCTAATTAACCTGCAGCCTTTGGCGTGGGCGTGGCCAGCCTGTCACATTCCAGGATGACATTCTTCTTGCTAAGAATTTTTTCCAGCTTCTCTCTCTCAGCTGAGCTCAGAGCCCAGTGCTGCAGAGACAGACGGGTGAGGGACGAGAGCTGCGGAAGGGCCTCCAACAAGGCGGGCAGCCAGGGAGACACGGAGAGGGATGCAGAAGGACGCAGACTGACATCCAGCTCCTCAAGTTCCTTTAGAGCAGCAGCCTTCTCAAAAAGAGACGTCCAACCACCATCCCCAACACTGCCATTATAAGACAAATCCAGCTGCTTCAGATGGGACAGAGCTCCACGCTGGCAAGCAGATTCTGCAAGATTACAACAGTTTGCAAAAGTCTCATTAGATGGATGTTTAAAGCAGTGTAGAACCTTAGCCTTAACGTAATTATTTGAACGTTCTTTGACCTGAACTGACCTAGATGTAGCACATCTTCAGTGGTTAAATTACAGCTACTCAGTCTGAGTTCCTGTAGTTTGCAATCAGGCTGCAAAGGCTCCAGAAATTGCCTCAGATTTTCTCCCACACACTTGTTCCATGACAAGTTCAGCCTTTCAAGCTGTTTTAGCATCTGCATTGCGGTAGCTTTGAAACACACGCACACATTGTTTTTTTTTTTTTCAAAATTTCATCATTAAGAACAAATCAAGTTTAATGTTTTTTGAAACTGTATTGGTTTCATACCAAGAGCATTGGATGCATGTGCGCTCAAAGCACAGTTATTTAGTGGAAGTTTGGTTATCTGAGAAAGAGGGAGGGTTTGCAGAAGATTCTGGAGTGTATCTCCAACACTTTTATTGGATGAGAAATCCAGCTCTCTGAGGTCTTTGAGAGATGGAGCTACCTGGACTGAGAAGGCAAGTTAGAATAACAATACAAACAACTTCAACTTGAAATCAACAGTGACAACCTGTCTTACCTAAAGCCAACACATCCTCCTTTGTTAGACAGCACAGATGCATGTCCAAACTTCTCAAGTGTGGGAGGAGAACTAGGTTAGTGGCCAGTGCGGTGAGACCTCCACCTGCTTCCTTATTACACGACAGATCGATGTGCTCTAGCACAGGGATGAACCTGAGTGCCTGTCCTTTTAACATTTCACAAAACAAATTCTTTCAATTATTCTCCAAAATGATAAATATAACTGACATGGTTACTTACTGATATTTGAGTCTGAATTTGGAGCTTCCTGGCAGATAATTGAATGTGTGTGCTTGTATGTTTGTAACTATGTTGCTAATAGTTGTTTGTCTGCCATTGAGGGTCTATTTTGAAGGACGTTTTATCATTGCTTTCATACCTAGAACACTGAGGCTGTCTTTACGGAGTCCACACATGCTCAGTTTTAGGCTCTTCAGGCGTGGAGTTGATCCTAGAGAGGAGGTGAAGTTCTCCATTCCCTTGATTGATAGTTTGTTATTGGACAGATCTAATTCCTCCAAACTAGACAACATGGGAAGAGCCACACCTGTAGAAACACATTAATGCTTTTTAAAGAAAATTGATGAATTACCATTCACAGCTTATTAGGCTTATTCTGAATGACCTAAAGCTGAATTCCCAGTTTATACACTCAAACGCAATGGTGGACTAAAGTATTTTTACTTTCTTACTGTATCTTAGTACATTTTTAAGAGCTATATCAGAGTATATTCATTTTTGGGGGAAATCTGGATTACAAGAATGATATCTTTTGCTACAATTTTGAAACAAAACATGCCATTCCTAGTTATTTTAAAGGGAAAAAAAATCAAGACTCGACTTTTAACCGGTCTGGTTCACAAACCTCTTTTAGTGGTAATCAAACTACTGATTGCATCAGTTAAGAACTGATTCAATGATTCAGTCAGAGCAAGTCTCAAGTTTACAAATCACTAAATCTGTCTAGTCCGACTCAATATGAGCCAAGAACTGTGAGTAATATGTTCCTCAGTTTGACTGCACTGATTCCTAATAATTCATAATGATCTCTTATCTGACCTGACATTAGACCCCTCGCTCCTTAAATAGGCATTTTGAGCTGGAGGAATAATAAATGGTAGTAGAAACCTGCCAAGAATATGTCTGACATATTTTAACCTCAAAGTAATAAATTAAAAATAAATATAAAAATATTCAAATAAATAAAAAAATGAAGCATTTTGTCATTGTGCACATCCCCCCCCCCCCAAATTCTCATTAGTCTAATGTGTAAATACAAATCTTTATTCAAGCAGAAGTTTTTACTGATGTTGTGTTTCATCAATGTATGTATAATTGAACTGTCTTTTAGCGCTCAAGTGTAATTAGTCCACCGCTGCCCCAAAAATTAAACTTCATAGTCTTCAATGTCGTATGAAATCCTTCAGGGGAACAGTTGGAGGTTCTATTCCAATTACCATTATATGAGTTTTATACAAGACATGTCTTACTCAGAGCTGTAATGTCTGTCTCAGAGAGCTGACAGTCCACCAGGCGAAGTTCCTTCAGAGTGCTTTGAGGTTGGAGGTGTTCTGTTAAGTGTCTGAAATTTCCTGCGCCGACGCCAACATTCCAGGACAAATCTAGCACCTCTATTAGAGGAATGCAGTCAAGAGCTTCACCTGGAATATCATTTTAAGAGAGGTTTTCCAATTGTTCAAAATTGTTTCTATCTTAAACGAGACCAATTTCAAGAATTCAGGTTGAAATTTATATGATTTTCTAAAGAAAAATATCTGTGTATATTTAGATTTTTAGCTCATGTATGAGTTCAGTTTTGCTTAATTTAGCATTTTTGTGAGGTCTTTTAAAACAAAAAGACCTAAAATCCAAAAATGACTGTCATCAGAAAACTGTCATCATTCACTCACCCTCATGTCATTTCAAACTTGTATGAATGACTCTTTCTTCAGCAGAACACAAACGAAGATGTTTTGAAGAATGTTGGTAACCAAAGAGTTTTGGTTCCCATTGACTTCCATTATATTTTTTGACCCTACAATGGAAATCAATAGGAACTGAAACTATTTGCTCATCAACATTCTTCAAAATACCTTCTTTTGTGCTTTTTGTGAAGAATTTTGGTAACATTCCCATTGACTTTCATTTGTATGAGTTCCATTGAGTTTCAGTTCCCGTCGACTTCCATTGTAATGATGAAAAGTCAATAGGTTACCAAAATTCTTCAAAATGTATTCTGCACAAGAAAGAATGTCATAGGCCAATGTGTTTGTAATGACACTGAGAGTAAATGATGACAGAATTTTCATTTTTGGGTGAACTGTCCTTAATAATAAATGAATACTTCCTGTACCAAAAGCAGTAAGGTCTTGATCTGTTAATCTGCAGCTACACAGCTTCAGCACTCTCAGGTTCCCTACATGCTGCAGATGGGCAGTAAGGGCCTTCAGGGACCCTCCAACCAGATCATTCCAGGACAGGTCCATCACCTCCAGCTGAGCCAGAAATGGCAGTAACGTGGCTGAGGTAACATCAAAACAATAATTGGAGATCCTGACACATGTACGGTCTTGTTATTGTACTGTGCACATCACAACACCCACCTAGTTCCACCACATCTGTAGCTGTCAGATCACAGTGGCTCAGGCTCAGATTCTGACTGTGAGGGGTTTTCCCAAGCTTCTGCACGAACTGCTTCACCCGACCCCAGCCCACAACAGAGCCAGTCTCATCATCTGTGTCATTGATCTCTAAAGGAAAACGAGGGTTTCTTAATCTATATTTGCATTAAGTCAAGTCTTCTCAACACATCTAATGCCCACCTTTCCCAGGCTCATTATTTTCCTTTCCCTCACTGGCCTCCGATTCTTTCACTTCAGGTATGCCTACGTTTCTCTTGTCACTGCTCTCTGATGGGCGGAAGAGGCGGCCCACAGCCGGTTTCTTTCTCTCCGTGAAAGAGGCTTTCCTTCGGAGCTGGTTCATAATCAGATCCAGAGGAGATCTTTTCTGAACACTCTCCTTCCCTTTGGTAGACTCTGTATGTGATGAAAAAATGGATTAATAGTTGACACCAAATTTATTTATTATTAAATTAATAAATTATTTAGTGTTGCATAATTGCATAAATGGTGACTTTTGAGAAAAAAATATATATTTGTTTTAATCTTACACCAAATTAATAAAAAAGATACGTTTTGCAGAAAGAAAAAAAAATATATATATATATATGATATGACAATTATCATTCCTGATGTTTCACTTTTAAGTTTTTTTTTTTTCAGAAAAGACTATTTAATATTTTTTTTATATAATCTTTTACATAAACTTTAATGTATTTTTGCATTTAACAATTATGAGATGTGGTTAATTTGCTTAACTTTCAGGTAAAATGACAACAATAACAACAAAAAAGTTTTAAAAGGGGCTTTTTATATAAACAACAAGTATAATTTCATATTTTGTGGTTCGGACATTCCCGATAACATACCCGTTGAATCCATAGCTTCTTAAAAGAAGATCTCGGCGTATCTGCAGGTAATTTATGTATGATTATTGTGTTCTTTTTCAATCTGAAAAACGAATACATTAATATTTAAAACAGCATGAAAGACAGTCGATTTATTTGTTTACTTTCTCATATCCTGCTCATCGTTGCAACAGGACCTGTTTTAAAACCATTGTATTCAGTCCAAATTGTTGAATGACTTGAGCTCTTCCTACCTTGAAATATTTCTTAAATCTTTTATATATTATGCATTCATCAGCGCGCGATGATTTTAGGCATTTTCAGTCCGCATTTACACCTGTCACATTCATCTCATCCATACCGGATCCCGGAAGTTCGGCTGAACTTTGGCTTTATAAAAACACTGTAAACAGACCGCTGTCACATGAATCCGGTCACTTTAAAAGCCTCATTCATTTAAAATCTTAGTTATTCATTTATTAAAGTTACACAAACCCATGAATTTGCTGAGTTGTCACCGGAGATGGTTAACAGGACCTCCTTAAGAAAAGTTTACTATGGTAATCATGGAAACCGTGAGTGTCTGCTGAAATATTATAGTTACTACAGTTAGTGCTTTAAAACCACGAAAATAAATATGAAATCTACTTCAAGCAGTGTAAGAAGCTTTCAGGGTATCTGTTATTTTGATTCATTTTTTTTAATGGCAGTGGTGGAAAATACCATTACCATGGTTTTATTATATTATGCACTGTAAAAAGTGATGTTGATTTAACTTAAAAAAAATAAAAAAAATTGAGGAAACACGTTGCCTTAAAATTTTTAAGTAAATGATAATTAAAAAAATAATTTAAGTGAATTGTCAAATTCACTTAACTTTCTTTCTTTTTTTAAAATTATTATCTACTTAATAATTTTAAGGCAACGGGTTTCCTCAATTTTTTTAAGTTAAGTCAACTTATCACTTTTTACAGTGTGTCTACAATTAAATATCGTAACAATGATGCACACTGTGCATTTTTATTACTGGACAAGTAAATGCAAGTCAATGTATATAATTATATATAATCATTTTTATTATTTCCCCCAACAGCACATTAATATATCATTTCCCATGAGTTAATGTAGAAAGATGACATACAAAAGTTGGTGGGTGATACAAAGTGTCTCGATCACAAGTGGAGGTAGGACAAAAGTGTCATGTCATACAATACACATAAAAGATGGCACTGGCAAAGATAATTAACATTTTGTACTTAACAACATCATTATGAAATTATGTTTGGCTTAAAGGTTAGGAACAATACTCAATATATCTGTATTTTATATAATATTATATAATTTCTTCAATCTCACATGCATCTTTAAGTAATCTGGAAACTGAAAAAAGGAAGAAAATCATTAAAAGAAATATCATAGCAGCAGCACAGAGGTATTTATCAGTCATATGCCTGACTGACTACTCCATCCATCCACTTCTATACACAAATACACAACCTATAGCTTTTCCATGTATATATCTGTTTGTGTTTGTATGAGGTAGCAACTATTTAATTCATCTTAACTGTTAGATTTTGGATATAAAAGCAATTACAGATAAACAAGCTGATTGTCAGTTACAGCAAACAATAGCAATACATAATTTTCTTTCTCACACATAGAAGAATAACATCTTTCTCTGAGCAAAGTACATATAGGCCTGTTTGTCTAGACAGTTTATAGAATGTAAAGTAAATGTTGTGGAAATCAGTGTTTTAACATTTAGCATCACTTTTAAAATTTATTATTTTCTTGTTTTTCTTCTGTTTGGTGTTAAAAGTTTTTGAAATGAGAGAAAAAAATTCGGGTGGTTATTACGCGAGGCAAACATTCACTGTAAATGGCATAGAAAACATTTTCTGAACTTCATACCACAGTGTAAACATAGTATATTTATCCATATTTTATGAAAGTACACATGCATATATTTTGTACATTCATAATGAGCATAACCTACATAAAATATAAACAAAATATGGCAAAAAGAATGTTAAATATGTATAATTTGACATAAGATTATTCACATAACATTTATCAATAAACAATAAATATTTTTAGAAACAATATCAGTTGTGATATATATTTTTAAACAATTCCAATATTTAAAAAATAATAATAATAATAATTTTTCATTCGATATCAGTAGTCCTAGCACTGATAAACCAAAACGGATGGTGTTGATTGTACGCTTGCAGGGTTAGTGGTTTGCATAATGTTTCTAACTACTTAATTTGTATCAAAACACCAAAAATCCTTATTCGCATGTCCAAAAAAATCAGTTCAACTCAATAGTTACTCAATAAATTCACAGCATTAAACCCAAACCTACTCAGGATGACCCGAACTGTATAATTGTTCCGTAGAACTGCGATAAAAACAACTTTGGCATCCAGTTCCAAAACGGAGACACCATTCCAAAATGACTCTTGATCACAGAAATCAGATTGCGGGTTGGTGACCACGCTAAGGTGTCGGGGACATGTGTGTGTCGCTACAGGCTGAAGACATGGGATTGTCCATTGAAGTAGGGTGGGCGGATTCCCTCATCTGATGTTTGAGCTCAGAGATGGTTCGCTCCAGCCTCTCTCTGGCTTCTCGCTCTCTGTGTAGCTCTTCTTGCAGCTCCTCGCGGTCTTCCTCAGCGCGGTCCAGCCTCTGACGCAGCTCTGATAACTAAGCACAGGATGCCATTGGTCAATTTGTATATGCTTTCAGTTATTTTAAATAATAATAATAATATTACACAATAGTACTGTTTTCTTATACTTCTATATACTTATATAAAATATATAATATATGTATATAATATACTATATAAATATAAAAAATATTTTTTATCCACACCATTCATTTGGAGTCAAAAAGATTGTCTTTTTTATTTAAGAAATTATTTTTAGAAATTACTTATAATGCTACCAAAGATTTCTAAATTTAAAAAATGCTGTTCCTTTGAACTTTCTATTTATTAAAGAATCATGGGAAAAAACCATCAAGACTTCCACAAAAAGCAGCACAATTGTTTTCAACATTGATAATAAGAAGAAATGTTTCTTGAGCACCAAATCAGCACATTAGAATGATTTCTGAAGGATCATGTGGCACTGAAGACTGGAGTAATGATGCTGAAAATTCAGCTTTACCATCACAGGAATAAATTACAATTTTAAAATATATTAAAATAGAAAACTGCAATTTTAAATTGTAATAATATATCACAAAATTACAGTTTTTTCAGTATTTTCGATCAAATAAATGCAGCCTTGGTGAGCATAAGAGGCTTCTTTACAATTAAAATTAAACTTTCAAATTCAATTTTATCCTAAAAGAAAGTATGACCAGTTATGAACCTGATAAGGACTTGTGTGGATGTTTGTGATTGGTCGGTACCTGTTTGGCATAGATAGTTTCCTGGTGTGGCTCAGTAGCCAGCTCTTTGCATCTGCAGCCTTGCTGCCTCAGCTGGTCGAGTCGGGACTTTAACTTTCTCTGTTCCTGCTGGACTTCACCGAGCCTCTGAGCATGTTCAGTCTGAACCGCCTCCAGCTCCCCGTGTAAGTCACAGCGGTCTGTGGCTTCACCTTGACGGAGAGCCTGCAGCTCCTGTTCACAAGTACCAGATTGAGAAAGAGTCATCAGATACTCACACGCACCTTCTGGCAAATGAAAAGGAGGTGCTAAAAACCGACATTAAGTGTGCTGTATTGTAATCTAGTCAGGGTAAAAACCTTTTCAAGTTGTTTCTGTCTGCGTAGTGTTGACTGAAGTTTGTCGTGTTGTGCGCTGTACATCTGAAGAAGCTCCATCACCATGCCGTCCTTACTGTGCTCCACAGTCACACCAACCGACTGCTTATAAGCTGCCGTGTCTACTTTCTGCCATTCGTCTGGACTGGTATCATCTGACTGGCCATGTTTTTCTTGCCCTGTATCAGTTAGATCTCTCATTAAGAAACATGTACATTTATTTGTGCAATGTGACTTATGGTGGAAGCAAACTGACCTGCATAGGTGGGCGTCTTTGGGTCAGTGTCATGTGCTTCCTGATTCTTTTCATCCTGAGTATCGCCAAGCGTCTCTGTTCCTGGAGACCCCGTTTCCTTTCCAGGCACATACCCAGGGTGTTGTGCCAAGCCGTTACTTTCCAGCTTGTCAGGCATGTACTGGTACCAGCTGGGGAGGAAAACAATAAAACAAGTTACTTGCTGTTTTGTACTAAAACTACTTCTAACAGCAGAATTACTGCAGTAACATTAAAAATAACAAAATGACTAAATCCTTAACTAAAATTAAAATCTTTATTCAAAACAAAATATACAAATAAAATCGAATTCAAAATATAAATCTGATGCTAAAATAACACTGCTTCTAAGAACATGCTTCTAAGTCCAGATCATATTTCACCTCAAAATCAACT
The DNA here is from genome assembly GCA_036784905.1 of Acrossocheilus fasciatus. Classification (NCBI taxonomy): domain Eukaryota; kingdom Metazoa; phylum Chordata; class Actinopteri; order Cypriniformes; family Cyprinidae; genus Acrossocheilus; species Acrossocheilus fasciatus. Next base: position 18,254,514 of record CM071961.1, read on the forward strand.
GAATTATTTACATTGTGACGTTATTTTCATTCCAATTAAGCATATTACCCCAAATTATACAAGATTTATATCACAAAAGCAATTATTTATTCATTAATTCATTTATTCTTTTAAATGTGAGTGTAACAGCTTTATTTAATTCAAACCTTTGCATTGTAATTTATTTGCCTTTTTTATTTAATTGTTTTGATAATTATGAGATCATGAAGAATGATTACCGAGAACAATAAAAATGACAAATAAACTCAAAAAGTAAAACATCCACTGAATTGCATAGTGTAAAATAATGTCACAATACAAAATAAATATTTCTCTTTGTGCTTTGTGTATATTCTTATTTTTGGGAATTAATATGGCCAGGATCAGATTTTTCTGATATATATATTGAATAATGTATATTTGTGAATGAACTGAACCTTTGCCACATCAAGTCAACATGACCGGGGTCCTCCTTAAGACTGGCAAGCAAACGTGAGTCGAAGACAAAAGCAGGTGAAGATACTCCCTGAAAGAGAAAGATAAAAAGAACTCGTTAGCCTGGTTTCACTAACAAAAAGGGATTGATTAACCCATTGTGTATTAATGCAGATTGCTCTTAACATATTCGCAGTCGCATTGAGTATTCGCACTTAGTGAACATTGATTTATTCCCTTTACTTGCTAAAGCAGCCTCCTAAAGCACCACTATGAACTGTGTCACTTCCGTACACCTTCATGCACACACACATTTAGTTCTTATGATTCATTCTGTTCCAATAGAGAAGCCAGACCTAGAAATATGTAAATAAGACTTTATATCATTGTGAAAGATCATCCTGGATTAACTCTCTCATTCTGACATGTTTTACAGGCCGTGTGGTGATGTTGCACTCCCTAATATAGGGCAGAAACTTGAGTCTGAATACTGGAGGAAATATGGACGTTTCCCCCATCAGCAGCCGGTAACGTAAGCCGCTTTAATGTAAATAGGCCATCTGATCTATCATAAAGCCTCAGCGACCAGCTTGCACACCACATGCACACTTAGAGCATGTGGACCTTTAAAAAAATATATAAACCACACACCCACACAATGTAGAGACAAAAATTTCCTTTATGGTCATAATGTAACAGTTCACACGTACTCAAAAGTCCCTCCGTTGTGGTTAAGAAGCACGGCCCTGAAACTGTTCTTCGCTCGATACGTGACTCTTCTATGGAAATATAGAGCCTTTCTAAGCATACGTTTGAAACTGTATACCAGTGGTAGGAATGGTTTGGTGTATGTCTCTTAGAAACAAAACAAGCAATACAGGTTTATTAAAAAACACACACACACTCTTTCATACATTTACTTGTAAAGTCATGTGCGAGAACTCCAGACGCCTCTGGTTGGGGGAAGGGTGTGCTGTCTGGGGGCCGTCACGTGGCACTCATGGCACGAGGACTCTAATCTACGCTGCTTTACAAAGTGACATGAGCAGGCCGGTCACTCTTAATGCACTACAATGACGTGATTCATTTGTGACCTTGTGAAACAGCTCAAATGCACTAAAGATGACTTTAACATTATCATTGACATGCACATTACAGCATGTTTATGTGCATTTGGTTCCATATATAATCATAAAATTATGAAGATAGATAGACAGATAGACAGATAGACAGATAGATAGATAGATAGATAGATAGATAGATAGATAGATAGATAGATAGATAGATAGATAGATAGATAGATAGATAGATAAAACAAACATAGACAGACAGACGAAGAGAGATAGAGATAGATAGATAGATTGATGGATGGATGGATGGACAGACGGATGGATAGACAAAACTAAAATTAATTTTTTTTGCTAGACAGACACATTTTATTTTATTGCACTTTTTTCTAATAAGTATCAATATTATTTATTAAATGTAAACAGAAAGTCTAGTCTGTATCCAGGAAAATGGGGCTGTCTGAGAACAGCGGTTGCTGGGGATGTTGTTGAGTCTCTGGCTAAGCATTATATAATGAGATGGGAATTCACTGAATGTGCTGAGATTTGATTGGCTGAGAGGGAGGCTGGGGCCAGGGGTTCGCTCTGTGATTGGTTGGTGATGGAGGTCCTGCAGGGTGAGTGCTGGGCCTGTAAAGGGGGAGCAATACTCTGCAGGCACATGTAACAGAATGTCCCAGCCATTCTCTTTCACTCCCTTTCTCGATCTTTTTCACTCTTTCTTTCCTCAACTGTTTTTTTCTCTCTTCCCTCCCTCCCGCCCACTCTCCGCTCTCTGTTTCTCTCCCCTGTTGCCGTGGCTCCCGCTGTTTGTGCAGACTCTGTCAGAGAGAGTTTGAGAGTCTAGTGACCTGGTCTGAACCGCATTCAGCCATTTCCTTCGGAGGGAAACATCTGGCGCGGCATGAGAGCTGGATTCAGCTGACCCAACATTAGATTTACTGTTTACTTTCCTCTCAAAACATTTCTAAAAATTTGGGACTTGGACAAATATGGTCTTTCAAGCTTTCTCGGCTGTAAATGCTTTAGCCACAATAACTTGCTTACAGGGTGAATCTCACTAAACACGTCAAGAACATGTTATATTTCATCTTATAAATCAAAGAAAAAAACAAAACATGTCAGGAAAAATAAACTGTGTAATCTATTAAGCTTTTTTGCACTGTTACATTTATCTTTATTATGAATTTAAGAAAAAGGAAAAAAAATATATATATACATATAGATTTCCTTTTTCTTAGATTTGTGATTTTGTTTTCTTGGATTTTTTTATCTCACAAAAAATAATCGAAATCAGCTTATTTGTATGACTGTAATGCAAAGAAAACCCATTTCAACTATAAAAAAAAAAAAAAACAATCAATCAATTAAATGCTTTATGGTATTAAAATTTTATTTTCTTAATGAAAATACAATATCAATGTTATCTAAAAAAAAAAACTAAAAAATTATCTTGAGGTAAATTTGTGTGTGTGTGTGTGTGTGTGTGTGTGTGTGTGTGTGTGTGTGTGTGTGTGTGTGTGTGTGTGTGTGTGTGTGTGTGTAATTCACCGTAAAGGTTCAAGAGAGCAAACTTTAAAACAACATTAATTTATCATTTAGCCATTAATAAATATTTACCTATTTTTGTTCATATTATGCTTTACTACGATATTTCTGAATTAATATCGATTGCAAATAAGAGTATACTTACCACATGCGGCTGCCTCTTCTCATGCTGGAACTTCATCTTCATATCCTCCAGAGATTTCTTTAGCTTCTCTTCCTCCACTGTTGCTAGATGTCTTTGTGCCAGCTGCAGATAGCAGGCCCAATTGGCTGAATCGAAGCCCCAGTGACATGTGCGTTTGTCTGGCTGTCGGTGGGAGTGCATGACAAAGCGTTCCGGGCAGAAGAGCATCTGGCATTGGGAACAGCGGATACAGTGCGCATCCGGACTGGAGTAAAGCTGGGGTACAAACAGGCCTTGACACTTGCCCAGACATTGGTGTTCCACCCAAAATCCTCCAGATTCCTCGCCGTCTTTCTCTTCCTCCTCTCTATCACCATGCCCTTTGTATGAATCACAAGAGGGTTCCTCACCCGGATGCAGCAGGGTGTTGCAGAGACGCTGGGCATCGGTCAGTGTGATGAGGCCGCAGGATGGAGTCCCTGGAGGAAGGATGCCCAGCACTTTGAGGATGTGTAACTGTGTGGCATCACAGCGGGAACAGTACAAATACAGCTGGTCGCACACAGAGTTGATCTGCTGCAACGAGAATTCCCGCAGGACGGTGTTGAGCAGCTGGGGCAGGCAAAGACGCAGTTCACCTCCTACAGAGAAGCAGGAGATGGATTCGCCCTCCAGACAGCAGAGGACAAGGTCTGTCGAGCTGTCAGGGGGAACTAGTACGGGTCCCCCTGCCATACCTCCCTGAGCCAGAGGGGGCGCTATCTTATAGTGCCCATGATGACCAGTGAACGCAGCCGGGCCACCGAGGGAACACTGGCTGCTCAGAGAGAACTGCGCTAGAGTGTGCTTCAAACCAGGACTCAGATCCGGATTGGCCTCCATTTTGTTCGTTGCCTTTGAGACCTGATAGCCGAGAGAGGTTTCTGGGATCTTTTTGCAGGATAAATTGAGAGCAGCCATCACACGTTTCTTTATGGGTGTGCCGTCTATGGCTTTGTCTCGCATCAACCTCTTTAATGGCACTTTTAGAAGTGCCTGTTCCTTGGGGAGGTCTTGGCGCTTGTGCTCAGTAGTCGCCATAATATTGTTCATGGATATCGCTAAGCTGTCTTCGGGGACCAAAAGATACACAGAGGAAGTGTCAGGAATGCAGTGCTTTTTATATGTGGATCATAGTAGGTCTTCCAACACTTCCCAGATGGCTGAAAAATCAAAACAAGCATCTCAGATTACTAATGATTAAATAACAACATAGTAAAACTTATCAGGCACTTTTTATAAAATATTCTAAAATGAATTGTAATAAGATAAAGAAATATTTAGAAAAAAAGTACAATTAAAACGATCAAATATAATACATTACTTTTATCTCATATAAAAAATATTTGATAATATTCAAATATATATTAAATAATATAAAACTGATTTATGAATCACAGACATAAACATGGCATAAACTGAAATTTCTGCATTAACAAAAAAATATGAACCAAGGCTATTATAGTTTATATATATATATATATTTATATAAATTATTATTATTATTATTATTATAGTATTATTATTAGGTTATTATAGTATGTGTATATATATATATATATATATATATATATATATATATATATACTTTTTCTCTTTCAAGTTAACATTTATTTTAAGTTACAACAATATAAATATAAAATATATATATATAAACTACATATATATATATATATATATATATATATATATATATATAAACTACATATATATATATATATATATATATATATATATATATATATATATATAATAAATTTAATTTAATTTAAAATATTGTTTTAGGGCAGCATTTCTCATTTTCATTTAATTTAACTTGATGTACTAAAATAACTAAAATTAAATAAAAATTAGCTAACTAAATAAAATCAAAATGAATAATTCAGACATTCAACAGGATTAAGTTAACTAAAATTAAAAACAAAACTAAAACCATAAACAACTACTTGAAATAAAATAAACATCAGCTGATATAAAAATTAAAAAATATATATAATAAATAATAAACAATTATTCAAATTTTTCCTGATGAACTAAAATAACTAACATAAAAAGAAATAAACATTAATAATATATATAATGACAAAATTAAAATGAAAACATTGAATGTAAAATATGAAAATATGAATAGAAAGTGTAATAGTATCTCAATGATACTAAAGTAGTGCTGATGTGTGAACATTTCCCATGTCTGGGAAATTCGATTCATTCACAAAACTATTTGTTTTAAATAGTTATAAAGAGCCTTTCCAGGAAGGGTTAATAGTATTTGTCTCGTTGTTTAAAACGGTTATGTATTTCGTCAGTGATAGCGCAATCTTCTCACAAATGAATCATATCTGTAATGTGTTGTGACTGCATGTAGGCTAATAGACTTTACACCCCCTCTCACAGTGAGAGGCCCCGCCCTCTCCGCAAAGCCCCGCCCCTCTGCCCGTCTTACAGCCAGAACTCCGCCCCTCCCCCCTCTGCCTTGGTAATGACATTCGCTCGTGCCAGAGACCTCTGCGGGACTACCCCCATATGTTCCCACACCTATGACACTTTCACATTTCACAACAAACTGTGAAGGCACCCCTCGAGAAGATTTCATTGCGGAAAAAAAACGTCGGCTTCTGTAAATTTAATGGTGATAAAAAATATTTAGGTCCAGCTCGTGTGAAATATGATCACGGCGATAATAAAAAAACATACATTGTAAATTTTTATAACAGCGCTTGAAGGAAATAAACTACAACCCTTGCCGATTACTATCCATTATCAAATAGCGTATGTATGAGCACTCTTAGAAAATTTCACATGTAAAAATTTTCACACGAAAATAAACCTTCAAGATTTTATACGCTAAAGAAGGCATTTCATGTAAAGACACGGCAGGCAATCATATGAGGAAATGAATATGAGCAAGTAATATACTGAAATGTTAAATATTGGAAATACGTGCTCTCGTTATAGAGAATGTAACCCGAAAAACAACATGTGTTCAAAGCTTACCTTTAAATTTGAAGTGTGAATTCAGCGTAGTTTTGACTAGAAGGTAAGGAAATAACTGTATTTTTATACCACGGGATTCCGTCTCGGAGTTCACAGCGGAACGTGCGCGCGTCGCCCTGACACCGATAACACTGGAGCGGACTTCATGCTGATAGACTACAGCGTCAATCCACAACCCAACAACCTACGTCACCCGACGGGCTGCCACGGCTAGACGGCGTGATTTAGCGGAGGAAGTCTGTCTCGCGATCTGGGGGCGTTACCTGCATCCCTATAAGCCCCGCCTTTAAACTAATCACTGATTGGGGGAGCTCTCTGAGTGACTTTTCAACTGTCCAATCGCTGATTGCCATTCGGTCGCTTCTACCGATCACAGCCATAGCAACCGTAGCAAGAGTAAGAAGTCTGACGATCTAGGGTTTACGTGCGGTAAACATACACGAATAAAGGTGTGTCTTTGTGCAGACATTTATAAAACTGTTTTTTCCCCCCTCGGGTATCTTGTCGCTTATTAGTATCTTAGCAAAATATTATGGAATGATTCAAATGTATTTTAAAATGAAGAAAACACCAGTAGGGGACCATGACTAATAGTCCCACCGTATTTCTCAGAGTGGATTTATTTTAAAAAAAATGTAATAGTAATAAAAAATAATTTAATTGCTATTAGAAATAGTCATTTGTGGGTATAAATTGCATAGTAGCCTATACTTTTACTTGAATGTGGTTTTTGCTTGCAAGAATATAGTAGAAAAATTATGCTACTGAAATTTTAATGTGGAAAACACAATTCTCAGATTTTAATCTATTTTAAGACTTGGACTTTTGACTCTAAACCTTATAATTACTGAGATAGCCTTTGTGACGGCTTTCCTTTCCGATAACTAGCCCTAGTCTCCTTGTGTGATTTTTATTTGCACTGATTCTTAATAATTTACTAGATTGACAATATATATATTTTTATATCGGTCAAATCCACTGACTGCAGCACCATTATTAGTCATATTATTTATATGTATATATAGTTCAGTCCTGTCATTCAGCATCACATTACTGTGACTAACACACAGCGTAACTTGCTTATTCATCCTTTGGCCTTTGTTTATGTAAATCATGTGTTTTTCAGTGTAGTAGGGGGAATTATGTCATTGTGCTTAGCATTGGCCAGCTGGTATTAAGTATCTGTAAACATTCATAGCTTTTGATTTACCTTAAACATTATCTTTAAGAGTATTTACCACTTGGTACCAAATCTTTCATTTTTTTCTGTTATATATATATATATATATATATATATATATAAATATATATGTATTTTTAATACAAGGTGGTTGTGTTAATGGATTTAGTGGCCTCACAGGTTCCTAATCATGCAATATATTGTATTTGAGCATGAACATTTCGTTACTTTCTGTTTACATTTTTTTAATGATACCTTCAGACATCCATTTGCATTCTCTTTCTTTGTTTCCTTTTCCATGTGGACATTAGCATAAGGCAAATGGCTCTAATTTGACTTTCATTTGCGTCAAGGTTTGCATTTCTATAGTTTAGCTGCTAACATGTTGTTCACACCCTGACCTATGCCTGGATTACCCAGTTCAGAGGAAACACCCTCATGGTTAGACTTTTGTACAACTGTGTGGTAGAAAGAAAGAATGTAAGCATCATAAAATTATATTCCTAAATCTCTTTTATTTAAACAAAAATACAATTTAAGGGTATTTAAAGGCCATTACAAAAATGTATGTAACACTGGTTGGCCACTGTGCATGTTTTCCGGGAAAGCTATTTCGTGTTTGTTTTTTTGGTCAGTCTGAAACTAATTTAATGTCCTTTTGGGGCCTTTGCCTTTTACTTTTCATTACTTCCAGACTCTCAGAGAAACCTTATAAGAGTGTTTCAATGCATGGCAATAAACAACAACAGTTTCTCTGCTATTTTCAAAGTGAATTGGAAAGTTGCAAAGGTTTGAAAAGCAGTAGGTCAAGTGGCAGACCTGGAGGCAAAACAAGTGATTCAACTCATCCAGAACGAGATCCGAGAGAAACATTTTTAATATCTTTGTGAACCTTAAAGCACTACAGTCAAGGTTTATGAATTATGTGCAGTGCAAACACAAGTTATTAAATGTGACCTAAAAACAACTTAGCCAAACAGTACTGACATACTGTATCTTTAGACTGAGTGTAGGTGAAAAACTGTATTGTGCGGCAACTGATAACAGATGAAGGGACTGAGACTCACTATATTAAAGGAACAGTTCACCCAAAAATGTACTCGCCCTCAAGCTATTCGAGATGTAGATGATTTGGAGAAATTCAGCATTATATCACTTGCTCACCGATGAATCGGTGTTATTATGGATTTTGGGCTGGTATTTTGTCCAGATTGATGAAGTTAAAACGCCTTAACAATTCATTTGTTTATTACAAACATGCAGCTTTTCACTTCACAAGAAATTAACTGATGAATTGGAGTCGTGTGGATTATTTGTGGATTATTGTGATGTTTTATCAGCTGTTTGGACTCTCATTCTGACGGCACCCATTCACTGATCCATTAGTGATTTTGTAAATTTCTCCTGTTCTGATGAAGAAACAAACTCATCTACATCTTGAATGACCTGAGGGTGAGTACATTTTTATTTCTGGGTGAACTATTCCTTTTAATTTGCCTGGGAAGAGGGGAGCTCCATAATGCCCGATTTAATTATTTATTTTATTAATTTATTTGCCCTCACCTATCGTCTACCTTTCATTATGTTGTCACTCTACTCTTGCCAGGCAACAGGACACTGGTTCATATTTTTGGAGCCTTCAAAGCAGACAGCTCCCAGAATATACACAGAGGACAAAACAAAGAGAGAAAAATCCTTGTTGCTAAGAAACAGAGGAAAAACAGATCAGCAGGAGGACCGTTTGCATGAAATAATAGACCAAATTAAGCTGAATTACTACACCATGCTTTGCAATTGTAATAACACAATGTGTTTTTGTCACTTAAAGTTTTAAAAGAAAGAAAAAGAATTTTACACTGTTTTCAAAACATTTGCATGCCCTGAATATAACGAACACACTGTCATTATATTCTGATTGTTATTCTTTAATTTTAATATACAACCTATTTGCCAGTATACCATCTAATGGGAAGTATTTGCATTTAAATCACACAACCCAGACTTCAGAACAAACATAAGAGTCATACATTTCACAAAAACTTAATGAATATAGATTTAGAACATAAGGTCACATCAGGAAGTCAATGGAGATTAGCTGCACTTTTCAAATTAAAAAGCAAACTAGATAGAAATATAATGTTCATCTTTTGTCAGCAGTATTCTAACCGTTATTATTGCACAACTCAAGAAATTTCTAAAACACGTTTTTAACCTGAAATGGAAAAAGACATCCATCAGATCACTGTGCTTATTATATATGGAGAGGTTTTGGTTCACTGCTTATCATTTTGGCCTTGCCTGCTTTTGTCTTTTCTTGATTTGCATTTCTTGTTGTTGTTTTGCCCTGACCTCCTCCAGAGTTAAGCAGCCACCTGGGAAAGCAGCAGACATGGTTAAACCAGACAATATTGATGTATTCTATTTGAAGAACGCATGTAGAAACAATTGAGTGTGTCAAATGTGGTGACCCCAGGATCATTTAAAGTATGTATCAGTTTCTACACTTACTGCTTTTAGGTTTGTGCCAGACCTATCCAGACATTCATGTATAAAAGGAACTTTAACTCCCTCTAGTGGTCTCAACACAAATTATTTTAATTTGATTCCTATCAAACAGACTCTAGGCTTCTCATATTTGTTTTCTGACATGGTTGGTTGAATGACTCACCCACAGTACTAGGAGATATGGAAATGTAACCCATGGCCCGACTCAAGCGCAGATCCTCCAGAGCTGCCAGTTCTGCTTCTGCTTCTGTTAAACAGCAAAGAATTCAATCAGTGAGCAATGACCGCTTAACCTTCTGTAGCTTCCTTTTAAACTTAACAGCAGGAAATATTACATATTTAATTATGTACAAAAATATAAAATGCATTAATGGGTGATATAATATATACTGTACTCTTGTCACTTCCATTGACATCTGTTTTTGGTGTAATTGGCGAAACAGCATAATTGGACACAGGTTAGTTGTACTTTTTTTTTTTTTAATCATCCTTTGAGTTTTCCCCTAATTGAAGAAGCACCCATTCAGTGAAGAAGAAAGGAAGGAAGGAAGGAAGAAATCAGAGTGAGATGTTGCATCACAATATACCTACTTTGCTGAATGTCTTGTCTTTTCTTTGGGTTTGGTGCAAATACTGTAAATGCCTTTTGACTGTCACACACACAAAAAAATAGGAAAGTGTCAGTGATCAAAAGTAATTATTTGAATGAACAAAACGTGCTCTAATGGATTTTCTATGACAACTAGTAACTACACAGTTTACTGCTGATGCTTGGATTAAGACCTGATCCACCATATGTTTCCACTGGCACTGTCCTACCTGTGGATTTCAGAAAGCGCATGCGAATATGTTTTTGGCATTGGTTGTTCCTTCGGTGCATATTTCGCAGGTTTTGACCTCGTTGAAGTCTCGGCCGGTTTCGCCTGTATTGCTTTATTGCTTTTCTCCGTTGCTTTGGGTTTGTATTCGGTGTCACGGGTGCATCTTGGGCAGCTTGATGCCCTGTTTTTGCGGTGACCGACATCTCTGGTTCTGACTGCAGGTGTGGTTTCAGCTGTACTGGCTTTCTTGTTCACATGCTTAGGTTTCGTTGCAACCGGTTTCGGCTTTATAAGTCTTGTGTCCGGCATATTTAAAATTGAGGCATTCGAGCTCTCGCCCGCTCTCACCGATGATGTGCAAATTTCCTTATTCCATTGATGAAGCTTAACGCACCGGTTTCAACCAGTGATATAAAACAGATCTTTTCATTCAAAAGAATCGGTGGCTCATAGAAAGTATAAAGACCGTGCGTGTAAAGTTTAGTAGACAACCGTAAACAGCGCAACCGCGCGTCTGATCCGATTACTGAGCGCGCAGGGCACACTGGCCGATGATGTCCTCACCGTAAACCATAGTAACCACGCATAGTAACCGGTACTTCAACAACTAGCCTACTAGGCCTACTACTACTAATTATTATTATTATTAATAATAATAATAATATTATAAAGGTGCATTAATTTTATTTTACTTTATTTTTTACAATACATTTTTAAAACACATTTTGTAATTTTTGCGGCGCAGTTTGTTGTGGTTGATCTCGCTATTCTAAATTTGAACGTAGCATATAACAAGTGTTACTCTAGTAAATTTCTAAATTAATTTTATCTTATTAAGTAGCCTTGACTATTTTATAGGGGCAAAATAAGTAAATTTCTAACCATTTTCAAGGAGGAAAAATAGGAGATAGCCTACATGGACTAATCAATAATGCTTGGTTCACTAAGGGTTAAAATATGCCGTTATGTAGCCGTACATTAGTATTTCCAAAAAGAGCTCTGTTCGTTAACTCAATCTCTCAGTAATCGAGAAGCTTTATTATTGTTATGGTTATTATTAGCTTCACAATGGCAAAAGCAGCAATTTAAAATATAGAGATGGAGTCTGTTTTGGGTTATACGTGCACAAATATAAGCATTTTATGCCTGCTGCAAAGTGTATAGGAACATTTCCTCATATTTTTCACTGAGAGAAGCGCGTACGGTCCTCCTACACTGTAAGCGGTGCTGTAACATTCACCGCCCTGATGAATTTCTATCGCTCTCTACTTTTACCTTTGACGCATTAGGACATGACGGGATTGTAGCAGTCGCTGAAAACGGTCAGTGTGTGATGGGAGAACTACCCCGTTGACTTCGGACAGGTAGGATTATCTTGAACGCTCATTAATCAGTCGTAAAAAGAAGGATGTTTAGGCAAGGTCCGCGACCGGCTCGGTTGCAAAGGGAGGAGCGCAGGCTCGCGCACAGAGCATCATCATTTTCCCTTTTGACTTTCATTTTGTGTATTTCGATGCGCAGCAAGTTACGCCGTGTGCATTTCGTGTGCTCGATAAAAGGCAGCTGCTTTTATATGCATCACGCCGCGCCATAATTTAGGGAAGTGCAGGTCTTCGGGGACGTACAGAGGGCTCTAGCTGTCACTGCGCGAACACACGCCCATTTTCAATATATGATCAAAGTAATGATCCACGGAATGAACATAAGACGTAAATGCACCGACTCTGCAAGGCGCCGTCGCATTCAGTGGGCTTTATGTAGGACCCGTGCATTTGTTTTTGTTGCGATTTCTGCCGCTCCGTTATAGGCCGTCGAAATGTTATGACAAATCCGCGGATGTTTTTGGGAATCGCCGTGGGTGTTTATTCACAAATGACTGCAGCTCGCGCATAAACATTGAAAACACGCGTGGCGTCCTGGCACCTGTGCGCGCGGCGCTTCCTGGTATGTGTCCATTAATGTCGTTCAGGTTTCACAGTTATTGCACGGAGAGCGGGTTAAAACCTTTATGTTCGATAACTACACGAATGCTTCATTTACACTCTGGATTTTTATTTCTATGGCTCGTATGAAACAAAGGGCAGCGCATTATTCGTCTTCGCTGTGCAGGCATGGCGCAATATTATATTAGGCTATTATTGTAGCCAGACTGTCTTGATTTAAGCAGAAATGCTCAGATGCTTTATTTTTGTCCATCTGCGGCCTGGTGTGAGTTGTAATAATAATACACTGTACACTTGTGGTCAAATTTACAGTAAAACAAACAACTGGCAGGCAGCTGTGGTTGCCAGAACTTTACCGTAAAAATGCAATGATGAATATTACAGGCATTACGGGAGGTGTTTGGTGATTGTATATTTCACAGTTCCTAACTGTACATATTATTAAATGATGTACTGTTAATATCCAACATATCTGAGCTATTTGAGCTATAAAGCATCTGTGGCCACTATAGCCCAATTATAACCACACAAGCACTTAACACCAATTACGTAATTATTATATATTAATAAAATGCAAAATAAAACGCTACAATGTACATGACTCATAAAAAAATAAAACAATGCTACAAATGAGTTTGCATTGAAATGCTGCTTTCCCCTTAATTATAAGGTTTTATACTTTTTACATATTGAAAAAACAGTTTTTTTTACTGTACTATATGCATATTTTTTTATGAAAAGTATAAATAATTCCTACATATTTTAATGTACACTTTCATGTATTGTCTTTTAAACTATGATATAATTTTCACCGTATATGTTAAGATCACTTACAATTGCGTTGATGTTTTTGCTGTAACACGTTGACATTTTTATTAGTTAAAAGGATTTTTTATGGCATAGGTAATATAATTATAAGATGTTACAGATTCCATACTGTTTTGTTCAGTTTTTGGTATTTGTTTCTGCATATGCCCAGAATTTTAAATGCACAACTCAGACATTGTTTGTGACTGTCTATTAGAGGAAGTCGGATGTGGTATTTCTGCTCTATATACTGTACATATATACTGATAATATAATTAAACACAGTTTATATTCCTTTGTGCTTCTGATTGTATCGAATCTGAACTTTAGTCCCTGATAGAAATTCAGCTTGAACTGAAACTGTGTAACATTTTCACTCATGCATAACTCCTGTTTTAAAGTTAGTCTGCTGAACAGAATCAACTTATTAGTTAATGCGCCTAAAATAAATCCCATAAAATTAAAATAAATTTGCTGCTTTAATTTATGTTGTGCGGTCATTGCATAAAAGTAATCTAGAAAAGAAAGGCCTCTTTCTTAGGTATATTTTTATGTATAGTGGTAAAATGTATGTATGTGAATAGATTTTTTATTTGTTATGCATGCGAATGCACTTATTAAAACATAATTATAATTTATCTCTCCTGTCTCTGATTAATGAAATTCAGAAGACCTTTCTGCAAGGTTCTCAGTTTCCACAACAGTCATGTTCTTCGTTTCATTCTCGTGCAAAGTTTATTTCAAACTGTTTGGTTGACTTAAGTCTCACCTTACATTAGAAGACAGGCCCTGTAAGCAAATACAAGAAAACTGTGGAAATTTGCATGTTCAGCTCGAGTCCCTAGACAAATGACCTGCCTGTGGTTAACATATATGCAGTTCTTTAGGATATATATAGTTTACTACAGTCAGTTACACTGGGAAGTGGATTTTACAAATGGCATTAACTTCAAGGTCGATATTTTGACTTGAAGTAGAGTTTTAGTACACATACATATTTACAGTCAACTGTATTTCAGCTTCTTGTGTCCAGATTCTGTGGAACAATGGACAAGGAGCCCCAAGCTAAAGCAGAACCTGCAAAGAGCACAGTCAACACCACGACCACCACAGCGGTGAATCCTTCCCATCAGGCCAATGGTGCCCCAAAAACTCCTCCTGCGCTCACAACTGTAACCACCTTCCACAATCAACCCACCCCCACCAACAGAAAAGTAGTGCAGGTATGTTTGCTCAAACCATGATCAGTTTTGTGTATCATTTCTGCCCTTTTCATTAATATTCAAAGTATTTGTGCAGTAGTTTAGTAGTTTAGCATCATTAAGTTTCTCTGAGGAATGTACCGTATTCATCTATTTTAAAAGACACATAAGCACACATGCAAATCTTGTTTATCAGACAAATTCATTTGTAAATGAAAATATGGTCAGTAAGTAAAAACACAGTTGATATAAGATGAGCTGCAGGTTCATGAGGAAATAGACTTTATTTTATTTCATTATTCAGAATCCACACTGGGAAAGGAAATGTATATATTTACAGGAACAATTCAGAAAATTAATGTTCATCCAGAGAACATGATTCATTGTTTATATCTGCATTCTAATGAGTAACTAGGTGTGCTGAACGCTGTTAATGGAAACGCCTAAACTGTTTTAAATAGAACATGGAAGTAGTTGTGCAAGTAGTCCATAACATGTAAAATGTAATATTAATATAATATTTATATTGCATATTTATACACATTTTTATAATACTGTTTGTTACTATTTTTTTTATAATAGAATCAACCACTTATCTCTTCCTCCAGGTCAATCTGTCTGGGGACCGACTGGCACCTTCTTTTTCACCAAGTGAGAGAGTCAACCAAGCTTCATCGTCGCAGCAGAGCCAAAAAACGGTGTGTGTGCGACAGCATAGAAGAAATAATGTTTTTGTTTTATTGGTGTTGTCATGACATTTATCATTTAATTTCTCTCAGATTTCTCTGCCCAACACTCCTGGATCAACACCTCTTGTAAGAGGAAGTCAGAATCCAAGCACTGCTACGACGGCCCGTAAAATCTCCCCTCAAGCGCTGCTTCTAGGGAAGAGCCCGAGTACAAGTCAGGCTCAGATGCTTCTGAGGGCCCAGATGGTGAGACAACCTGTGTCATGTCCTGTTCTGCAGCATTTATAAACTCTTCATCATTGCAATTTCAGTTCCTCACATGCACTTTAACAGTTTTACCCACAATGCAACAGAAGCCATGCCCCCTTTCACACTCAAATGGAAACATTGCTGGTTTCTCAACTCTTAGTGAACGAAGATCTGAACGGCATCCTGTGACCCAATGCACTGTTTACTCGCAGTCCTTGTTAATGTTTTATTTGCTTGTATCTGCATCAAAGTGTCAGTAGGACACTTTTGACAGAAACGCTCACCGAGACTGTATAAAAATGCAGAAAAAAACTGTATTATTGTGAAATATTACTGCAATTGAAAAGTTTTTAATTTGAATATATTTTAAGATGTAAAAGTAATGCTGAATTTTCATTAGTGTCACGTGATCCTTCAGAAATCATTCTAATATGCTTATTTGGTGCTTGGTTATTGTCAAGTATTATTGCTATTACTTCTTAATATTTTTGTTGAAACTGTGAAACCTTTTTATTATGATACTTTGATAAAGAAAAAGTTCAAAAGAACAGCATTTATTTGAAATAGAAACCTTTGTAACATTATGAATGTGCATATGGTTACTTTTAATCAATTTAATGCATCCTTGCTGAATAAAACTGTTCATTTCTTTTTTGTTTTTTTTTTCAATTTTACTTACCCCAAACCTTTGAATCATGACATATCACGGTTTTCACCAAAATATTAAGCAGCACAGCTGTTGATAATAAAAAGAAATGTTTCTTGAGCAGCAAATCAGCATATTAGAATGAATTCTGAAGGATCATGTGATACTAAAGACGGAGTATTGATGCTGAAAATCCAGCTTTTCCATTACAGGAATAAATGACATTTTACAATCTATTAAAACATAAAACAGTTATTTAGAATTGTAATAATTTTTCAGAATATTTTTACTGTATTTTCAGTTAAAAAATGCAGCCTTGGTGAGTAAAAAATACACACATAGCTGATGTCTACAGGTTGTATTTCTTCTCAGATCATGGTCTAGTGTGACCAGCAGGCATATTGGCTTAAACAAGCAGAGAGGGTTAGTGTCTAGAGGTCTGCACAGGGTGCATGCTTGCATGTTTCTGATGAGGACAGATTTTACTCGACCACATCAAAAGCTCTTCACTGTGCTGTGAAGTTCACCATCACACCTACACAGCAAAAGCACAACAGGCAGGAAATGACAGCCTTCTATTCTGCACCACTGGGGCTTTTTCTTTATCTTTTTACCTTCTCTCTTTTTCTTTCTCTCTTGCATTTCTCTCTTTCTCTGTGCTTGCCATCTGGCAGTTGATTCTAACGTCTGCTGTGCGGCCCGATGTACCTGCCCTCTCCTCTTCCTCCTACTCCTCCTCCTCTTCCTCCAACCCTTCCTCTTCCTCACCTCGATTTCCCTCCACACAGGTGAGCTTGATTATGTCTGATCATGCGATAAAGACATCCGTTCTTCTGAATTTAAAGGGACAGTTCACTCAAAAATGATATTTAGTCATCATTGACCCACCCTCCCCCTGAACTAACTTACTTCCATATAATGAATAATCAGAAGTTGAGCAGAGTCTCTACACAATAAAAACTCCAAAAAATTATTTGTTATTATTATTTGCTGAAAATCATCCTCAGCTCTCAAATCTTCTGAAGACTTTGCGAGAATATCGCAGACAATTTTCGCAGACAATTTTATTGTTTTTTTTGTGCTTTTTCATCTATTTTAAAAATATGGAAAGAGCAGCTCAGATATCCTGCTAAATATCTTCCTACACTGAAAGAAGATAGTTATACAAGTTTGTAATGACATGAGCGTAAGTAAATGATGACAGATTTTTCATTTGTAGATGAACTATCCCTTTATTCTAACTAACTTAAATGTAACATATAACTGTTAATGCCAAAAAACATCTTTTTTTTTTCCTGAAGTTTTAAATCTGTGTTCATCTGGTTTCTGTTACATGTGGTGTTTTTCCAAAACCAGAATTTATGGCATCAATATTTTTCAATCTGTCTCTATTCTTCAGCTCCAGAGTCTGACTCTCCGTCCACCTCCACCTGGCACCCTTACCATCCCTCCAAACTTACCACTAAAGCCCACAACATCAAGCCAACCCCCTCCTCTTTCATGCCCAAGATTACCAACCTTCCATATGAGATCCAGCCAGCCAGCGAATGCTCCAGGGAAAGATGGAGCTAGTAAGACAGAAAGCCCAGCATCTCAAACAGCTCAAACAAAAGCACCCGTTCGCCATCTTACAGTTCCACCTCCATGTAAGTGAACGCATACATTATCTTACTCTCCAAAAGATATTCAAAATGCAAATGATTCAATCAAATTTAGAAACAGACTACCAAGAAGTTTGAAGTCGGTAAGATTTTTAACTATTTTTGAAAAAAAGTCTCTTCTGCTGACCAAAGCTGCATTTGTTTAATCAGAAATACAGTAATATTGTGAAATATTATTAAAACTTAAAATAACTGTTTTCTATTTTAATGTGTTTTAAAATGTAATTCATTCCTGTTATGGCATAGCTGAATTTTCAGCATACATTATTCCAGACTTCATTGGCACGTGTTCCTTCAGAAATCAAACTAATATTGATTTGGTGCACAAGAAACATTTCTTTTTATCTATGCTTAAAACAATTGTGCTGCTTAATATTTTTGTGGTAAATATTCATTAATAAAAAGTTCAAACAAGCAGCATTTATTTGAAATAGAATTTTTTGTTACAATGTAAAAGTGTTTACCATAAAACTTCATTTTGCAGTGTTCTTGTTATACACGTTACATGTACTTACTTTAGTAATAACAATAAATTATGCAAAATTAAGTGTAACTAACTTTAAAACAACACTTATCCTAACACAAGCCACATTGTATTTACATGTATATTGTAAGTAGTGTATAATTAAATGTATAATTAATTGTAAAAATAAAGTGTAACCATCTTATGGTGATTTTTGATAAATTTAATCCATCCTTGGTGAACGGTGGTTTACTACGTCATCAAATCTAAAAAAAATAATGAGATTTTGGGGCAAAATGCCACATAAAGTGACCGAAATTTCCAACATATCTCTCTCAGTGTGAGATTATCCAGCTGATTCTTGTTTCTTATTCTTTCATTTTCTCCAGCCCTGTATGCACCTGCACAGGCCCATGCCTTAGCGAAGCAGAAGCTGAACAGCAGTGGTCTCAAGAGACCCCACAGCCAGATCAGCATCCCCCAGCACCCCTTCAATCAGAGGCATACGCCCCCCAACTCTCCCCCCGCCACACCAAAGAAGCTTCTTCCAGAGTTAAAGCGCTGCCCGTCCACCCAGCCATCCCAAAGTGTGTCAGCGCAGAGCGCATCAGTGCCCATCACCGTTCCTTCCCCCGCGAGGTCTCACCTCACACCCCCTACCCTGACTTTGCCCTTGAGGTCTTCCTCACCCGGTGGGTCTTTACTGGCTACAAAACAGCTGCTGAGGATCGCGTTGTCTTCTGCATCTGCCCAGTGCACCAACGGCCAATCAAAGACAGCCACTGTGTCCCCGCCCCACGATCTCATCCAATCGAAGCCGCTCATCTCGCCTGTGCTTGCTAAACCAGAGTGCCCCACCCAGCCGTTACGGACTCCAAACCCATGCCCACAGCTGGTGCAGCTGTCGCCCTCAAGACAAACCACAGCGGCCACACCTCTCATCACCACCCCACCGCTGGCATCTCCTCAAAGGGCGTCTCCTCCGTCTCCAGTGCTGCCCCTGGTGTCCACCAGCAGCATTCTCGCACCGTTGCAGTCTCTCTTGACCTCACAGAGTCCAACACAAACAGCCGAGACGTCGAAAGAGCCGAAAGATAGAAAGGAAGAGCGGAAGGAGGGAGATGTACCACAACAGACTCCTCAAGATCTGAAATGTCCAGCACCCCTAGAGAAAATCACCCAGCCTGTCACTGTAGATCAGCCGTCAAGCGAAACTACAGAGAAGGTTATTAAATACAGTGCAAGCCTCAAACTTCTTAGGATACATTTGAAAGAACTTTACTTTTTGTGGGCAACCAATATGGATTTTTCAATGGATGATACTATGATATTTAGAGAGAAGTGTGGCCGATTTAATGCTAAAAAGACAATTTAATGATGACAAATGTTACATAGATAAATTGCTGAAGTGTAATAAACACAAAATTTGTTCAAAATTGGATTTTGGAAACGATGCAAGGGGAAGCGCTTGATAACTGGCCAATCAGGCAGTTATAATCCAATGCTCATAGTCTCATAATGGCCAAATATCAAATATCATCTGATTAATACTCATGGGCGATATCAGTCTATCATTACTTCTTAAAATAACTTTTTTTTCCCCCCAGCATGGTTATTATGGTTAATTCAAGCTAAAACCAAAAAACAAGTTTGTTACATTTTCATTATTAAATTATGAAATAAACGTTAACTGAAAATAAATATAAAAAATTTAAGTTTATTTTATTTCAGCTAGTTGCATTTTCATTTAGTTTAGCTTAATGTTCTAAAAAAAATTAACTAAAACTGAAATAAAAATAAATAAAAATTGGCTATAAAAATGACAAAAAAACATTACTACAACTACCTAAAATGAAAATGTAAAATATACAAATAAAAACTTTCTAAATATTAATATAACTGTAATAGTACCTCAATGATACTATCGTAATACTGTTTTACAGTAATGCTTTAGTGAGTATATGTTGACGTGAACAATCTCTGCATTTCAGGTCTTGGACAAGATGACAGTCTGCACAGAGGATTCGAGGACTGACAGCCAGATGAAGATGTCACAGAAGAATGAGACACTCTCGACCTCAGTTGCACCATGGCCAGCTGAGAAAGATGACCAGTGTGAGGAAATGTCCACCCAGTCAGACAATCACTCAGGTATATAGAGTCATAGTCTGCAATGAGATAGTTCATACCTCAATATATTACTGAGAACTCCATAAAGTCTCCTGAAACCTGAAGCAGCATTTATAGACCCTGTTGGTAACATCACAACTGTCTTCATCTTTCTAGCAATTTCCAGCCTGTCTTCTGACATGTCACCCATCCAGTCCTCCATCACTCAGCCATTAGATATGTCCCCTGTGGACAGCTGCTTTCCTCCAAAGTTTCACCCTGTGCTAGAGAGGCCACCAGTTCAGCCTCCCACCGTTAGTCAGATGAAGGCCACAGAGGCTCAGCAACCATCAGGAGCGGCCAAACCTTTGGTTCTAACACACCTGGTGGAAGGATTCATCATACAGGAAGGACTGGAGCCATTCCCGGTAAACAAAATGACTATCAACCACTGATATCAGCATATTATAATGATTTCTGAAGGATTATGTGACACTGAAGACTGTAGTAATGATGCTGAAAATGTAGCTTTTCCATCACAGGAATACATTACATAATAAATTGATAACGTTTATTATATTTGGTAATAATATTTCACAATAATCCCACAGGTGAGCAGGTCGTCTCTGATGGTGGGTCCTGTCCGGGAGTCTGGGGTGAATGGTGTGAGGGAAGCAGAACTCATCCCTTCCAGTTCAGAACCTCCAGAGGACTCCACAGACTCAGATGATGTGGTTACAAACAGTAAGTAAAACACCTGCCTTCTTTTCTAAGTTTGTATTTGTAGTTTATTGCAACATCTTTATTATAAAAATACTATGTAATCTACTATTTATATTTTATCTACTATTTATCTACTATATAAATACTATTTATTGCCGCCAAAATCAATCAATCAATCAATCAATCAATCAATCAATCAATCAATCAATATCATCTATCTATCTATCTATCTTCTTTTAATAATATTTTTTCACTGTAGATGGTGTCGGACGGTCGCAAAAGCTTGTTCTGCAGTGCCAATTTTGCAAGAGAAAAGGCACCGCCCAAACATTCCCACGCTCCAAACGCTTCTGCTCCAAATCCTGTGCCAAGAGGTACTCCTCCCTTACGTGACATAAATAACACATTGACAAAATAAAATAAACAACCTGACCTATTAGCATAACTGACACAATAATGAATGGGTGTCTGACTTGTATTCTGGCACAAACAACTGCTCCATCAACACCCTTGCAAACATCTCTCTTGGTTAGCGGAGTCAGAAACCACAACTGGAAGGGTCTGAGCAAGATTTCCTGCATGTTTCTAGAGTGCTCTTCAAAAATAACTGCAGAACACATGTCAAATTGACTCTTTGCTTGGTGTTGAAAAGGTTATTTCCATTCGCAGCTTAAAACATTAATAGGCCTTGAGTGTTTGGACATACCTATAAATGTTATTTATGCTATTACATTACACTGCAATCATCAAACCAAGTGGAGTTTATTTTAAAGTAATACAGAACCAAAAAAAACTTCTCAATATTTTGAAGACTTTAAGGGAAAATGTTTACAAAAATAGGGCTTGTTTGGTTCATAGCTAATGTGGTAAACTACGACTGTGGTTACTGCACTGGACACCTGTATGTCAACTTGAGGAACTAAACATGACACAATTTGGTCATTGCAAAATGGCTAAGTGAAATTAGCTAAGACAAAAGCTGAATAATTTGTTTGCAGATGCTGCATATATTTTGTATCTAATGCAATGCCTTTGATTTTTTTTACATATACAAAAGTGTTTTTTAGGAGCACTTTATTTTAAGTATGGTTGAATATTGAGTCATGCGCTCAAAGCTAGTAGCTAGCATTGTCCTAAAAGACGCACACACTTACACATACATACTGTGACAGGATGTGGTCATGGTTTGTGATAAACATCAACCCTTGACACACATTACAAGCTGCAAGGCTGATTTTGGTCAGTATGTTGGGCTGACTATAAAGACAACCTTTGTTTACCTCCTCAATCTTCTTCCAGGTTCAGTTACACCAAACGTTTCCGTGCGCTCAGGCGCTGTGTGAGTGAGGGGGGCCACCGATCTGAGCTCAATGGTGCTGAAGAAAGTTTCCACCAGGTTTGTCTAAGGCCTGTAAAACAATATACGTGTTTGAGATCTGTGTACTATACTAAACTCTGTTACCGTCTAGGCCAAACATGGGACCACGGAGCAGTGGAGAATCCTTCAGCAGCCGCCACACGAGAGTGAAGATGGGACGGCTGCTCCGATGAAAACCAGGCTCCGCAGACACACGGAACAGGAACGAGAACGAGAGATTAGAGTCAGACAAACGGTGGAGGAGACGAGAAGTGCTCCCACCTCACCCATAGATCCTGTGTCTCCCACCGATGTCTCCCCCTATCCAAAACCAGCTCAGTGGTCGGTGGATCAAGTGTCAAGCTTTATATCCAATTTACCAGGTACAAAGAATCCCTATCTATCTATCTATCTATCTATCTATCTATCTATCTATCTATCTATCTATCTATCTATCTATCTATCTATCTATATATTTATCTGTCTGTCTGTCTATCCGTCCGTCCGTTCATCTGCCATTTGTCTGTCTGCCGTCTGTCTGTCTGCCTGCCTGCCTGCCATCTGCCTGTCTGTCTGCCGTCTATTTATCTATGTCTGTCTGTCTGCTTTCCATCTCTCTGTCTATCTTTCTGCCTGCCGTCTGTCTGTCTGTCTGTCTGTCTGTCTGTCTGTCTGTCTGTCTGTCTGTCTGTCTGTCTGCCTGCCTGCCTGCCTGCCATCTGTCTGTCTGTCTGCCGTCTATTTATCTATGTCTGTCTATCTGTCTGTCTGTCTGCTTGCCATCTCTCTGTCTATCTGTCTGTCTGTCTGTCTGCCTGCCTGCCATCTGTCTGTCTGTCTGCCGTCTATTTATCTATGTCTGTCTATCTGTCTGTCTCTCTGCTTGCCATCTCTCTGTCTATCTGTCTCTCTGTCTCTCTGTCTATCTGTCTGTCTGTCTGTCTGTCTGTCTGTCTGTCTGTCTGTCTGTCTGTCTGCCTGCCTGCCATCTGTCTGTCTGTCTGCCGTCTATTTATCTATGTCTGTCTATCTGTCTGTCTCTCTGCTTGCCATCTCTCTGTCTATCTATCTGTCTGTCTGTCTGTCTGTCTGTCTGTCTGTCTGCCTGCCTGCCATCTGTCTGTCTGTCTGCCGTCTATTTATCTATGTCTGTCTATCTGTCTGTCTCTCTGCTTGCCATCTCTCTGTCTATCTGTCTGTCTGTCTGTCTGCCTGCCTGCCATCTGTCTGTCTGTCTGCCTGTCTGTCTGTCTGTCTGTCTGTCTGTCTGTCTGTCTGTCTGCCTGCCTGCCATCTGTCTGCCTGTCTGCCTGCCTGCCATCTGTCTGTCTGTCTGCCTGCCTGCCGTCAGTCTGTCTGTCTATCTGTCTGTTAGCCAGGCTTTCTCAAGCTAACATTAAATTTGTCTTGACAAATTTCTTCCAAAGTTAATTCCATTATGTGAATGTTAAAACAGCAGTACTGTTTTAACCCACTGTTTTAACCCACTATTTAACCCAATTATTTCAGGGTGTCAAGACATCGCAGAATCCTTCAGAGCCCAAGAAATTGACGGGCAGGCCTTGCTTCTTCTGACCGAAGACCATTTGATGAGCGCCATGAATGTCAAACTCGGCCCCGCTCTCAAAATATGCGCCCGCATCAACTCCCTGAAAGAAGGTGGAAGATAAAGAGAATGAAACAGAGACACAAAAGAAGCTAGGTATATCCTTGTGGACCATAAGAGCACTTGCCAATAGAATAGAGCCATTTTGTGCACTTTAATCTTCAGAGATTTATGCGATAATTTCATTGTTATGAGAAAGCTTACATGTATTTGCTTGAACTAAACTAGCAAAACCTTACAGTTCTTGTAAACTTAGCCTCTGTCTGAAAGCATGGTAGCAATATAATGGTCTCAGTCTGTGAGCGTTTTACAGGATGTATATTTAATCGCAGTAGGAGGGAACTGTTAGCGTCTCCTTTTTTTGTATGGGTAATCATGATCAGGGTCAATGATTTTATATTTTTGGCTGAGAGCAAAGGAGATCACTTCCTGTGTCAGCGCGGAGAGGTTTGACAAGAACGGAAGTGCTGTTATTGTGTGCATGTCCCATTGTATATATTTTCCTATCGTATTCCATATGTATACATGTATAACAATGCAGTGTTCTGTGTGTATAAATTAAAAAAAAAATGTTTTGTGAAGGATTTGTAATATTTAATATATTTGTCTTCTAAGGCTCTAGAAAGTACAAATGCGAATCATTTCAAGTTTATAAACATTTTTAAACGACATTTGAGATACTGACATAAATGACATTTTGTGAAATCTCCGCAGTGGTACTGTGTAAATCAGACAGACTGTCAAAGAATAAGACAAGAAGAAGGTACCCGAAGGCAATCGTTTTAAATCAAGGCAGTGAAAAGGTGCCTTTTTTATGAGACCTTATGAAACTACTGTAGGCATTTTGCTGAGGCAAGCTATGTACTAGATTGTGTCATCAAGTGTTGTTTCTCATTGTTACATTACCTTTCTTGTGCCACTTTTGATTATTTAATTAAACCAACTACATTTTGTTACGGAACTTCGAATTGGTCATTTATTGTACACATTTCTTTGTCAATTTTATTATTGTTTTTTGTCCTTTTACAGGTGTACCTTCAACAGGTGGCAATGTGTTCAAATGTTTGGGGTTAGAATTTTTTTTTCTGATTTTGTTCAGCAAGAATGCATTAAATTGATCAAAAGTGGCAGTAAAGACTTTTCAAAAATCTATTAAAAATCTATTCATCAAGGAATCATGAAAAAATGTTTCATGGTTTCCAGAAAAATATTAAGTAACACAATAATAAATGTTTCTTGAGCAGCAAAACGGCATATTAGAATGATTTCTGAAGGATAACGTGACAAACTGCTGAAAAACAAGCTTTGTCATCCAGATAAAAAATAAATATAATAAAATCTATTTAAAAAAAAAAAAATCTTACTGACCCCAAACATTTGAACAGTAGTGTATAAATATGTTTTTTTTTTGTCATTGAGTAGGGGTGGTTTCTCTGAGCTTGGTATGAGTCATCATAAAGCGTCCAGATATGTTTATAATGTCAAAAATTGGTCTTGGTCAGCATAGTATTATCTAACCCACTAGATGGCATTCACACCCAAAATAGTAATTTCATACTTCCTCAGAAAGCGCCTTTTTAAATTGTTATGGTTGATACAAAGTTCTGTTGTAGTTTGTGAAATATTATAACTATTATTTAATTTGGGAATAAGCCGAAAAATATGACATTGAGAGATAAAATAAAAACAGAGACGTATTATTACTGTAATAAATTAAAGATGTTATTCTCCAAGCTTTGAGGGAAGGCGATTGTGACGTATGTGGAATTGCTTTCTTCTGATTGGCTGAAAGTTCTGTTGGGCACGACCACTATAAATAGTAAATTATCAAAAGGATTGTTTTCACAGTCCATTCTCGAACTGTTAGTATGCTAATCTTCTCCATAGTTTATTAAATATATTTTTTTTATGTTTTTGTGTTATTTTTTTTTTTACTTTTAAACATTTTCTCTGCGAACATATTTGTATATATTCAGTCAGAATGTCCCATAGCTGTCGTCTGCTTTGTGGATTTTTAATGAGCTGCATCGGCTGGACTGGTATTATAATAGCGACCTCAACAAACGACTGGGTGGTGACCTGTAAATACGGCATGCACACCTGCAGGAAGATGGATGAGCTGGAGACCAAGGGCTTGTGGACAGAGTGCGTTATCTCTACTGCTCTCTATCACTGCATCTCACTCAACCAGATCCTCGATATACCAGGTGAGAGCAAGAGTTCAACATATGTTCATATTTATTAAAATCATTATTTTGTTTGCATGCATTATTTTTTTTTCTTCCGATTTATGGATTTTAAACAAATTAGCATTTAGTTAAGTTGTTTTTTATTAGTCAACATTGTCCTTTTTAACTCTAGAATATTATTTGAGTTGAAAAGTTCGCAGGAATTATTATTATTAAATATTAAAAATTGTATATACGTGCCCATCTATATATTTTGTGTGTGTGTGTGTGTGTGTGTAAATGAGAGGTTGTCAGGGGGAGGCTGAATGCTTTTGTTGTTGTTTTTGTGTGAAGCTTACATCCAGACGTCTCGCGCTCTGATGGTCTCCGCCTCTCTGCTCGGTCTGCCGGCTCTGGCGCTCGTGCTGCTGGCGATGCCCTGCGTCAAACTGAGCCAAGAGACTGAAGACACCAAACACAGACGCGCAGTCCTGGGAGGACTTCTTATACTGTTCATATGTGAGTTATTACTGTGTTATTGATGAGAAATATATTAGGATCAGCCTCAGGAAAATGTGGCTTTTGCATCTCAACAATATGGGCATTTCAATGGTCATTTCTTAAAGGGATAGTTAAAGCGCTGTAATTTATTCACTCAAATGTTGCTCCAAATCTGTTCACTTTATTTGCAATAGAACTCACAAAGAGAGTCAATAATGTTCTGTTCCCTGTTTTCATTGAATGAAAGTTTAAATGACATAAAATTACCAAAAAGGTAATTTGAAGTCTTCTGAAGTCATATAGGATAACTTTTTTTGACGAATAGAGGAAAAAGTCGTTATATCATCAGTGTGTGAACCTAAGAGCTGGATCAGTCATTTATGATTTTTATCAGTCAATTCATTGAAAAGATCTACCTCAAAAGAACAACTTGCATCACTACTTCACTCATGAACTCTCTCTCTATTTACTCAATCCTAAATTTGTGGATTTTACAGTTTAAAGTACTTAATACTATTATAAATAAAGGTTATTTATTATCTTCTATGGTTTCATGAAGAACCTTCAATATCTTTGAAACTTTTTAAGTGTTAAGTGCTACACTTATTCAACCCCATCATGGTAAACTTGGTATTTACCAAAACCCATTAAACCAATAACACCTGAGCACCATTTCTAGAACAGCCATGGTACCATTTCCTGCAAAGGACCCATTGATACATTACTCATGAACTAAAAATAAAGCAATTTGTTAAATTGTTGAAAATTTAGCAGTTCTAAGCAAAATGCTAGATGTTGTCCTCTGGTTGTTCATATCCTCTCTAAAGTCAAGCTTTCAACATACAGGGCTGGAAATGTCCTTGACTGAAGTAACTGTGAAGCATCCAGAGATTTCCTACATCCTGTTAGAGTGGGAAGAGCCAGTCATGGTCAACTGTCCGACCCATTTTTACAGGTGGCTGGTTTAGATTTTGCTAGTTTTTTTCTGTAAACAACACAAATAAAACACCCTGTGGTCCCACTTTATATTAGGTGGCCTTAACTACTATGTACTTACATTTAAATTAATAATTTGATACAATGCACTTATTGTGTACATACATGTTTTTACATTGTACTTATATTTTTAAAAATACCTATATGTACCTATATGTTAATTTCTGTAATTACATTTATAATTATGCTGTTGACCCATCCCTTACACCTTAACCCACCCATAAACCTACCCAGACCACCAAACCTGTCCCTAACCTTACCCGTATCCCCCCTCAATAGCAGCAGAAGTGTTTTGCAATACAATATGAACACAATAATTACATTGTACTTATTTTTTGATGTAAGTACATAGTAGTTAAGGCCACCTAATATAAAGTGTAACCCACCCTGTCTTAAGGTGTGGTCACATTTACTGTTATTCAGCAAAGTTTCAGGGACGAAGTGCAGCAATTTCTATGAGAATCTACGCTTTCTGGAACTTCCTGTGAACACTTTCCATACGCAAATTTCATATCAGGTTCAGTTGGTCAGGCAAATGTGATGCACTGACCCACAGAAACCTGCTTGGTTTCAAGGTGACTTCACCATTGCTAATGTGACCCCTTGTAAGTCAGTTTGCTATTCTCCATGATTCTGGAACTACATTATAGTGGCCTTCCTCTTGTTTACAGCTCTGTGTGGGATGGTGTCGACGGTGTGGTTCCCCATCGGAGTGCTTCACGAGGACGGCCTGATGTCGTTCGGATTCTCCCTGTATGCTGGCTGGGTCGGTTCAGCACTTTGTTTTTTTGGCAGCTCGGTGATGATTTGTTGCTCAAGGGGTGACGGCCCAAGTCAAAATCCTGAAAACCGCTACTACTACTCAAAACACAGCGGAGTTACCAACTCCGGCCCTCCTGTTAACAACCATGCCAAGAGCGCACATGTGTGAGAGTGAAGACACACTGGATAGGACCGCAGGCTCCTTACCTCAAGATCTGAACACACACCAATCAAATATGTGAAGAATTTGTTTTCTACTGCCATGGTTTGACTGCAAACATGTGAAGATTTGGCGGAGACAGAGAATTCAGTGGAAACTGTTCGCTAAAACGTTTGAACATTAAAGGCTTTGTTTGAACAGACACTGAAAAGAATTCAAAGGGAAACAGTTCTCGATTCCCTAGGCATGTTTTTTCACGGACGTTTGTGAGTCAAAGTATTTACACAGTATTCATTTTGCTCCTATATTTTTTCAGTGACTTTAACTTTTTTTTTTTACTTGTGTAAAAGTCGTGCGTATAAGCTTATTAGTTAATGCCAGCATTTAGGAAAGCATGTACACCCAGACAGACAGATGGACAGACGGACAGGAAACCTGTGTGGCTGAATGACCAGATGTCGTCTGCACTGGTTTCCTGATCTCCTCACAGCTTCCTGCATACAGCCTCCTAGGAAATCAGCATTTGAAATAACCGGTAACCGGTCATTTTTCTGGTCTCATATGGTTGGTGATTGATTTATTGTGGTGATGTATGGGGGTTTGAAGACATAAAACTATACCGTCCACTGTTATGCATATTACTTGTTCAAATCGTCATGCCAGCTCATGTTACACAAATGTAATGTGTCTAAATGAAAACATGAACCCGCAAAATATTGTTATAGCTGATGACACAAAAAAAGACACCATTTGTGATTGTAAAATATATTAATTTTAATATTTCATTTTAAATATATTTGTATATTCTTTTCAAACATGTAACTCTTGATCTCTGTGCATATAAATGTGTTCTGAATCCGAATGATTTTACGCACATAGCTGTAGGGAAGAAATGTAAATATCCTCGTGCAAACCTAAACAAGGGTGAAACCGCAAGAGTAAGACATTTCTACAAACCAACATAGAAAGAATTTGATATCAATGTCGCAAAATATTTTGAGAACTATTAAGCTTTCACAGGGAGCCAATCATAATATTTCCCCTTGAAATTCAAGGGAGAGCTTGAGATTTTAGATCAAACACAGCTGTGGAGATGATGTAAGGTGAAAAGTCCACTCAATGCATCTACAGAGGGTTTCTGCTCATGTAGTGACAACTTGCATCAGTTTTTGCTTTAAAGAGTTATCCTGAGTTTTTATATGGAGGTCATTTATTTTAGGATCCAAGTATAATGAAAAGGTGAATTTAAAACTAACACTGAAACAGCAGCTCACATGAGAAAGAAATACTAATTCTATTCAATATCAATGTAAGCATATTGATTTTAGCAGAACAACATTAAGGAGGGGCTATTTAAAGGCACTTATGAAGCCTCAATAAAAAATAAAGAAAACTGGTTTAAACATCCCTCTAGATAATCACTTATCTGTCACAAGGTGCAAATGCATTTTAACAAGTACCTGTTCAAGAACAAGCACTTTTAAGTTTACTAAGAAATACACTCAGAATGTTTTAATAATTAGAGAGACATGATTAACAACGCTTTCAAACCTAGAAAATCTGTCAGTGACTGATTTTGTCAAGTAGAATGTGTTCCTCTCAAACAAGCACATACTAACATTAACTATTAAATATCCATCTGGTCTCATGAGATCCTAATCAAAATAAAAGTATTAATTTTAATAATGGATTTGTGTTTAGTCATAGTTTTTGTCTTTTGACAAAAATATTGTTTAAATTCATATTGTCATTTCACACTAATGACCCTGGACCACAAAACCAGTCTTAAGTCGCTGGCGTATATTTGTAGCAATAGCCAAAAATACACTGTATGGGTCAAAATTATTGATTTTTCTTTTATGCCAAAAATCATTAGGATATTAAGTAAAGATCATGTTCCATGAAGATATTTTGTAAACTTCTTACCGTAAATGTATGAAAACTTAATTTTTGATTAGTAATATGCATTGCTGAGAACTTCATTTGGACAACTTTAAAGGCGATTTTCTCAATATTTTGATTTTTTTTTGCACCCTCAGAATCCAGATATTCATATAGTTGTATATTGTCCGATACTAACAAACCATACATCAATGGAAAGCTTATTTATGATGATGTATAAAACTCAATTTCGAAAAAAAATTTACACTTAAGGCTGGTTTTGTCGTCCAGGGTCACATATAAATTAAATATCAATATAAATTTAAAAATAAATTATTTTGAAGTCAGCATGATATGAAATTTCCTGATTTATAAATGCATCTTAATGATCGTCTTGTAAACAATTTATCCACGCATCATATGTTTCTTTTTTTTGTTTACTTTATTCTTCCGTTCAGAAGAAAAGATCTGTCACTTCTGTTTCATTCTGACTTTAATAATAGCCTTACTTTAAAATGGCTACTAATTTTAGTAGAAGAAAATAAAATTTTAGTTGAGAAAAAAATTCAACACATTTTATGAATTTTTAATGTTATATTTATATACAGACTTCATTTTATTTATACTAATCTCATATGTATAGGATGTGTCGGTAAGTTAATTAACCTGCTAATAAACTTTTTTTATTCACATTATTTATAAAGGTCAACTATAAATGTATCTATAAATCCTTGCAGTGGTTTTATTTTTTACTTGGTATTACTAACAGTAAGTTTTAATTAAAATTGTCATGATGCATATTTTCCTTTTGTCTTCATTACTTATTACAGTATTACGGCAGTATTATCTAGCAACATATTCTATTTGCCAAAATAATGGTCACCCAAATCCAACCTTCACTGCGACAGTAGTTTAGTGTATATTGCTCACTCAGGTGAATACTCTTCATTGACCAGCTCCTCAAAGCCTTTATTGGTCCTGCCTTTGCTTCTGTAATTGTGACTGTTGGACGGTCTCTGTTCATCGTAGTGCTGCTGGTAGTCTTTCTGGGACTGATAGCCGCGATCCTCAGCCGCCCAGCCCTGGTACTGTCCGTCCTCTTTGTCCTCCTGAGGAGGGAGGTCTTCATCGGCATTGAAGCTGTCATCCACCTCTGTGTCGTACCTCTGGTAGGAGCTGGCGTGAGCCGCTTCCTCTCTAGCGCTGAGTTCCAGCGAGCTGTTCCACATCCCGTAGCTAAAGTAGATCAGCACACCTGTAGGATGAAGAGATGGGGTCAGTTAAAGCCCATTCACACCAAGGACGATGACTGAAACTATAGTTTTAATAATCCTTCTAATTCTATGAGAAGAGGGAAGTGCACACCATGACTATAACATTAACAACATAAAGGATTATCTTTGGAATCACTTTCAGAACTATGTTTTCCAATTATGAATGATGAAACATTCACAGTCAATCAGAAACCATCGACCTTACTGCGCTTGAGGATTTTGTCAGCAGATGACAAAACCGCAGCATGCAGCTTACATTGTCATTGCTATAGTTATCATTCTTGGTGTAAATGGGCCTTTACAGATGATTGGGAATATATGGAGTAGAGCTGCATGATTTGCACTGTGATATTAAGGAAATAAACTTTTTTTGTCGCAGGCAGTGCACTGACATACAGCGCTTCGGCCGGCCCGAGTTCAAGTCCCGGCTCATGGACCTTTCCCGATCCTGCCCCCCTCTCTCCCCCACTTCGCTTCCTGTCTACCGAATGGCCTATCAAAATAAAGGTAGTAAACGCCAAAAATGGCTATAATTTTTTTTTTTTTTAAACTCTATATTTTATTTTACAGTGAAATATCACAATAGTAATATTTCTTACTTTGTTTTTGTTTGGATTATAAATATCTAAATAACATTAAATAAAAAGTAAATAATATAATATTGCAAAAATAATACATGTAAATATATATGAATATTAATTGTAAATAATATGTAAAGAATATTGTAAATACATAATATAAAAATAATATATGTAAATAAATATAATACCTTATTTAAAGTTAAATATTACAGTAGTGATATTTCTTTCATTTTTATTATTATAAATAAGTTTTTTTATCATCTTTTAAATAATAAATTAAATGATTTTAAATAATACATTTTAAATAATATATATATATATATATATAATTCAAATAAACAAATAAAGAAATATTACTATTGTAAGGTTTCATTGTAAAATGAAATAATTTATTAGATTTACTTTAAATATATTAAATGATATTTTATGATTTATTAATAATGATAATAATAATAATTACTACTACTATTACTAAATCACAAAATATTATTTCACATTATTTAATATTTTATTTTAACAATATATTTATAATCAAAATTTTAAAAAAGAAAAGAAAATGATAATTTTACTATTGTAATAATTCACTGTATAATAAAATAGAGTAGAAAAAGAGGGAAAAAACTGAAAACGTCAAAAGTTAAATCATATATCAGACCTTTTTTATTGATAATGAGCTGCTCACATGTAAGAATAGGTCTGTGCTTAACACGCAACGCATATATTTATTTAATTTAACCGCAGCCTTTTTAATTTAATAATCATACCAAGTTATAATAGGTTTTATTCCGATTAATCGTGTAGCCCTAATGTCTAGCGTACATAAGAGAAGATGTGGCTTACCTAGGGAGCACCACACCACAAAGCGCACCCAGGTGATGCTGGAGAGTTTGAGCATGAGGTAAATGTTCACCAGCATGGCAGCGGTGGGCACAAAGGGCACACAGGGCGCCATGTAGGGCAGCTTTTTAGGGTTCTCAGGCTGCCGGAGAATAATAATAACCAAAGTAACCATGAGGACAATCACAGTCATTATAAAAGGTAATATTGCCCAGCGAGCTCCTCCTGAGACCTTGTCAAAGCCATAGATGACAAGCGTCCAGAGAAAGAAGGTCAAGATGAAGAAAAGGAGGACACAGGAAGTAACAGTACGTCCTGTTGCAGGTGTGGGCCTATCGCCCAAGTTCGGCAGGCCCAAACGCATCCGTATAGTGTAATAATGAGACCCCAAAATGCGCTTCAAGAGACTATTGGAGTCGTCCACCTCAGCGCCGTTATCTCCAACGCCGTAGCCGGAACTATCGGACTGGTAGCCTCCAGAGTCCGACTTTTCAATCAGAGTTTCGTCGTCTCCTTTGGAGGGGAGGTTCTTGGCCCCACAGGAGTTGTCGGCGTACTCTTCTCCACCAGGTGAGTTCATGTCCTTCTCACTGGCTGCCATCATTTCCTCCTTCCTCTTCCGCTCCTCCTCTTCCTCCTCGGTGAGGAAACTGGTGAAGCCGTCTCTGTCGGGCTGATATCGCAGAAGCAGCACACACACTGACACCAGTGTGTAGGCCAGCAGTGTGCCGATGGACATCATCTCGATCAGGTCCCTCAGACTCACCAGAAGAGCCAGCAGAGCAGCCAGAGAGCCTGATACAGCGCAGGCCACCACAGGCGTCTCTGTGTGCGGACTCACAAAGGACAGGAACCTGGCGAAGCACACACAAACAAGCCAGAGTTATTACACGTATATATATATATAATTTTTTTTAAACATTTCATTTCAGCTATTGCCAAGACAACATTTCTCATCTTCCATTTTTATTTAGTTTACCCTGAGGTACTTAAACTAAATAAACTAAAACTAATAAATATAAATTATATGAAATCTATACAGACATTTGAAAACAATGACAAAAATATTCAATAAAATGGCTAAAACTGTAACTAAAATATATAAATGCAATTTTTCTGATAAAAATTGTGATCACAATTTAAAATGTGATTTAATAATTTAAAAACATCCATGTTTGCTTTGCTTGTTTGTAGGGCTGGCCAAAATTTTGTGATTAAAATAAATACAAAGATTACAATATAAAGATTTATACAAAAAAAAAATAATAATAATAATAATAAAACTGACAAAAACATACAACAAAATCACTAAAACTTTAACTAAAAAACATAATTGTGAGTTTTCTGATAAAAATTGTGATTCCAATTTAAAATGTGATTTTTAAAAAATCCAGGATTGATGTGTTTGTAAGGCCGCACAATTTGAGCAACGATTTGTTAAAAAATAATATTAACATAATTTATGTGTATATTAAAATAAATAAATTATGAAAACCTACAGAAAAATTACTAAAAATGTGATTTAAAACATTCTAGGTTTGCTTATTTGTGTTTTATTTTGTGACTAAAAACTATATCAGCATACAAATGAGTAAAAATTACAAAAAAAACTAGTAAATTACTAAAACTTTAACTAAAAGGAAATCTCAATTTTTCAGATAAAAAAAACGATCCTATTGTTACATTCAGGATTTCTGTGCTGCTTGTTTGTAGGGCTGGACAATTTGGCCAAAATGTTGGGATTAAATACAATACTATAAGAAAGAAAGAAAGAAAGAAAGAAAGAAAGAAAGAAAGAAAGAAAGAAAGAAAAATGACATTAACTTTAACTAAAAATATATATATATATATATATATATATATATATATATATATATATATATATATATATATATACATATATATATATACATTTATATATATTTATATTTATATAAATTATTCAATTTTATTGAAAAAAATCAAGGTTTGCTTTACTTGTTTGTAGGGCTGCACAATTTGGCCAAATTTTTATGATTAAAAACTACATAGACATATTTACAGTAAAACAACAATAACAACCAATAATTTTTTGAACCAACAAAAAAATTACATTTCAATGGTACTAAAAAAAAACACTGAAACAAACTTGAGGTAAAAAGCTTGTAAAACAGGCATAGCATTAAAAAAAGAAAAAGAAAAGCATATACACAAATACCTGAAAAGCAGCCCATCTCCTGCCATGGCATAGATGACTCTGGGCATCGGGAACAGAGATCCCAGCAGGCTGACAGTGAGTCCTGCGACAGCGCCCACAGCTACAATATACTTCCCAGCCAGGAAGCCGTGAACAGCAAACATCTCCATAAGCGGGGCATCGCCATCAATCAGGTTAAATGGCACCAACAATGTCAGAATCACACTCACCTAAGACATATAAACAGGTTAAATGCTTATTATGTGGCAGTTTGTCACAACGATTTAAAATACATGGCATGAAATTTCCTTTGGGACACAATCTCAGTCCAGATCTTATTTCAAGGTGTGGCGATGAATGGATGCCGTAGGAAGATTTATCCAATTCCATTTCACAATAAGAAAACTCATGATGCATTTAATCTGTCCCAGGCAGATAAAAGCAAATTGCTTTCAGATTAATATTTGAAAAAGGATGAGCAGAGGTCTTCAGCTCTAGGGATCAGAATAGGGCTTAAATAAATTAAAAGCCAGCTCTGAAGTGCTTGAATGATTCATTGAATTGTTTGAATGCGCAATAGACTGAAATACTTGCATATCTTGCACACCTGTTTTTCACCTAAAATTCTGTCATTAATTACTCACCCTCATGACATTCCAAAAATGTAAGATATTTTTGATGAAATTCGAGAGCTTTCTGACCCTGAATAGACAGCAATTATGTAATTAAACATAATTAACAAATATCCTTCTCAGTTCAGTGTTCAGGTATGAGAGGAGTCACTGTACTCACAGAGACGTAGGCTGTGAGACAGGTGACGAGAGAGGCTGTTATGGCATATGGAATGGAAGTGTCGGGGCTCTTGGCCTCTTCTCCTGTGGTGGCGATAATATCAAAGCCAATGAAGGCGTAGAAACAGGTTGCAGCTCCTTGCATGACCTACAGAGCACATAATTAATGATAATTAATGAATTAATAGAATGCAATTTTTTGAAACACCACATTCAATAAGGACAAACCTTCGCATACAGTCAACATCCTTACCCCTGACCAGCCATAGGGCAGAAACCTCCCATCCTCCCAGTTGGCTCCAGAAAGGAAAAACAGTCCAGCAAGCACCATAAAGACCCACACGACCAAGTTAACAACATTGAGCACATTATTGAAGCTCACAGAGTTTTTCACCCCTAAACCCACAATCACCGTCACCACCATAGCGATCAGCAGAGCCAGCAGGTCTGGATAAGATTCCTCTCCCTTACCTGGAAGCAGACAGACAAATGAACTGTGTGAGGAACATGAAGGATGGATGAAGACCACATCAACCACACAAGTGAATTGTTTAGTATCTGATTACTAAAGACACTCACCCAGGCCATTCAGTGTTCCAAGATGGTTGATCATGTAGCGGCTGATGGTGTGATTGGCTAAAGAGTCGAACATGCTGCTCAGTGCACTGGCCCCTGCTGCTGTGCCAATCAAATACTCCAAAATGAGATTCCAGCCAATGAAAAAGGCCACAAATTCTCCCACTGTGACATAACTGTATGTGTAGGCGGAGCCTGTTGTCTTAGGCACTCTGACCCCAAACTCAGCATAGCACACGCCTGTGTGAAAATTATTAGCTGATTAGCTGTTTGACAAGTTCATAATGCAGAAACACACTAAAAGTGGCCATTTATGGACGTTAATTTAGGTCTCAGCTTATTGTTTCTATGTAAAAATTGTATGTAAAATTATTTATAATTATAACTTAATGTAGAATTTCTAATTATTATTATTAATAATATGTGACCCTGGACCACAAAACCAGTCATAAGGGTCAATTTTTCGAAATTGAGATTTATACATCATCTGAAAGCTGAATAAATGAGCTTTCTATTGATGTATGGTCAATGTATGGTAAGGACACTATTTGGCCGAGATACAAATATTTGAAAATCTGGAATCTGAGGGTGCAAAAAAATCTAAATATTGAGAAAATCGCCTTTAAAGTTGTCCATATTACTATTCAAAAATTACATTTTTATATATTTACAGTAGGAAATTTACAAAATATATTCATGGCACATGATCTTTACTTTATGTCCTAATAATTTTTGGCATAAAAGAAAAATCTATAATTTTTTACCCATACAATGTATTTTTGACTATTGTTACAAATATACCCCAGCAACTTAAGACTGGTTTTGTGGTCCAGGGACACATATAACTTATGTATATGTATATGTATATGTATATGTATATGTATATGTATATGTATATGTATATGTATATGTATATGTATATGTATATGTATATGTATATGTATATGTATATATATGTATAAAGTTTTATTGGCAATGTAAAAGTATCAATAATAATAAAAGGCAAAAAGTAATTAATATTTAAATTTGACCATGTTTAATATTTTATTGGCGATGTAAAATTATTCATATTTATAATTAATGCAGAAAATTATTAATAACAATAATAATAATTACATGTTTATTAATGTTTACAAATAACATATAGTCTTATGTTTTTATTTTCTGTTTATTAGGAAAATATGGTATATTTATATAATTTATTTATTTTTTAAATGTATTTTTTTTATTATTATTTATTAGCAACAAGGTGAAAACTTGATTGGCCTGTGTTTAAAAATCAATAATAAATTCCCAATTTTATTATTTCTATTTTCTATTTTGTATTTCAGTTCATTCAGATTGATAGTCTGGTTGTTGGACTGACAGGTCTCAGTCTTGTGGTTCTTGGTCTAGAACTGGGTCAAGTCTTGGTCTGGTTGACTTACTCCGGTTTAAAATATTTTGTCAAATCAAAACTGCTAATGATAAGCTAAGAGACCCCATAAGGCATATATTATTGCTGTGGTTTTGTGAACTTTAGACTAAAATTTGAAAAATTTGATCTAAATAATGCACAGAAAACACAGCACAGCTGGACATGATTACAGACAGATGAGGTTATCTTACAGCCTTCAGGACACATGAAAAAAAAATATATATATAAAACATGCAGTTGTCAAGCTGACTGGACAGATGAGAGGCCTATTTATGTTAGAGCACAGCATTGTTTTTTGATGTCATAAATTCTAATGCAAACTCTTCATAAACTATCAAAAGTCATAAAGTCTCACCTGACAGAATGGATGCCACAGCTGCAATGATGAAGGACAAGATCACTCCAGGTCCTGCCATTTCCTTAGCCACAAGCCCGGCGACCACATACATGCCAGTGCCCACGCAGCTGCCCACCCCAAGTGACACCAGATCCACCGTAGTGAGCACACGAGCGAGCCTGCTGCCATGCAGGTCATCTGAGATCTCCTGCATGGAGTCCACAGGTTTAGTGCGCAGGATGCGTGAGTGGAGTCCATGCCAGGACGACTCCCACTCAATTCTCCTGGGGTCCAGTTTAGCAAAGACAGCACTCATCCTCCAGCACAGGAAGACTCAGATAAAAGAAGGGTGAGGTTTGTCCTCAGTGTCTTGTTCCAGGTGTTTCCTCTAAACTTGTCTTGTATGAGTGTCTCCTGCTTTATTCTTTGCTCCCTCCTCTCTCTCTCTCTCTCTCTCTCTCTCTCTCTCCCTAACACACACACACACACACACACACACACGCTGTTTCAGAGAGGATCCATGAGCTGATCAATCATCATAGTGCTCAATACTGGATCCGCAATGACATCCTACAAAAAGAGGAAAGCATGTAAATCACATTTAATGATAATGAAACATAATCAACTCAGGCTGGGTTTAAAACTGCAGAGCAATATGTTACAATAGTCAAACAATAGAGAGTGTCCCTTCATTCACTTAGGTGAAATGTTGCTATGGTGGCACGTCTCATTAAACTTGCAGATTAGCATATGGAGAGCATCAGATATCCAGTGGACATTGATATACTAATAGAGAGAACAATGTGAATAGAATGTCATATTTCAGCCTGGAAAACAGTACTGAGGTCTGTAAACAGAACCATATTGGTGCTTTATGATATGAACGTTGATATAACGTTGACAGTTTATTGTTACTGGAACAGACAAGCATAGAAATTGTGTAAACAATAATTAAAAATGTATATACTACATACATATAGTCTTACTAAAGAAACAGAATATGTACCATATTACTAAATTAATATATATGAAAAAAAACTAGATATAGATTAACAATAAATTTTGAACAGTCTTGGTAAAACAGCATAATTATTGTATTATTATATATTATTTATGTTTTAAAAATTATAATATTTAAGATGAGCCTCAAACATCGTCCTGTTTTGAAAATATTTAGCATATTATATGCTCTATTTTATACATTCATTACATATAATACAATGGCAAGAGACTTACTAAAACAAAATAAAACAATATTATTATTGTATGTATTATATATGTAAAAAAAAAAAAAAGTTAAACATTTTTGTATTAAATTAATGACATCCTCTTGCATTTATGCCAATAACATATTTTAGCATAAAATCTATTTACTGTAGAAATTATGATATTTGAATGCATTTTAAGATCAATTGTATTTTAGTGTCACTGAGACACTATTATAAGTTTTCCTAATATTTTGAATTAAATTTTATTTTTATATTTTCTGCCTTCATGTTAATTTAGTTGAAAGTTTTAGTAATTTTGTTATGTGTTTTTGCCATTTTTATTAGATTCTGTTCTTTTTAAATATGCCAGTATAGTTTTTATCCAGTTTTATTTCAGTTTTAGTTTTGGTTTTGGTTATTGTAGTAATTCAAGTTCATTTGAAAAAAAAAAAAAAAAAGAAGAGAGAAATGTTGCCTTGGAAACTAGCTAAAATAAAATATGTTATTTCAGTTAACATTTATCTTAAGTTCTATTATTTTATGGTTTAAGTTTTTGTTTACCCTGTTTAAGTCCATTCATTTCCATTGTCCATTAATTAAGTTTTCCAGGCATGAAAACTACAGTTTTTCCTTACAATTTCCAGGTTTTCATAATTGTGGGAATCCTGATCCATAACCTTTTACATTTAATGTCATAATTTCACTATACTTTCTTCTGCCAATGTGCATGAGGCCTATTTATAAACTGTCATCTTCTATGTCAGTCTCCATCTGCTTCAATCCACCGTGTTCCTCAAGGCCTTCTTTTGTTTTTCCCTTCACCACACAGTGCTATCTTGTTTCCTTCAATCTAATGCAGGCCTGCCGTTCACCGAGACAAGCTGCAGTTGCCATCACAGACCCAAGATCTGCTGGATCTGCCTGTTGGTAATTACCAGTCCCACTGCTCTGTCAGTGCCTGCAGGATCTGTTTCATACAACCTGACAATATCTCATCTGTTATCAAAACAGGGGGAATTGAAGCACGGCTGACAGCGATTTACCAGATGATGTCAGATACAGAGGGAACTTATATCCGCATTATCTTTGGACTTTGAAAGAGAGAGAGAGAGAATGAGAGCGAGAGACCAGATGTCAAACACTCTCAGGTGTCTCCATAATAGTGCCGTATTATAGACATTATAATTATATTATGGTCTGAGTAACCCATTCACGTTTTTGTTTCTCATTTCACCTGCCCGAATTAAGTGAATAACTGGAAATGGAAAAGGTTTTAAGCATTAAACAGCAAAGAAAATCAAGCATTGCAGGTCACAGAAGACAGATATGACCTTTCCAGTCAGCAATTCTGAATACAAATACATTTACAAAGCAATAATATGTGCGTGCACAGTAAATACTCTTCACAATTTATAGACAAATATATAAGATGAAGGTCGGCTCTCGTCTTCTGTGTGTAGAAATGATTCATGAAGTCTTGAAAAGGATCTCTGATTACATTTGCTCCTGACAAAAGAACTGACGTCATCAGACTCCAGAGCAAGGGATAGGAAACAGATTATAAGGAAGAGAGATGAATGGCATGTATATATATCAAGAGACAAGCCAGACATCAGTACAGTCACAATTACACAGAGCTCCAGCAAAATGCTGTTCCTTGTAACAGAAACAATATGATATTTAAGCAGTAAGATTGGTATGCTAAATTTAGAAGTCTGCTTTCGGCCAGTCATAAAGTTCAGAAGGAAATGACACCATTATTCCGCGTTGCAGGGTTTCGAGACCCGTTTAAATTTAAACATGCCACACATGTGCAAGATAGGCCTACTGAAAAAGAAGCGAGACCCAGCGCAAAGGTCAAAGACATCCGTCTAGCGAATGTTTACATAGAAAACAATTTAAAAAGCAGCGCAGTAAAATGCAAAAAAGGTGTTCTGTCACTCAGAAGTGAAAATTTGTGGTTTTGAGTTATCATCCTGAACAGGCCTATAATATGAACGGTCCAAACGAAAACGGTGTGGACTTTAAAGGTCATTTACAATGAACAGCAGATGTGGTATTTTTATTGGAAGAAAGCAATTGGCCAATTTTACGGCATTTTACTGGGTTTACGGAAGTGGCTAGTGATTATTATAACAATGCAGATTTTGAGAAACAGGCCATATAAAACGAGCACTGATAGAGCTAGATTATTAAATATATCTTAGAGAGAAATTACCAGCGATAATGCAGTGTGTAAATATAATGCAGGAAAGGAGACCAAGTGCAATTCAGTTTGTAAATATTGATGATGGTATGGCTGTCAGTTAGATTTTGTTGTAAACAATGTCAAATGTCAATCCCGAGAGATTTTGAAACTGGAATCTTTAGATTTCTTAAAGCTTGTAAAAGGCTCGAATTATGCACTAAACACTTACATTAAGCATTTGAACAGTCCTGCCTTGTAAACGCTGAAATTAAATTAGTTTATCCTGACGATTTTTTCAGCACCTTGGTCAGTTCCGTTGTCATCCACAATGTGACAACATGCAATGATGTTTCTAACAATGAGAAAGAATACTATGCTATCCTTAATAGTTTATTAGAATAAACACTGGAATAGTGCACATAAACTTCATATTTAACATCAGCATTTCACTCCAAAAAATCCCCAGATTTAATCCAAATATATGTAGTATATGCATAATTAAATTGGAATGCAATAAGTCATTTAAATTGTGCAACTGGTAACCTTTCCATATATAAAATTGATGAGGATCTTCCGTGGTTAGTCAAGGGAGAGCTGAATGTTAAACTAAGGAGTGCTATACTGAGCTGAGCCATAAATGAATTGCTGTTAAAACAGACATAGAAAATACAATTTTCTCCAACCTGAGCCAAAGTAAAGCCTGCAACTGCTCTGTTCACTCTGGTAAAACAAATAGCTCTGCGAAACAGAAATAGAAGTGTCCAGTTTCAAATCGAAAACATTTTTCCTTGGCAGAAAAGGAGCAAAAACTCACCGGTGGGGATTTTACAGTCTATTCTCCATTATGTCCAGCGGTACAGGAGGAATCCAGGCAAAGCTTGAAGAGACGGCAGGGGACATAATGCGCAGACATTGTGAATTATTTAGGCTTTTCTCCTTGTGATCAGAGGAGAATTCATTATTAAAAGATGTGTTCGCCATTCAACAGCTGCCTAGGATGGAGCTTCCTGGACTGTTTTAGATTGTCATACTCTGTTTACAAACTTTACATTCCCCTGGTGAGACTGATGATATGGATTAAACAAAGAGTTTGAAATCTACAGCCTACTTTACCAGGACCAAGACATAAGATCAGTTCCAATGTGGGTCATTAATGTTTTGCAAGATGATTCACAAAGAAGCAAAACAGGAGACCTTTTCTCCTAAGGCTTAGAAATAT
The DNA here is from genome assembly GCA_036784905.1 of Acrossocheilus fasciatus. Taxonomy (NCBI): domain Eukaryota; kingdom Metazoa; phylum Chordata; class Actinopteri; order Cypriniformes; family Cyprinidae; genus Acrossocheilus; species Acrossocheilus fasciatus. Next base: position 18,297,733 of record CM071961.1, read on the forward strand.
ACTACACATGATGAACTGCAACATCAATTACTGTCATATCAGAAAACAGCTTTTATAGTACACAGTTAATCAAATAAACTTGTTGCAGTGCATTCATTGTAGTCTGAGAGGTAAACAAGATCACTGAAAAAACTCAGCTGGTAGCAGACTGAATAGCCTCCCAAAAAAGACGTGTACACTGTAAAAACTAAAGGTGCCTCAAATATCCTTTTGAGTACTCGAGGAACTTCAAAATGTAATTTAAGTGCCTCAAAGCTCTTTTTTTCATAATAGGGTTCCTGGAGGAACCATTTCAGTCTTTGCAGTTCTTGCAAGAACTTATGGGTTCCTTGAAGCACTTTGTTTCCAGTTCTGAGGTTCTGGAGTCACCCTTTCATTACACTGAGACCTCAAAGTGCTCTGGAGGTTCCTGGAGGAACTCAAATTTTAAAAAAGGGTTATTGTAAGATCTGTTAACATTGAAGTGGTTCCTGGAAGATCTGACTTGTAAAAGCCAGCATCTGGAGGAACCCAGAGATTCATGTGACAGAAATGAAATAGGACTGATTATTATTATTGTTATTATTATTATTATTATTATTAACTTTTTTGGAATGGTATGGAACGTAATCACTTTTGTGGCACTTGGCATGTGAAAACAAAAAACTTGGGCATGATTAGAAAAGACTAAATAGTCTTACAAACTGTCAAAAAAAAGGGACATGCAAAATCTACAAATCAGCCACGTATATCTAAAAATAATAATAGGGAATATACACATATAAGGCCATACAGGCAGTGGCTACACCATGGTGTTACAGATTATTTTCTTTATTTCTTTCTGCCAGATTGCACTTTTATATGCCTCCATTTGTTGGATTTTAAATACTTTTGTTGTATAAGTTAAATACTGCAATAACTAAAAATATTTTTTTTTAGTTTAGAAACAAATGTAAAATTATTTGAAGGTAGATATTGTTTTCCCTGAAACTTTAAAGCAAACATTAAAAATATTATTGAACTAAATATGGCTCAACACATTGATTTCATTAAAAATATACTAATTATAACAATCAGTACAAGTGTAATATTTAGAATTTTTATTTCCCTAATGAAATAACTTTCAATTATTCAGAAATAATTGTTTAACAATTAATATAATAAAAAAGTATGCTGTTGTCAAGAAGAAGAAAATGTCCTCGCGCAAGTGCGATTTCAAATACAAAGTATCATTAACGGTTCTTCTCCTCAAAGAAACAACCACAGCGCTGGACTGTCTAACAAAAGGTGAGTAAATTCTCCAAAATAAATATACAAATTTACTATTTGTACACAAATTTCTGTACTGACACGCTTAACTGTATGTTTTTATATTTAAATGTTTGTTTTATACCATTTTAACCGCTAATTTAATAGCCGCTATGCTAACTATCATAATGAACTTCGTGGGACGAAATGGAGAGTATTAAATCACAAACGGTGATTTTTAGTCAGCTTTGTTCATTATGTTCACTTTTAGTCATTGTAACTCTCTTCTTTTCTGAACTAATTTGTTGTCTTTTACGTTTGTTAAATCGTTACCCATCCATGTTACATGTAGACTATCTAATAGCTTATTTTTCGATTCATTTAATTTACAGAAAGAAAAAAAAACTGTTTTTGTCCTTTTCTCTCCTCAGAACGTATACATACTTGAGTTCTCTTAAAATGTCACAGGGTTCACTGAGCAGCACTAATGTAAGTAGGCCTATTTATTTTTTTACTTTGAAATAACTGAAATAGTGTTTCAGAGTGAGGCCTAACGTTAATCCAAAATTATATATGAATCCAGTCTTATATACACTATTAACGTTACACTGAATTGAATTAAAGAGTTTATAATTTATCCATGTTTTCTTTTTTTAGCAGTTAATGATGACATTGTATGTTTCATGAATATGGCTCTGGAGCTGCTTGTTGCTGGCTGACAATAAAGTGATCTCTCTGGACTTACCTCATCTTTTGAAGGTGTGTAAATAAGTGAACAATTGCAGAGAAACATCAGAAACTGCTCTAAAACATTCAATTACTTATAGTTTATATGTTGTTTTTTTTTCCCCCTTTTATTTTCTTCTGAGAAATCCGAGCCTTGCTCCTGATCCTGCTGTGCTGGACTGTATATGATTAATTGAGGTAAGTCTGAGTTTGTGCATTTTGAGGTTTACACACACATACATTTTATATATACACACACACACACACACACACACACACACATACACACAGGTGCATCTAAAACAAATTTGGATATTATGAAAAAGTGTTTTTTTGTAACTTATTTCAAAAAGTGAGACTTTCATATATTCTAGATTCATTACATATAAAGTAAAACATTTCAAAAGTTTTTTTTTTTTTGTTTTAATTTTGATGATTAGAGCTTACAGCTCATGTCCAGTATTGGATTGCTGCAGTTAAAGCTGTTCCTATTCAAATCATCAATCTTATTGAGCAAAACAAATCATTACAGCTCCAAGTGAACCATGTTCGACAGCTCACCAAACTATTGTTCAGGCTTTAATGTGTGTTGCTGCAGACACCCGGAATTTATACTGTAGGGATGGTCATTTAATTCAACTCAAATGTAAATATTTTTGGCTTTCGTGATCTGTAAGCTGTAATCATCAAGATTAAAACAAAAAAAAATTTTTTTTAAATGTTTTACTTTACATGTAATGAATCTAGAATATCTGAAAGTTTCACTTTTTGAAACAAGTTACAGGGAAAAAAAAGAACTTTTTCAAGATATTCAAATTTTTTGAGATGCACCTGTGTATATATACACACACAAACACATGCATACATAAATACATTCAAATATACATACACTGTGTGTAATTGTAATAGATATTGCATTTAAGTAGTCCACAACAATTAATCAGTACACTAATATAACAAAATATTGCCTGTGATGTTCCTCATTTTTAAGATACTCTGAATAAAACCATGTCAATATTTTGTTATTAAATTTTATGTAAATCCCTCCTTTTTCAACGAACTACACAGAATCTTACACTAACTGTGGTAATGGAGACCCATTTGGTGAGAGCAGCACTGCAGATTTTCCTGATGGTGAGGAGCTACTTGCTGACGAACCTACCAACATGATTTCACCTTATAAGTGCCTTTGTTCTATTCAACATTATACAGAAAAGCTGTTAAACGTACAGCAAAGTACTATTTTTCTGCTGTATTTGTTGGGTATTCAAGAGGAGATCATCAAGCTACCTACAGCTGTCTTGAGGCTTATCAATTTCTTAAAATTTCCTGTGCGAATTTTCCCAATTTGTGACCTGCATTTAGAACAAGAAAGAATGTTATCATTGACTGCGATGTACATTAAATTTGCTCATTTGAATTGTACTATTTTTGAGGTATGATTGTTTTAAAGTTCTGAGATATTTTAGTCACATTTATTTGTTTATGGTTTTGTCAAGGTGTAAGTTTTTTATTTATTTATAACAATGTTAACACTGGTGTTCCCATGAATTGGATTGTGATGTGCAGTATTGATTATTTATTTGAAATGTCTATGGATATTGTTGTTGTTAATCAATAAACAATGTTTGATATGTATTCATTTTAGTTTTTCAATTTGTTTATTAAAATAATTAAATATGTCAATAGCAGGAACAATAAACTAGAGGGAGGGAGAGGGGAACAAATATTAAAGAACTGAAATTGAGAAATGGTGCCTCGAAGCACCAAGGTGGTTCCTGACCATTCTTAGTAAAAGGGTTCCTCCAGGAACCGTTAAAAGTTCCTCAGAGAACCACCCCTTTTTAAAGGGTGCCTAGAGGCTCTACAGAGGGTTCCGCCACAGTGGCAAAGTGAAGAACCCCAAAAGGTGCCTCCAGGAACCTTTAGTTTTTACAGTGAGTAGAGACACAAAGCCATCAGTTTCATTATTATTGTGGTAATTCTTGTCTATGGCATTTAATTCATTTTTAATTACCCTGCCACTCAACTTCAGTGGCTGAGACCCAAGTGGATCTCAGGTTCCGCAGGAAACAGGAGTATCACCATGGCGACAGCATGCCAGAATTCAGCAAGTGTTTGCGACGATCGCAGCTCTTACTGCAACAGTGAACACGCTTATTCTGCAAAAACAACCGCTTTCAACAATGATAATATAGGTCAAATGCATTTCAACTGCACTTTTCACATCTTCCCCATGCTTAGTCATGTCAATCTTTCAAAATTTCACCAGCGTTAGTCATACATGCAATAAAATTCAATGAAATGCATGTTTGCTATATGTAACTCTTTCAGTTCACTGAAATATGTGCCAATATAACATAATCAGTTTTTTTATTTAGTTTAGATTAATTTTTTACATTTAGTTCAATGTTACATACCATTATTTTGTAATTAACTGTGTAATTTACTACCACCTTTTTAGTGAAAATTGTTTCTAAACCATTCTTTCACGTGTATTTTAAATATGTGCATACAGCAGTAGCCTCAAAGACCCCATAGTGACTAGCAGCCTACATGCAAGTAGTACATGCAACTTTTTTGTATGGGACACATGTATCACAATAGAGAATCATAGCGTTAGTATGCCTATGACATACTTGACTACTAAAAAAAAGTAGTGCTCTGCAATATGTGACAAAATTGGTTTTGGCTATGCAATATTTTCTTTCAAATATTTCCTTTACATGGCCTTGACTCCCACATCAAAACCTTGTCAGACACATTTTTATAGCTTCTGCACTCTGACTTGTTGACACACAGCAGTATCTGTTATCCCACAATTTCTGTGAAAACAGCAGGATCACAAAGATTATTTTTGAATTTTTTTCTCCCCTTAGACAATGTTCTGAAGAAAAAGCTCTAGTCTGTCATTTCTTCAGAACAAACCTGAATTTTGGCCAACTAGGCTAGGTCAGTGGAACAATATTTTTCGTACATAACTGAAGCTGTCAAAGTTTATTTGACTATTAAAGGAGACAAAAGGTTTAAACGTCTGTATATATTTTTTATTAGTATTGCAGTTAGACTGAACAAAACAAAGCAGGAATCACAACATATTTAAAATTGCATTTTTGCATGTTTACAGCTATACAGTTAACTTGAAATATAAAAATAACAGATCTCTGCTGACATCTGGTGGATATGAACGGATATGTTTAGTAAAAATATGAACGAGCATGTGGATTTGCAAGTTGCAACGCAAGAAAAATAAACGAAATTAACGTGATCTTAATTAACATTAATTTATTCAGCTCAATAAATGATGTGCATTCAATTGAACAATTCAATTAAGACTAATGTGAGGAATATTTAAGGTAATTTTTTAATGCTTTGCCGATAATGATCGTAATGGAGACCTCCTCGCCTCCTCAGATCAACTCCGACCAAAATACGTACTTTAAACACTTATATTTATTAATACTATCATTTAACCTGAGAAAAGTGTTGTAAAGAGAGTGGTTTTATTATAGGATGCACGTGACGTACCTGCTAAGCTAAGTGTTTTGATATATTTTCTGTATTTTTGTAACTAATTTTAACCTCTATAGTTGAGCTTTCTTGCAAAGAGAATATACAATAACATACATGCCACATAACAATATGATTTGATCACAGAGGAAGACTTAATGGTTTTACATCCAGTCTAATCAAGGTGAATGATCACAGATAATGAACGAGTTTTTAATGCGATTTCTAACTTTTTTTTTTTTTTTTTTGTCTTTTGCATTTCATTTCTCTCGTGCATTATGTCCTTAATTTGCAGCTTTGGATTCCTTTGAAGACATGGTTGCACATGATCAAGTTGGTCAAAACAAGTAGGCATTTGCCTAAAATAAATTTAGATGCCTTTTCATAGCTTGCATAGTGGATGCTGTGCACATTGCAGCCTCACACACATCTTCTCTGTTTCTCTGCAGATGCGTGGACCGAAAAGAATAGAAGGATGGTTTGCTTTTGTGTAAGGAGTTGGTGCGGTGCATGCTTCTCTTTAGCCGTGAGGTCATGCCTCCATCTCTTGGTGCAGCGCTATGACTGTGGCTTTGAACTCTGGCTCGTTTCAGAATGATCTCCTCGCGTCTGTGCTTCTCAAAGTGCATGTTCCTGCTCAAAGAATTGGTATGTTTCCTTAGCAAGTTGGATGATAAATAGGTGGCTTTTGCAAGACAGCATGAATGTTCTGAAACCTGCAAGCCTGGTCTCAGTAAGGAGCTTCCAGAAAAACGTCTTCCATTCTTTTCCCTGTTGTTCTGGGGGCTTTGTGGTGCATATAGTGGACTTTGCAGGGCCACAGCATGCAGTGGACTGGGATAGCGATACACTTCCATGCCCTGGTGACCTGGAAGATCAGAACGGTAGGTGGGTTGCAAGACAACTTTGGGTTGAAGTATGTCTGAAACATCTGGCCAGTGCGAGTCTGGATACAGATCCGCCACAGATCGGAAACCATCTTCAGGAATCGTCTCATCTGAGAAATGGGACTGAACTCCTCTGTGCTCTTGTAATAAAATGGGTCGGCTCTTCTGAGGTTCCTCACCCATGAAACATTCTCCCTCTCCGAGAGTGTTCTTGTATTTCAAGGAGGCCAAAGAGGTGGAGAGAGAGCTGATGGTTTCATCACTGTCTCCAAAGTCGCAAAAACCTGAGCTTGTCCTTGACTGACTTTCCATGTGCGAGTGAAGTTCTTGGTCCTGCCAGTTTCTTTCCATCAGGTATTGATGAAGAAGCAGGTCTTCAGATGAATAACTGGAACATGACCAAAGTCCATTGGATTGTCCAGCCTCGTGAACAGCCTCTTCAGAAAAACTGCGTTTGAGATTTAGTCTGAACGAGTCTTTATCCACCCAGTAACGATGCTGTCTTTGCTGGATAATCGTTGACACTGAATCTTTAGGATCAACTTTGGCTTTTCCAAGAGCCGTCTCCACCATTGTTTTGTGTCTGACTCTCAGGACCTCCAACTCCAGGAGTCCTGCCAAAGTAGCACGAAACCGCTCTCTAATACGTTTCCTCCCAGTGCTGCTCCATTGTGCTGCTTCAGCCTCTTCTCTGTGTAGAGCATTAGATAACATCCTGGTAACAGGCTCTTCAGCTACAACTCTGGCTGCCTTTCACACTGAAGGTCTTTATAGTGAAGTCACCCATATCAATGCAAATGCATTTAATTCCAGACCTTTCTATTGCTCTACCTGTCTATTGATTAGATTTTCACTAACCTTTGACCTTAGGTGAAGAATTGGTTAAAGATAAAACTTAACGCTGTCAAATGTGAGATTAAATGAACAAGGTTAACATTTGGGAGATCAGTATCACTGCCAGTGATAGCTTTAGCTCTTCTTATAGTATATGTCGTTGTGAGCATGAAAGCATGACCTATTCATGTTTTTTAAAAACATAATGCAATATTAAAAGCAAGACACCACAGGTGAATAGGGTAAAAAATAATATCACTATAAACGTAGAGGGGATTTTGGATATTTCATTTTATCACTCCATAAATCAGAAAATACCGTCAACAACCAGAAAAAAAACTATGTGTGTGTGTGTATATATATATATATATATATATATATACATAGCCTTAATTTTACAACAAATTTAAACAGGTCAAATGTTCAAACTATAAAGTAACACATTATAAAGCAACTATATCATTTAAATAATATTGCAAACACACTCCTGAATTGATTGTTACTACTGTAATGATTAAGTTAGTTTCATCAGTGCAATATAATCTCTCTTATCAGACACCACTGGCAATGTTTGTTAATGAATCTTTAACTCTTTTACCCTTGTTCCACCTTTATTATAAATCAAGCCCACTGCATGAAACATTTACTACCATTGAAAAAAACATGACACTCAATTTCTGTGTATCATTTTATTTACAAGCAGATATCAAAACGTACAGCCCTGCATTTGAAGATGTGACAGCTCAAACAGGACCTCGATACACAAACATATTTCAAGACAGAGCTTTCATTCATCAGCATCGGACTCATCATCTTGACTGATCTGGAAGTAGCGCAGCTCGTAGCTTTCCTTATCTGACGCCACCACCCTCAGCCAGTCTCGCAGGTTGTTCTTCTTTAGGTACTTCTTTGTGAGGTACTTAAGATACCTGAGGAACATGGGGTTGTTAGTATATGTACAAAGAACACTAATAATAAACATAAGCCTGCCCAGTCAGCTGATGTACCGAATCTCACCTTTTAGAGAACTGCTTCTCTGATGTGACGCTGATTTTGTTCTTCTGACGCACAATTTGCACTACATTTCCCAAGTTGCCTGTTTTGCCATTAACCTTCACCTTCTCTTTCAGAAAGGTTTCCTGTTAGTAATAAAACAGCATGACCACTAGGGAAGAGAACCCTAGGCATTTAACTAGGGAAGGGAACCCTAGTTAGGGCACAGCATTAGTGACGTGACTACCCGCACAGAAATCATGACTATCAAAAAACAACTTATGCGTGTTTGGATCAGAAACTAATAGATTTAAAGGAACATAATTTGAATGTACAGATCCTTCTAACAGGAACAAATAAAGCATTCATTTGGTTTTCTAACCAATTCAAACATAAATGTTAATGCATTTATACCATGTCTGGAAATTTCATGACATTTTCAGGTTTTACATGCTCACAAGAACCCTGACCATAAATAGAAGTCACGTGTTTCTATCATCAATTAGGTTTTTTTTTTTTCAACTTACAAAGTTGGCAGAGTCAAGGATCCCATCCTCCACAGGGTGAGTACAATCAAGGGTGAACTTCCAGGAAGCACCCTTTTTATTCTTTTTCACGAAAGTCTGCCTTTTCTAAAAAAAACAAACAAAAAAAAAACAAAAAAAACAAGCGTATATTTTTAGTTTATATATAAATCCTAAATTAAACATCTACTTTCTCAGTTTAAAACTGCACTCATAATTCATACTAGTTTATAAAGTCATTAATCGTATAAAAACAAATGAACACATTATGAAACGCACTACTGTAATTCTCTCTTATCATGATAATCAAATGCGTTTGAATGCTTCTGTCATGCTAAACCGCTCATCCACGTGTCTCCCACTGGAAAGTCCAAACTAATGGATTAATATATTTTCCCTTTTGCAAAAACTAACTCTAGTTAACATAGTACATATAAATGTAATATATCTCATATTTTAATCACACAAAACGAAAAATAAAATGCATTTAACCATTAAGACCGGTCTCCGGTCGACACGTACCGGTGCCATCTTGGTGAGGTTGGCGTGAAAGAGGAAGTGGCGTAGGTCCGCGCAAGAGTTCACGAAATTTTCTCGCATTTGATTGGCTGCCGGTTAGGGAGGATTCATGAGGACTTCTTGGTTTAGTTATTTGTGAATGAATCGCTCGCTTGAGTGAGTCGGATCATTTGAATTAATAATCAGTTGAACGTAACACAACCGATTTGAACGATTCGTTCCAAAGATTTCACCCTGAATAGCAGAACGTTACAATAAAAATACTTTTCTGGGGATATACCTGACGTTAAAGAATCAGTTTTTTTGAACCGGTTCTTTGAAACGAACTGATCGAAAGAACCGATTCACGGATATTGTTCATTTTGTGTGTAAAGAGTTATATTTGTACAACATTTATATATATATATATATATATATATATATATATATATATATATATATATATAAAAGATTACTGTATAACATTTTAATATAACATTGTATCATAAAGCATTTCTGTTTCACCATGTAAGTGCGAGAATTTAAACTTGTGTATGGCTTTTGTCAATGATTTTATTTCAGGTTACATTTTTGTGCATACTGTAGTATTGAAAACATAGATCTGCTGTATGGATTTGTAGTTATTACTGTATATGGACGTAGCTGGCTTAACATACAATTAACATGACAAAAACAAACCACAAACAGGCTATTCAAACATTCATGTGAACAGTACACACACTGAATAGAGAAGGGAGAGACTGGGCTCTGCTTACCTACTAAGGAAGCATGACTCATCTTTACATCATTGTGCAGACATACCAAGGCAAAATTGGGCGAGGCCTCAGGAAGCACATGGGCACAACCTGTTTGCCAGTTATTGGGCAGATTTCTGCTCTTCAACAAATTTAATAGGTACATATTCCTGTTTGGATACAATCTTCATTTTAATGTTGCTCAGTTTCACAACAGCAAAACTGGAAACTAATCCATTTGAATTATTCACGTTAAGATGTTGCTCAACATATAATTCACTTTGACTTCAGAGAAAGTACTCAGTGGGAGCCAGTAGGCAGATGAAGTTTGAGTTTGAATAAACTGCAGTGCCACATGTCTGTCTCCAATACTGAACTGCAATACTTTCATTCAGTCAGTGTTGTCTGGGCACCAGGCCACAAATGGGAAATGGGCGTTCGGCTCCTCCCATGCAGAGGATTTGGCAGCCCAACCCAACAAAGCTTTGTCTTTCTTTCCCAGTTACTGTCCTCACTTTCTAAAATGACATGGCCAGTGTCATTTTGTCTATTTAAATTCTATAATTTAACATTTAAAACCATACAATAGATGTTAGAAACATTTTTATACAGAATATAAAAATGTATATACTATTTTACCTTCTTAGTTTGAGAAAATAAACATTGCAGGTTGTGCTACTAAACACTGCTTTGAGGAACCAAAAATCATACTACCAAAATAAACACTTTCTATTTATAGAATAACATGAGCACCTTATTTAATGGAGTTTTCCAGAATGACCACAGGCAAGTTAGACTAGGAAATATTTCCCTGAATTTACATAAGTAGGATATTCATTCACCCCAGACTGTAATAGATTTTCTTGTGTTAAATTTTGCCAAATGAAAATCTGCTGCAACTATGAAGAAACACCTTCAACCAGCCTTCTGGATATTGTTTTAATACTGATCAAGTGTGCCATAAAAACAAAAAAAGAAAAGGTAATCTATTAAGTTTTTATTTTTTGCTCTCTCCAGTCATGTGACAAAGGCCTCGAGTGAACAAAGGAAGATTAGAACTCACAAAGATTTAGTCCTCAAGCTCATTCTGGGGCAGCACTGATAAGAGCTTACCTGGAGACAAATACAGGCTTCAACACTTTATTTAAGGTCATCAATGACAGCCAAAATCAAGCTGGCTGCTATTGTGTTACAGAGGTATTCGCACATGGCCATCACATCCTTTCCACTTCTGAACAATTAGAGACTGGCATTTAAGGGGACATTTCGCTGGAGTTTATTTCTCGGTCATAGCGGTTTTACTTGAAGGTACTTTTGAAAGTACTGCAAGTACAAGGAAGTGCCAACTACCAGTGTGCATCTCACTTTGGGGGAGGGAGGGGGGGGCATTCAATTGAGAGAAATTAACTATAGTGCCAGTATGGCGTAGATCGTGTAAGGAGAAAAGTAAAAGTATGGCACCCAGAGAGGGAGAAGGGAAAAAAAAAAAAAAAAAAAAAAATTCAGTGTCAGTTGGGGTTTCCTCTCTTCACCTTGCGTAAATCCTGCACACTAATTACTATTAAGAAATTCAAGAATACAAAAGGAAAAATGGATCCCATTATTTATCGTTCAGGAATGTAAGTGGTAAAAACTTCAGGGGGAAAAAGGGGGGAGGTTGAGGGGGTAAACACACTGACAGTATTAAACCTCTTACCCGAGAGAATGCCAACTGACCCAACAAGTCCAGCACAGTATTGGAAGGAGAAAAAAGGAATACAATCACAACAAAAAAAAATTGAGGTTGCTTGTGAAGGCCATAGCTTTGGTGACAAATAAAACCAAAAGAACAAATGCAAGAGATTTGTTAAAGTGTAGCATGTTGCAGCCTGAGCAGCCCAGTCTTTTCTTCCTATTTGGTCATGGGTTTGACAGCCACTGCAGATTCTTCACCCATAGCTGAAAGCACAGTAACCTGCCAAACAAAGAAAACAATGAGTGGGCTATAGGGACCAAAAAAAAACAAAACAAAAAAACACAGCTAAAGGATTAAATGCATTCATTCAAACTGGTGCACTTACCAGCATCTCTTCACCAGCTGCAAATTTGCTTTCGATTTCTTTGCCCAGGTCACCTTCTGGCACACGCAGGTCTTCACGCACGTCTCCGTTGTCCATCATAAGAGAAAGGAATCCCTCGCTGATGTCAACCACCTAGAGCAAAAGAAAATTTATTTTAAAGAAAAAGAAATGGAATCAGAATCTAGCTAAAGTCAGAAGCTAAACTATCATGAAAAGCTAAAGTATCATCATTTAATTGCACTGGTGGAAAAGATTCTCAGGCAACCAATTAAGTTGAAATTATTCACTACAAAAAATAAATAAAAAATCCTCAGCAAAATAAGCTGCAATGAACCAATAACCGTTAATTTAACAAACAAACAAACATATATGCACTATATAATGTATTATTCACATATACATCCTATCATATACTACTACATAATTTAAATTATATACAATTGTAACATACTAAAATTAAATCATAGGCAGAGCAACAGAGCCCACAAAGTCTGTAATATTGCTCCACATGCCACAGCAAAACAATGATAACTTCAATCATTTCCCTTTACCTAAAACTAGCAAATTTAATTTTCCAGCTAATTAAAATTATCAAAACATTAATGCAATCAAGAACAATAGTGGAAAGCATGGTGATATTTGAATCCTGAATAAACTGGCCAAAGTCACCATTTAGAAAAGTTTACCAAAGTTTGCACATATACACACAACAAAAACTCAGGAGAACTTTAGGGTAAATGAAGTACATGATCTCCCACTGGAAAGCACATTACATGTGAATTTCCCCCTATAAAGATTGAATTTTACAAAGCCATGTACATCTCACCTGGTAGTCATTTCTTTTGGTGTTAGGCACGTCCATGTTGTGGGTGGAGGGGCAGATATCTTCATACTTCTTATTTGTGAAAATGTCAATTCCAACCATGTGAACCTGCAAACAAAGATTGGAATACTTAACACTAATAACACTAGTAGGTTAAAAACAACCATGCAAAAGAAAGATATCAAAATATTACCTTTGCATGACCATGCTTGCCAGTCTTAGAAGTGGACATTTCCACAATTTTGCAGGGGCGACCCTTCAGAACCACGAATCCGTTCTTGCGCAGGGCGCTGCACTGCATGGGGTAGGTGGTTGAAGCCCCGGCATCTCCGCTGGTGAAATCAAGATCTGGATCTGCCATGATGGGGATCTAAACAAGGGGCACTGGAAGAAAAAAAAAAAAAAACAGGACGTGTGGAAAATTAGTAACGTTACGTTTTCATTTAAAAATTGTCTCAATCACAAGAACATCATGGTTGAGTCACGTGCGAATGCGTAAACTTTCCACTATATGAGTTGCCTATAGTCAGGCTTACAAACTTAATAGTGCAAGATAAAATGTAGTTTACTATGAACCAATTACTAAAGTTCAACAGTTCTTAAAAATCGAAAAGACATCGATTTCTGTTTGCATTAGCAGCCAAACCTGCCGCATCACGCTACTCTAATTTCACCACATAACGGATCCGATTCGAATTAACGACTAAACTCGATCAAACTTCAACTAACAGTCGTTCACGCTATCAAATGTATCGTTAAAACACTTAACGAGCCTCAAATGACACTTTACAGCCGTTATTTTGCACTCAATTAACACAAAGACCACGCCGAACCAGGCCAGATGGACTCTCTCTGGGCTAACGTTAGGTATGCTAATGCGAGTTATAACGCTTTGACCAGAAACACTCACTAAAACCGTAATAAACGGAGAAACTTGTTAATTCCACGGCAATGTTTACAGAAAAGCGAACCGTAAACCGCGCGAAACGGATCTAATTCGCGTGGCGCACGTCAACGTGGTTTCGCCGCTGATCAATGACTCTGCTAAGAGGCTAACGCCCCGTTCTTCCGTACAATAAAATAACATTTGAAACACGCATAATATAACAACGACCACGACTGGTAAACTATAACGTAACAAACAAAGCGGAGAAAACGGGTCTCGTGCGGTTAAGCCAAAGTTTCTCACGTGCCTCTTTTCAGTTAACAGTTAGGTCACTGCGCGCGGGGAAAGGCCTCGCGCGTGCTGTGCTTGCTCGCGGCCTGCGAACTAGAGAGCCGCTCCTTAAAGAACCACTGCAACGCTCTTTCTCAAGACAAGCCGGCGACGTTCAACAACGAGACGCACGCGTTCGAACCCGACAGCGTTTTAAAGACAACATCAAGACAGGAAAGTTCTGTGTAATCTTTCGTCACAGTTCAAACACGCTCCATGCAGTACTTACTTCCAAGAAAAAAAGGAACGTCAACGCGCAAGCGCGGCCAATTTTAATGCGGCATCCGTACAGTGGGCGGGATTCCTCTTCTTCTGCGGACGCGAGGATGGACCGGGCCTGTAGTTTGTGCTTAGTACCTCTCAGCGCTTAGGATACCACTTTTACCTCAAATGACACACTGTCGGCCAAAAGGGAAGAATAATTAAGTTTGTTGTTTTCTGAAGGATCATGTGACAACGAAGACTGGAGTAATGGCTGCTGAAAAGTCCGCTTTGCCTTAACAGAAATAAATTACATTTTAAAATATAGCCTATTAGCCTAAAATAGAACACTTACTAAAAATTGTAATAATATTTCACAATATTAATATTTTAATTAATAAATGCAGCCATGGTCATTTTGGCTGACAGTATAGAGAGAGGTGGGGAGGGTATATACATATAGAGAAAGGCATGCTTTGTAGGCTATTTCAATCAAGTAATAAAAAAAATAAACAGTATAATAAATATAACTCTATAAATGAGTCAAACCTCTAGTTACTCAAAGACTTTCTAGCAGTGGCCTTGCATTGCATTCAAACAACTACCTCAATTCAGTGTCATTTTTGTGAATTAGGCCTTTATCTTAAAGATTACACAGGTTAAAAAGTTTTGTATAACAAATATCCAAATTGCATAAGACAAAACACAATAGATGGTTTATTATGAAAATATACAATCTATTTTATATATATATATATGTGTGTGTGTGTGTGTGATTTAATTTATAATTCTTATTATAAAATAACATTACAGAAATTTATAAAAAATAAAATATAACACCACACATGGTCTGGTTTGATGTGTCAGTTTATTTTTTTTAAAAAAGCAAAGAAACTGTCTGTTTTAGGTGACAAGTGAACACACTGGGTGAGTTTCCAAAATCTGAAATATTTCCATTATCCATTTCACATTCTCCTCACTCAGAAACGCTTGAGTCCATCTGAATAAGATCAAAAACTTGAGTTTCAGTCAAAGTAGAAAAGGGTCTAACATGAAGACTGACAAAATCAGTAATGCTCATTATTGCTATAGCTTTTCTAGACTGATCCACCAACCTGCTTTGCCATCACATTTGATATGCAGTCTTCTCTCTGCGATTTTCCTCTATAAACAAACACACGCTGAGTATTGGTTAACAAGACTAGAATAGATCCACAAACAACCCTATGATATAACATTTTTGCAGTTATCAGGGGTGAATTTATTTCATATGGAAAGAGCACTGAACAATACTGCATTAAAATTAGAAAACAAACCAACAACTTATAAGAAAACAAACAAAAAAAGTCAAATAAAGCACTCATATTAAAGCATCTCTGACATTATAATATAGATTTCATATTTCTCTAAAGACAGTCTAATCCAGAATACAGCTAAAGAAAACAATCCCTTTAAAAAAGAAGCAGCAATAATACTGCTGCTTTCTAAATACAGATACCAGCATTAAAGCACTGTACAAAACAATAAATAAAATGGATCAGAATATCAAGAAAACTGGATTGTAAAAAGGTTTACGACCATAAAATATTCGGTTTAGAAGATTCAGCTCTTTTGTGGGTTTTGTGGATGACACACAAGGGATTTGAGTGACACTGTTATTTGTTTGATTTACAATATGTAATAAATTGTAAGCAATAAAATGTAACACCCACTACATGGACTAGGCACAGATTAGATGAGATCACCATCTCTTAAAAGTCCAGGCTACATTTAAAGTTACATTTGGAACAAAACTCTAGTTTAATAGCCTTAAAAATTTATTTATAAAATACTACAGCCTGCATATTTTGTGAACAGAACATGATATGCCCAGTTTCAGCTTCAAATGTCTATAACAGAAGGCTTGTAATCTTGAAACCTCACCATTTTGTCATTTTAGTGTCAAAATGCCTGTATTACTTTTTTAACTGGTGGATTAACAGGCTTAAAAACAAAAAAACGGTATGTTTAAATCACACACACCCAATCACACACACTGGAACAACCATAAAAATAACAGCCAATATCCAGAATGCTCGGTTGTGCTATAAATCTCAAATTTTAATACACAAAAAAATAAGGAGAAATACAGAAATAAAACAACAACCCACTCTCAGCCTGAATATAAAGGATGTACTTACAGTATTAATGTCCATATTAAGAAATAAAATGAGGTCAAGCACACATCAAAAGACTTTCCACCACTGAAGGTGGTGCATGAGAGATGAAGAAATCAACCAACCTCACAGCCGTGTTGATAAAATGAATGGGAAGACCCCATGAGTATTTCAAACCTGCACACGCATTCACTCAGTTCACAGTTTGATGGACAAAAAACATGTTGTGTCAAGTGAAATTCACACTCTATTGCCCTTACAGAACTGTAATGAAAATATATAAAAGTATATAAAGGACTGTTATTTCATGATTCCACCTATTTGAATAAAATGCCACATCGTTTGGAAGGACTTCAAGTCTATTAATGAGCGATTCTGCAGTTAGAGGCATTTTTGTGTGTGTGTAATCCTAAAAATGCAACGTCATTATAGCAATTATCAAGTGGATTTTGAAATAATGTCCGTTGTGTGCTTGGTCTAAAAATTCTTTTTTTTTTTTAAATCATAAGATTAATTGATAACATACAATTCTTGGCATGGCGGTGATGACAGTAGTATTGGATAAAAGCTATAAAAATGTACAAATAAATTACAAATAAACTGAACACGTCTTTAGGGGGAAAAAGAAAAGAAAAATTGAAAGATTTTCCCTTTAAAATCATCTGTGGGTACTGAAAAGTAGCCCTAATTGAAGAATCCCCCTAATATGAAGTGTAGGCTTGATTTGGCTGTTACACAAGACATTGCACCAAGATTTTTTTTTTATTAAAAAAAAAAAAGTCCATTTCTGAATATTTATGTCTGGCGCTCCATACTCAAATCACCTCTGAATCTACATGGAATGACAACATAGCCTTATTTTACATTTGTTAATTACAACATCCTCATCGCCAATTGATAATACCTATTATAATTGAATAACGCTGAAAGTTCACTGATCTACTAGTTGCATTTCAAAAAGACACAATTCCCCCCAGAGAATAAATATTTGCCTCTTCAAACTACGGTCTGGAATATTGCCTTATATTGTATCACAAAGGTTTGATTTACGGCATCAATAGTCATTACCCACATAGAAAACTGAACCGATCCAACAGGTGAACAGAAACGAGGTAGCCTAAAAGGAAGCTCTACTCACAAAACACTACCCTTCTTCGTTCACTGCTTCGTGTGATTCACGCAGAGGAGGTGGTGGATTTTACAGAACCACAAACAGCATTTCTGTCACATCCTCACAGTTCCTATGCATTCGATTCGGAGGCCTTTCCAAAACGGAAGTGGATATTTACAGAGGGTGGTAGTGAATGTCCCTCTAGAAAGAGTTGGAGATCCATCACGAGGAGAGGTGAGCAATCGACTCACCAGGCTCGATTCCCTTGGCCTTTATTGCACTTTGCTGAAAGTCATGAGAAAACCAACTTAAAAATACAAAACTGCAGCACATTCTTATTCTAATGACACGTGGTACTCCTGATACGAAAACAATTAAGATTGCTGGTATGTTAATGGTAATTTTGGATCATTGGTGGAAAGCATTACATCTCATCGTTCATTCACACACACACTCTTACAAAGAAACTGTGATACTCTAAACAGGATCTTAATGTACTTTTTTATGTTTCAATAGAAAGCTCTGTAGTATTTACCAGTCAGTTGAAGTATTCAGACTGTTTCTTAGCACTGTGGTCATAAAGCGTTCAAGAATCACCTCGTATCATCAAATAAAAATGACGGTCTAATCCAAGCCATATGGAAATTCATGTTCTCATAGGGCCAGTAAAATACCCAAAAATGACTCGCCTTATTGTCTTTCGAATATTTTTGCCAATGTCCAGGCTGTTATTTGTGACCAGAACATTTTTGAGTTGCCTGTTCCTCACACAAAACATCGTATGGCTTCAGAAACTAGAAATATAGTGCACACTGACTACTTTTATGATGTTTTTTTTGTCTGTATAGTTTCATTGTATGGAAGAGAGCAGCTTGAACTGTAACCAAGGAACAAAAGTCTTACAGTTTTAGAACAGCATGAGAACAGAATTTTAATTTTTAGAGTGAACTATCCCTTTAAATTTTAAATCAAGACAATGGAAATGAATGGAAAAAGGTCTGATCTAGGGAGCACCATTTCTCAACCGTGCCAAACCACAGGCTCCAAATGTGAATACTATAGAGCTTTGGGATAAAACTAGGAATGCACAGCATGAATATTCAGAATCATTTAAAGTTCCGTTACACGTCCATATCAGCAGGCATCAATTTCCATCCCAAAAAAAAAGTAGCATTTTCCTTTCCTTACAGAAATATGCATAAACATTAATATATTATGGACTCGAAAAATAAAAACGAGCAGCTTTGCGAATTCATATTTAAGGCATTCTGTGGACAGCCCGAAGTGTGTCTGCTCCAACATAATGTGGCAAAGTATCATACAAGTCTTAAATATCAGACATTAGAGTGATATCCACATGAAACAAACATCTGTGTGCATTCCAAGCTGAAACATAAAAAAGAAAAAGGGTTGATCACACAAACCAGCCTCAATGGATTCATCCCGCAAGGGAGGTTTACTGACGTTCAGCGCAACCGTGATAAATTATTGTCGAAAAGTGTCTTAACAGTACAAATATTCACTCTATTCTGTGGGTCTTACTCCCCATATTTCCAGTCTTCACCTCCAGAAGAATCTAGATAGAGATTTGTAAGGACAAAAACACCAGAACCCCACGCATGTTAATAAAAGAGCCATAAAAATAACGCAGACCGGTTGTTCTTCTCCTCCGGCGCCCCTTGTTGTTGGCGGGGGCGTGTGGATTTTGGGTTTGTCTTTGACTCTTCTGAGAAGGTCCCAGCAAGGTTTGGTCTTTTTGCCGTCTGCCAGATTATCCAGCGCACCTGGATTTTCCTGTCTTTCCTTTTTTCACACTTTTCAATAAAGTAGAAAAGGGCCACAGATACAATGCAGGGAAGGGCGGGGATGAATTACCAATTCATCATGGAGTTTCTGTTCAAGGTCATGAAGAAAACTTGGCTGCTGCCTCCTGATCTGACTGAGGCAAAGAACACCTGCAACAAAGAAAAGAGTCCACATGGAGGAATGGATGTTATTATATTGCCTATTATTCACATTCAAAGGACCAAACTCAATCTACCGCCTTGTGTCTCTACATTCAATTTCCAATCAGGCTTATTTTCAGGTATTTGATTTCAGCTAGTTGCCAAGGCAATATTTCTCACTTTCATTTAGTTTAACTTGATGTACTATAACTAAAAAATATATTAAAGTATATATTAAAAAAAACTAATAAAAATTACAAAAAAATTTAAATTAAAATCAAACAGAAAATATAAAATAGACACTAAACACTAATTTAAATTATTGATAAAATAATAGTATAATAATAGTAATAGTATAACAGTATATCAATGATACTAAAACACTGATCAATTTAAGTTATCCACTACATGGGTCAATGACACATCCATGATAAAAATATAAATCAATAAAAATGCACTGTAAAAAGTGATACGTTGACTTAACTTAAAAAAAATTGAGGAACTTGACAATTCACTTTTGATAATTCACTTTTTAAATGATCATTTACTTAAAAATTAAGGCAACGGGTTTCCTCAATTTTTTTAAGTTAAGTCAACTTATCACTTTTTACAGTGTGTAAAAACAGACAAAGAAAAAAAAAGAACTTTTGAAAATAGAGTTTAAAACAAACAAGTTCACAGTTGGTTTATAATTTTGAAAATTACTATTACCAAAAAAAAAAAAAAAAACTAAATAAATAATGACAGTTAAAATTTTAAATGTCGTGGTAGTATAAAAATGTAATAACATACCTTACTTAAATTTGATTATATTTGATCATAAGTTAATTATGTGATTATATTACATGAATGTACATACCTTATTTTCAACAAAGTATTAAGCATTGAAGGTAAAAGACACAGAAATGTCATAGAAATATTATATTTGATATAATATAATAATTTTTTATAGATACATTTTAGAAATATTATTTGCTTTATAAATACTACTTTAAAAAATTATATTAAATAATAGATTATGTCAAGAATTTTTTTATGAGCTATTTTTCTTCATTATCATATCAGGACAGGTATCTCAATCTAGCATTTAAAAAACAAAAAAGAATAAAATACATTATATATAAATTAATAAACCCTAACAAACAAAATGAGCATCATGTCATTCACCCATGAAGACTCACTTAAGTTAAAGGTGTAGTGTTTAAATTTGAATTATTGTTAACTGTACCAAAAAAGTAATGAAATTAATAGCTAAAATTAAATAAAAAAAATGAAACAAACCTGGTGTGTCGTGTCACTGACCCATATAAAGACTCACATAATTTAAAAGTGAAGTGTTTAATTTTTAAATATTGTTCATTGTAACCAAATGAGAGAAAGTTGGATCATGGTGGTAACATACTTTATCGTTTCTCTCCGAAAGGAACTTCAGTCGCTGTGCTCGCTTGTGCATGAAAACTCCGTCGAGGTGTCCCGTTTCCACGGAGCGGATCTCAATGGCTTTCTCTCCCCAGCCCATGATCTGGTTGGAGTGGATGTAGGCTGCAGAAGGGGAGGGGGAAGGTAGCGAACGTATAAAAAAAAAGACAAAAGAAACATGTGACAGGAGAGCGCTGACACCAAATGCATTACATCATCAGAACACCCCGTTCCTCAACGACTTCTGACGTCCAACAGCAACTCCAAACTAGCAACTCTTGAACTAGATCCAATGAAAACAAGCCTGCCAAAGCCACCCCACATCAGGAGGTCATTATTGCAGCAGTTTCTGAGCATCACAAATTAAATCATGATTGAAATACCAGTGGTTATGGATATTATTAATCTTTCATTTTCTAATTATCCTTGTGCCATCAAGAGTACAAGGAACTAGCGTCCAATTCCAGAGCTCTTTGGATACTAACATGAACTTTCTCCGAGGACTTCCTGTGGCTGATTTAGAGCCCTTCATAGAGATAATAATGATCTGGTTGTTTTGACTTCCTTTGCTGCTGATATCTTGTGTAGAAAATGCATGAGTTATGAATTTTACATTGTTATGAGTGCAGAATCACTGAAGAGTTGAACAGAATTTGGCTGAAACATTAATTTGTTCAGAACTGAGGGGGTGGGCGGCTGCTGGTCTACATCTGAACCCTCAGTATCAGCTAACAAACGACAAAAGACATCTAAATTACAACATTAACATTCTGCACGGATGAGCGATGAAAACACATATACAAACAAACATTAAAGCTGGAAATTAATTTTAGAGACACATGGCACAATATCTGATGCATGATTGTATTAAAGCAAGAGCTGAAAGACACCAATATTTACATCTAAAAAGACAATAATTATACTGAAACTGATGATGGTCTCTCTGTCCTGGTTAAATGTAAAAAAAATTATTAAATATGTTGGATAGCAAATTTTAATTTTGGGTAAACCTAATGAAAACAGGTCACATTTCACCCCAAAATCAAGAGGAAATATTGGAAATTATATTTTTGCATGAAGAAAAATCATGCATATTTTAGGATCGATATTTTTTTGCATCTTGAAATTATTTTTTGATGATGATTAAACATCTTTCCATTTGCATATGGACATGAGAATGCAAAAAATCTTAAGGGTCCTAAAAATCAATCATTTTCTTCACCCAAAATCAATTTAAATAGTTGTAAATAAATCTCAAGATTTACATTCCACCCCAAAATCAAGAGCAAAAAAATAATATGAAGGAAATCAAGCATATTTTAGGCCCAATGTTTTTTTGTGTTGCGAGTCTTTTTTTAAATGACAATTAAGCACATTTTTATTTGCAAATGAGAATAGCAAAATATCATTAAGTCCTAAAACAGGCTCTAATAATTTTCTAAAAGTAGAGTCAAATAGAAAATATTTAGTTTTGTGTAAATCTCAAAAAACGGATCACATTTCACTCTAAAATCAAAGGAAGAAATAAGTAATTTTGCATGAAAATCCAATTTTTAATTAACACACATTTTTTGCCATTTGCATATGCAAATGTTAATAGCAAAACATGGTCCTAAAATGGGCTGATTTTAAAGTGAAATATCACCCAGACATTTTTTTTTTAATGATATTCAGATTTTGCTCAGAAAGGAAATTTGATTTGATTTGATTTATACTGGGTTAACAGTGTAAACAAAACAGTACACAAGAAGATGTGCTACACATACAGACAAACATTTCACTCTGTGTCAGGGTTTAGTCTTAGGTGGGCCGGGGTGGGGTGGGGTGGGGCGGCTCAATCGTCTAGTTAAGTGAGGGACAGGAAAGACAGAAGAGCAATGAGTGGACAAAGACATGCGTGTTTGTGTGAGAGGACCGATTCAGATTCTGAGGGGTGTCGGGGACGGTCGGGTGCTCTCGCACAGACCGCCATCAGGGCTCTAGAAGGAGAACAGGAGCGTTTTGTGTGAAATAAACAACCAAAACCTACCAACAGAGGTGGGCATCTCTCCCCACTGGAGCACCACGTCTTTAGTGATTCTGCCGTATGTGTTCACATAGACTCCCTCATCTTCATAACACAGAAGCATCTCCATGCCGTCGGTCTTGGGAAGCACCACAATGGCGTGAGGGGTAACACTGCCCTGAATCTGGGAAGGGAGGGGTGGGCGCAGATGAGCCTTGGGGTGACAAAAACGAGCCGTAGTGCAAAACATTCCCTACTAGGTGACGCTCTCCCCCCTCCCCCGGGCGGCCCTGTCAGTCATGTCTCGTGCTGAGGGTGGCCAGAGCTTCTCCCTTCGAGAAACTGCTGCAACAATCGAGACTCCTGCCCTCCGCTCGACCGCACCGACGCCTAAACCCAAAAGCGCCCCTGCTAACGGGCTACCATGGGGCGTCGGAACGGTTTGGCTGCTTTGGTTCGTGTACGTGTTTGGTTTGTCAAAGGTCGGAGATCGGGGACATGTTTTCTTCTTACAGTGGAGTACTTTTCTATCACACTTGATAAAGTTAGAACAATAATGGCAGTTACGTGCAGTGTAATGAAATCTGTTTTAGTCAACTTCATAACCATTCATCTGCACACAGAACATTCATACGTGTTGCTCTAGACTGTGTAAACAGGGTCCAAAATTAACATCTTGAATCGTTTTTATAACTAATATATATAGTCATTATTATTAATTAAATGTATTTATTCTTAATATTGCATAAAGAAAAACAGCTAAATCTTGTGACAAAAGTTACAGATCCTTGTGGCAGCATCATACACAAAAGCACATCATGTTTGAGTTTAAAAGGTTGGAATAATTAAGTTTTTTTTTTTTCTTTATTACTTTTTTTTTTTTTCTTTCTTTTGGAAAGAAGTCTCTTAAAGTGGTGGTTGATTGCGATTTCACTTTTTTAACGTTAGATTTCAAACGGAGATATCATCTTTTAAATTTTTGGTAGTTTAATGGCTACAAAATCGACTAGTAGGGACTACAACGAGTTACTTCCAGGGTTCGTTACGTCGCAGATAAACCCCGCCCCCAGGAACATGTAACAAAGGGGGCGAGGCCATGCTGCGCTGCTTTAGAGAAGAGGAAGAGAAAACTAGGGGTGCACGTAACAATCTATTCATATATGAATCGCGATTCTGTCTTCTAATGGATTCACAAGTTTCAAAATCAATGTTAACCCTAACCATGACCCTAAAAAGTTAACACCCAACTGGGAAGCGTTTTATTTTTCTCATCAAAGCCAGGTTTTATTTGCATTTGGTTTTAGTGTTAAATTTGGACCCTGTCTGTAATTAAAAGGCACATATGTGATACAGACATCAACACTACAGTGCATCCCAGTGTCCCCAGAGAGGAGCCGTCCTATTTAAAGTCCCTTAGGATCAGGGTAAGGAGGGGAGAGCTGCCTCCGCTCGGCCTGTCGTCACTTACGTGGGACGGAATGTAGATATCGTACGGATTCCCAGAGTCGACATCTATCACATGAAAACCAACGCTGGAGCCATAGATAACCTTTAACCGCTGACCCTCCTCCACTGTCAGGTCCACGAGCAGAGGCTTGTGCTGAAGATCTGTGAAAGACTTTGGAGAGACAGAAGAAGAGGCACTGAAAGCACAATACACAGTATTCCCAAAGTAATATGCTCTGTGCAGGTGTTCTCTGACACTCAGCACTAGTCACAAGTACTAAAATAGCTACTTAATTTGCACATTTTGTGCTCTGCCCTGCCAAGTGAGTTCTAGGGCCTGTTTTTCTTCTAAAGTAATGCAGTTTATTTAAAATGAACACATAAACACTCTTTCTTAAGGGGGTATAGGGGGTCTCACTGGACTGAACATCTGTCTCACCTTGAAAGCCATGAATTTGTGGTACGGTTTGGGAGCCCAGGCATAAATCTCCACTGAATTCTTCAATGCAATCACCAAGAACTTAATCCTCTCATATTTGACTGTTAAATAACAAATACATATAAAAATATAATTAGTATTAGTATTTACTACACATTCTCTTTATCGCACTCTAAATTAGGGGTGGGTGATATGACCAAAATCTATATCTATAGATATATTTATTGATTATTTATTTAACTTTATTAATAAATAAATGGAAACCCATTAGTCACTATATATTTTGATATTTTTCTGTAGTTATTTAGGTAATAAAACAACTATTTGGACAAATAGACCAAAGGACATACCAACTTTATAATGGACACATCCCTCTAGGTCACCAACAGTAATCCACCCTTGTTTTTTTTCTACCTCAGGGTCATTGTGAAGTATCCTGTTTCTAAGCCATGACAGATAGTAGACCCTCAGTTTATTCTTTTTGCCTACAAAAAAAAGAAAGAAGTGGAAGTATGACCCACTCATTACAAACAGATAATACACAGATCTAACAAAACCAACAACATAAAACAGATCTTTGTACAGACAACTAGAGAGCTGATGATGAACTGACCTGATATGGTGACCAGGACATTGAGACCCTCCAGAACATCCATCTGCTGAAAGCGCCTGCGGTTGATCAGATTGTAGACTTTGCCCTGACCACTGCGATCTAGTAACATGAGTCCATTTTCTGTTCCTACCAACAGGTTCACTCCTACAGCAAACAAAAGTAGATTATAATATGGATCTAAAGTGATATGAAGGCATTTATGCTACTTTCATTTAGGAATATTACAACATTCGTTGAGTACAAAGTCAGAAAAAGTTTAGACTCACCCCATAGTGCCGCACACAGGATCTCTGAGTTGAAGCGCTTCTTGTACTTGCGGATTTCCGGTGTGTCGCTGTGTGGCCTGATATTGGTGGGATTGACATTAACAACAGATATTTTCCGAGCCTCATTTAGTCGAGCTTGTTCCTGTTCCTGCCGTAGGTGTTCATCTGCAAAATGAGCTGTGACACCAAATAAAAAGTCAAAATCATTCTTTGCAGTTTATCATCATACCAAGAAGGCTAAACATTAGCTCCCTTTTCCACCAACAGAATGTCAATGCCAGAGTCAGTGCACATTCTGAGCATTTCTACTGAGGAGAAAGGCACCAGCACTGGCACTTTTTCAACAGAGAAGGGGATAAGAGGTAAACTAGTCACCTGAGGCAGGGTTGTCCTCATCGTCCTCTGTGGGGGAGGTCTGATAAACTCGTGGGTCCACAAAAGGAGTGAAGGAGGCTTTGGACCCACTCCCCATCCCAAACTGTCAACATGGAGAATCAGGAGTGAGAAACGAGCATCCGCGAAACATACAAATGGCGTCTTCTAATGATTGATTATAGGAAGCAAATGCAAGCATTTCTAGTATGAACTAACTGCAACGTGCAGAGTTTTGTCTGCAGTTAGAACAGTCCATTTATTGCAATATGTTAGCAGGAAAAGCAAGCACTGCAAAAGTCTTTTTTGCAATCAGTATTTTGTCTTGTTTTCCAGTACATACATGCATGAAAATCTTTTCTTATCAATTTATTTCAAATTGTATACTACTGTTCAAAAGTTTGGGGTCTGTAAGATTTCTTTTTTTTTTTTAAAGAATATTTAAATTGATTAAAAGTTACTGTAAATACATTTACAATGTTACAAAAGCGGTTCATTTGTACTTTCCAAAGACTCCTGAAAAAAACAAAACTTTTCCTACATAAATAAGAAACAACATGTTCAACATTAATAATAATAATAATAATAATAATGAGAACTGTATCTTGAGCACCAAATCAGCATATTAGAAAGATTTCTGAATGATCATGTGACACTGAAGACTGAAGAATGATGCAGGAATAAATTACATTTTAAAATATTAACATAGAAAATAGTTATTTAAAATTGTAATAATATTTCACATTATTACTGCTTTTAATGTATTTTTTTATTAAATAAATGCAGTCTTGGTGAGCATGAGATTTAAAAAAAAAAAATTACTGACCCCAAACTTTTAAATGGATATGTTACACATTTTTTAATGAATTAATCTTGTTAAAAGGATGTTTTGATTATTATTATTTTTTATTTTATTTTTTTAAATAAGACAAATACTGATTATTAATTTATCTTCTTTTTTTGCAGTAAGAGCACAAAACCAAGGCACATAAGAGAAGGGAAAATGGGGAAAAGGGGAGAAAGCATCTTATTGACTGGCTGCTGTCCCACATGTTTAAATGTTTAAAAAAATATATAAGCTTAAAATGACAGTAAATGAAATAAGGAGAACAAATAAGAACCAAACAGAAAAGAAGCAAAACCAAGAAAAGCAATGCGAGTTATGAAGAGATCTGGGCTTCTGTGCATCTACAGCCAGATAAACATGTGCACTTGAATCGAATAGGGATGGATTAGATGTGTCAGGTTAGAAATTTGAGGGTTGGAGTGCAGGGTGGCTCTAACAGGCTTATCCATCACCTACTTCAGCCACAGAGTCCAGGTCCAGCCCACTAGAAAGCCGCCCAGGGCCCTCGCCAGGCGAGTGGCTTTGCTGCACTAGATCAGGCAGATTGGAGTTACCGGGGAAACCATTGCTCTCGGCATGACCGAGCTTTCTTTCCCCAAACGTCTGCAGAGAGGAACAGAAAGAGGAGTAGGGCTACACTACTGCAGGCCCCTTGCGTGGCTAAGCCATCTTGCAGAGATATTTGGGAAACGCACAGAGCGTGCCTCTGTCAGCAAGTGTTCGGCGAGCTCGATCAGAGATTTTGTTGGAGAATTCAGAAGCAAAAGATGTGAAAGAAACACCAAAATATAACCCAATAAAATGAAGGCTTAACCAAGGCAAAAATAAACATGAGTTGGTAAACTTAAAGAGAAATAAAACTGACACACACTAGAGGAATGAGTGTAGGAGTTTTTGCTATCCGGGAAAGCAACCTGTCTAGGTAGGTGCCCCTACCTCTCGCATCATCAGGGTGCCGTCTTGTGAATTTTTGCCAAATGAATCATTGGCATGAGAATCATCCTGGTTGACCAGTGAGTCAGTGCCACCCTGGCCAGCAGAAGGCCTGTTGGGAGAATAAAGAAAAAAAAGACTTCAAATAAATGATGAAGCTTTCTATAAGACATTTTAAAGACCCCTTGAAATGGTTGGCGAACACAATTTTATTAGTTATAGTTCACAATAGGGGTGGGCGATATGACCTAAGCCTTATATCACGATATGACTAGGCTAATTTTATTTCACTAAAAACTAATACTAGCCCAAATGTAAAAAAAAACCTCTCAAGCTCACTGAAGACAAATAAACTGTCAGCGATTAAATACGAATAAGAAACTATTACAAACAATAGGACGAAAAACTACAGTAGAACAAACAAGAAATGCTACATACATTGTATAAAGTAATCAAATGTATGAAAACACTGCATATTCTTCACTGTCTAAATTAAAAAATATATTCCTTCTTGCTAAAGTTACAAAAGTGATTTAGTCAAGAGCAGTGAGAGATATTCTCTCTTTTGCTGCTTGATTAACATGAATGACAGACAGCAGGAATATTAGACTGCTGTCACTTTAAGAGCTGCCCGGATCCAATATACTGTGGCACACGTTACCAGTTAATTGTGTCTACCAGTATATCGCCCACCCCTAGTTCACAATGCAGGCTATTTCAAACTACTAACATACTATAAACCATTTTTGCAGTTTATTTTATAAAAATAGCAGGCAGTATCATATATATATAGCGAGCAGTGAGTATTCCAAAATATACAAAAAATATTATATACCGTTTTCATTAATTGAAATAAAATATAAATATTAGATGAAAAAAAATTAAATAGAAATGTTCCCAGAAATGTTGCCTTGCCCCCTAATTTAAATGTTTAGGTTGAAGTACTAAACTTACTAAAACAAATAAATCAAAAAATTATTGAAAAAAGACTGTCAAAGCACATAAATGACAAAAACTCAAAACTAAAATTAAAATAAACTGAAAATACAAAAATAAAAGCCAATTCAAAACATTAATAAATGTTATAACTGTATATGGGTAATACTAAAATAACACTAAAAACATTTCGGATGTTTGAAAACACTCACATGATGCGTGGAATATCACTAACGGGAACAGTTCCATCATGAGCCCCGCCTTCTCCATCCTCATCCTCACTGCTTTCTGAATCCTCACTGGAGGAGGAATAATCTGTCACTTTCCTGGGAGGCCGGTTGGTTTCCTCGTTGGATCGCAGCTCACGGAGTTCTTTGGCCAGAGCAGTGAGGTCCTTTAGGGCGGGGAATGAAGGGAGAGGAAGACACAAAGAAGATGTGTTACATTTCATTCATGCCTTGATCTGCTTGATTTGGTCTCCAGTGAACAATGAATCCACTAAAATGTAAACAGCATTTCACGTTTTAAGCCTGCAAAGAGCATATGCTACAGCGATATATCTGTTAGTAGGAGTCATGATAAAAACTTCGTTTTGCACATTTAGGTCATGTAAATGGCACCGAAGAGATTACCAGAAACAAACAAATAAGCAAAATTTCACAGATAAGCAAATTAACTAAAACATTTTTATAAAGCTTTACAAATCAACTCTGAAAGTGGGATAAAAACATCCGCCATCATTTCAAAGAATGATGCACAACTGTATAAACCATCACGTGCACAAGTCAGAGAAATAATAGACCAGAACACTGTTTGTTCCTGAGGCCTGTGCCCTGCATGCAGAAGGTTAGTAGGAATCAGCAGTTCCCGCTCTGGTTCTGTCTTACCAGCTCCTCCTGTCGACAGGCCACCAGGCAGCCAGATAGAAAGAAAACGCCATTGAGAAACCAGAAGTCAACTCTTGCGCGATTATATTTCAACACTTGATGCTTGAAATGAGATGTGAATTTCCATTTTGACTGAATATACAACCTAGAGTAATAATCTCATCATATTAGACGAATTAAAAAGTTGTGAGGAAGAGAAGTACATTACATTCAAAATGTCGTACCGTTGACCACCTGGGTGTCAGTTGACGAAAATGTCTATCCACAAACTTACGTGGTCACAAAACCAAGGAAATATGGTTTGCAAATTTTTTATCTGATTAAACATGAGCTGGAAAAAAAATTTCTTTGTAAACTTTGCTAAATATTTCTCACACAAGTTGACGCATTGAACAGAATGTAACCGTATTTACAAATATCATCTATACAAACAACTTTAACAGAAATTTGTTTTGATCACCTGCTCACATTGATCTTAAATGTAACAATTTATAAAAGAATAGTTTTACGAATCTGAGGTTAATGCAACACTTGCATTAAGTTTGATTGCCTTGTTCGCTCACAATGACTTTATTGCGACAATTTATGCAAAAAATATTCTGCGAATGATTTACACAGAATTTTGTACTGCTTTACAGCTCACATTGACTTGCATCAATTTATCTAATAATGGCTTTGCGAATGATTTTTGAAGAAACGATTTGATTTGAAATGAGTACAACAATTCACACAGGAACAGTTTTACAAATAGCTTCCACAAATTTGTTCAACTCGTCTGTCTCTATTGAATACAACAATGCATTTATGAATGACAATTACAAACAAATTTACACAAAATGTTTCTGGCTAAGAATGATAACAACTGAATGCTCTGTACTTCTGTCCCTCACTGCCTTGTTTTTATTCACGTCAAATTAAATAATAGGTCCACTGATTAAATTGATTATAAAGTTAATACTATTAAAGAGTTGCAGAATTACTCAACCTTAAAAGGATAGTTCAGCCAAAAATGAAAATTGTTGTTAGTTCCTAACCCCTAAGAGCTTTGTTCATCTTCAGAAGACAAATAAAGATATTTGTAACAAAATTTATATTTTTGATCCTGCATAGACAGCAATGCAACTACCATGTTTAAAGCCTAGAAAGGTAGTAAGGACATCAATTGGAACGGCATGAGGGTTAATTAATGACAGAATTCTCATTTTTGGGTGAACTATCCCTTTTAAAATAAAAAGAGCTACATAATTTCTGGTCCCTTCTTTTATCCCTAAATGTAACATTACTTCTAAAAACAAAAAAATCCCTTTTTCATGGCCTAAGACAGATGTTACCCAAGTAACAGTGAAAACTCTGAGACTGTGTCAAGGATTTCTGACACTGTGAACGACTGTGACAAATTGGTGCGATGGAAAAGTGTACAGCTAATGATGGTGACTGACACGGCGTCTGAAGCTGCGAAAGAGAGCGACAGACAGAAAGATTGGAGGGGAGTTAAGGAATGAGAGATGGTGTGAAATATTGATGAGAGAACGATTGAAGACATGAGAGGGCGTGTGACAGAAATAGATGAGACAGACAGCGAACGAGTGCTTGAATGTAAGGAGCACGAACATGAGCAGAGAGAAATGAAGTGAGCAGATGTCACTAACCTCATCTACGGCTTTCTTATAACTCTGGAGAAAGAGAATCGACAATAGAGAACCACGCATGGAGGAACAATTGAGCGGATTAGACAAAATGTTAAATGAGAAAATGGTTAGTAACACAAAGTGGCACACAGTCTTTTCAGCTTCGAGCCAAGTGTGAACAGCTACATACATAAGCTAGGTAAAGGTTATGGAAAGGTTATGAGTAGATTAGACTTGATTTACTAGTGATATATTAAAGACCCCATAAAATCAATGAGTTGATGTACTTGGGTGGGGAATATTAATGGCTTTTATTAAACAGATCTAGCATATAGGTGATTTAAAAGCTAAAAGATATTGACTGAAAGCAACAAAACTATGTTTCATTTAATGGGGTATTTAATTGATGGCAAAGACATCATGTTTGGAAAGAACATCAACAGCTGTGCAGATCTTAAAAAGAAGCTAGTTTAAGAAATCTTGAAAAGAAGATATTTCAGGGTTAGATGTTTTCATTTAAGGCTTATCTTGGTCTTGGAAACCAGCTCTGTGAAAGCAGAAACATTTGCAGCACAGTTCAACTGTGGATTGTGGGAAATGTGTTTCTCACCGCTGGTCGGCTGGGTCTGGTCACCTCCCTGTTCTCCTCCTGGGTTTTGGGCTTGGATTCTTGGGACACTGCTGGGGATCCCTCAGGTTTACTGGAGCCTGTGGAAACAATCGAACGTTAAGACTCCCTCGTGCAGGTGCTCAGACTGAGACAATATTCCAGAGGGTCTCTCACCTCCCACCCGGTTCCTCTCGCTGGAGCCGCCCTGAGAGCTGGGCGTGCTAGAACTGGAAGAACTACCACTGCTGGTTCTCTGGAGAGCCGACTCCATGGAAATCCGCAGGTCTGGGTTACTGTGCCAATGGTAGGACACATTCAAACAAGCCACATTCAAAATGAACTTAACTTTTGACAAAAGTAAAGTAAAAGTATAGAGATAAACAGGTGTAAGTCTCAGAAAAATTCATTTATTTATTCACATTTTTTCCATTATTTATTTGTCTGGATACTGACAGAAACTGCTGTCTGTGAGTAATAGATAAATAAAAACATGTAATTACAAAGAAAATTAATAATAATAAAAAATACTGGTATTGTAAACTCCAATTGTAGTTGTACCTATTGGGATAATTTAATAATTATTTCTAATTTTTTAAATGTTTTAATTATTTACAAATCATAGCATTCACAAGGGGAACATTGATCTGCAATAAAATGTGTAGAATGAGTTTAAAATAAAGATTGGATTTAATGAAAAGTGCAATGTACCTGGCTCGGATCAGATGTGCTCCGGTTCTCGGTCCCAGTCCTCCAGGTCCATTCCCTGGAGAATTTTTTCTCACCAGTGCAGGGGATATGGAAGTGGTCCTTTGGGGCACCTGAAGCATGTTAACAGATGTTAAGATGTTACTTAACTTAACTAACTTTAGAAAAAGGTTTGTTTTTTTTTAAATATAGGCTGTGTTTTTATAATATCTTATATCATCACATTTAGTAACATATTATACATGTATGTATAAATTTGACTTGATAGCAGTGGATCTAAACCACTTTTTTTAAAACTGATTTTTTTTTTTTATCAATTACTAACAGTACTAAAATAAATAAAAATAAAAGTACTAAAAGTCTTTAAAATAAATAATGATCATGAAATTAAACTGCCTAATTTGTACTAATAATTATTTACAGTCATGGCCAAAAATATCGGCACCCTTGCAATTCTGTCAGAAAATGCAACACTTCTCTCAGAAAATTGTTCCAATTGCAAATGTTTTGGTATTCGCGTGCTTATTGTTTTTAATAAGAGAAGAAAAGTCAAACTTGATACAATTTCACACAGAACTCAAAAATTGACTGGACAAAATTATTGGCACCTTGTCAAAATTGTAAGAAATAATTGCTTTTCAAGCATGTGATGCTCCTGTAATTTGTATTTAGACACACCTGTGGCAAGTAACAGGTGTGGGCTATATAGTAATCACACTTGCAACCAGTTAAAATGGAGAAAAGTTGACTCAACCTTTGTGTTGTGTGTCACACTGAGCATGGAGAAAAGAAAGAAGTGTAAAGAGTTGTCTATGGATTTAAGAGAAAGAATTGTGGAAAAACGGACAATCTCCAGAGATCTTAATGTCCCTGTGTCCACTGTGCGTAATATCATCAAGAGGTTTACAGCCCATGACACTGTAGCTAAACTCCCTGGACGTGGACGGAAGAGCAAAATCAATGAAAAATTACAACGAAGGATTGTTCGAATGGTGCATAAAGAAAGAAATTCAAGCTGATCTGCAGACACAGTGTACAAGAGTGTCAGCTCGCACTATCCGTCGCCATCTAAATGAAAAGGGACACTATGGTAGACCCAGGAGGACACCACTGCTGACACAAAGGCATAAAGAAGCAAGACTGGAGTTTGCCAAAACTTATGTGACAAAACCATAGTCCTTCTGGGAGAACGTACTGTGGACAGACGAGACAAAAGTAGAGCTTTTTGGTAAAGGATATCATGGCACTGTTTACATAAAAAGAAATGAGGCCTTCAAAGAAAAGAACACAGTCCCTACAGTCAAACATGGTGGAGGTTCAAAGATGTTTTGGGGCTGCTTTGCTGCTTCTGGCACTGGATGCCTTGACTGTGTGAACGGTGTCATGAAATCTGATGATTACCAAAGAATTTTGGGGCGCAACGTAGTGGCCGGTGTCAGAAAGCTGCGTCTCCACCAGAGGTCATGGGTCTTCCAGCAGGACAATGAAAACACACTTCAGAAAGCACTCAGAAATGGTTACAAACAAAGCGCTGGAGAGTTCTGAAATGGCCAGCAATGAGTCCAGATCTGAATCCCATAGAACACCTGTGGAGAGATCTCAAAACAGCAGGTGGGAGAAGGCATCCTTCAAATCTGAATGACCTGGAGCAATTTGCAAAAGAAGAGTGGTCTAAAATTCCAGTAGAGAGGTGTAAGAAACTCATTCATGGTTACAGGAAGCGATTGATTTCAGTTATTTTTTCCAAAGGGGGTGATACCAAATATTAAGTTAAGGGTGCCAATAATTTTGTCCAGTGCATTTTTTGGGTTCTGTGTGGAATTGTATCAAATTTGACTTTTCTTCTCTGTTTTTTTGTGGTGTTCCAATGCAAACAAAAAAAATGAACATGTGAGTACCAAAACATTTGCAACTGCAACAATTTTCTGAGAGAAGGGTTGCATTTTCTGACAGAATTGCAAGGGTGCCGATATTTTTGGCCATGACTATAAATGAGATGAATGAATATGAAGTAAAATAAGTAGCTAAAAAAATAACTTATGGCATAAAACAATATAAAAGGCTCAAACCATATTTATTTTTGTTTCCACTGAAGCCCTATTTAATGTAGTATGAGTTATTTCTTATAGGATAGGTGAGAGCAGACAGGACAGTACTGGGTGGAGAGAGGGAGGCGGGATCGGCAAAGGACCTAGAGACGGGAATCGAACTCGGGTCGCCGTGAGCACAGTTGTGCTATATGTCGGCGCACTAACCACTAGGCTCTCGGCGCTGACACAAATTAAGATATTTTTGATGAAATCCAAGAGCTTTCTGACCCTGCATAGACAGCAACGCAACACATTCAAGGCCCAGAAAGGTAGTAAAGACATTGTTAAATTAAAAACCACGACTTTATTCTCTTCAGTGTCAGTCCTCAACACGTGTTCAGGAGAGTACACTATGGACTATTTTAATGATGTCCTTACTGCGTTTCTGGGCCTTGAACGTGTCAGTTGCGTTGCTGTCTATGCAGGGTCACAAAGCTCTCAGATTTCATCAAAAATATCTTAATTTGTGTTCCGAAGATGAACAAAGTTCTTATGGGTTTGGAACAACATGAGGGTGAGTAATTAATGACAATTTTCATTTGGGTGAACTATCCCTTTAACTATGCTTGACTATACAGTCAGTTAAATATTTCTATTCATATTTAGCAATGTTTTTTTCACTGCTTTCTGAGACTCAGTCAGAAAAGACTGTTGAGAATTTCACATAAATTCCAAAGGCTTTACTGAATTACAGGAACAACGCATTTCATCCCAGATTATCACCTTTGGAGGGACGTCATCTTCCTGTCTCAGCCAAGAGCTGCGGTCAAACTTCTCATCTCGGCTGGTAATGCGAGGTGGTGGGGCGGGGGTTTCTGACGTGGGGTCAGAGTTCTGCCGAGGCATCGGTGGTCTGTGAGGCGACAGACCCTCTTGGAAGGCTGAGACGCCCTGAGAGGACTGATCATGCAGCGACTGGGATCCTGTCATGGAAGAGCCATGGGACTTCACAGAGACCAGGTGTGCCATCTGAAAAGAGAACTCTGGGGTCAGTTTTCTTCACAACACATCTGTCTCTCTAAAGACAGATCAGGAGGTCAGGAAGTACCTGAGGCTCTACCGGGCGGTGCATGGGAGGCGTCCGGGCCTGCTGTATGCCTCCACTGCTGAAGGACTCTGAGCGGGGAGGCAGGGAGGGGTCGGAAATACGGTTGGCCACTTTGTGCTGGAGAGCCGGAGAGCTCTGGCGGTTCAGCTTGGAGCGTTCCTCAACCTGACAGACAGAGAGGAAGTTAGTGTCCATGCACCTCTTCACAACCAGTCTGTTTCCTCTTTGCTTGAGAGTCAGAATGGACTGCGAAATGTGTAAAGTGGCTGATATGAGACACTGTAGGATCTACACAAGGGTTGCACAACATACTAATTTACCAAGGTAACTTCTAATTTTAAATATTTAAATTCCAATTGTATATATTTAAAATAGAAACCAATTAGTTTACCTTTAAATAAGAACCGTTAATATGATGATGAGACCTGGAGGTTTCTCTGTCAATCTTATTCATCTTTAGCATTCACATAATCACCCAAGATTGAGTTTCTAAATCTTTGCCGAAATCCGCCTGTCCCAAATTAAGGAGACGGCCTCATTACGAGACATTTGAGATATTTTTAGATCTATTCCCTTAACTTGACTGAAGATAATCTTTTATTCACTTCTGCAGACCCAATCAAAATGACTCAATAAGCAAAGATGAAACATACAACCAAATGACAGAAAAAGAAATATCATCAGGTTAGAGACAGAAAGGAAACATTTAGTCCATTATGTCCAGTATGTTAATGGAGATGCTGTGAAATCTCAAATTCAAACAACAAGCCTTAAAACCGTCATGCACCATTCACAAGCATTTTCAGACAGGAAAAGAATCACTTATGGCCATCCTAGAAGTCGGGTGACCAATGAGACAGTAAGACACGTTAGTGAGAAAACCATGTTTATGTATTCTCTGAGAATGGAGGAAGGTTTGGATCTGAAATGACACACTTCAGAGCACAATCTGTGCCTACAAGTTACAACACAACCCCTTACCAACACCCCTTTGTAATTTTATTAATGTCTAAATCAGTGGTTCTCAAACAGGGGGTTGGGACCCATTAGGAGGCGTCAGCAAGCTTCCAAGTGGGCTGCAAGATGAGTTCAAAATATTAAAAATGAAAAGAAAAAAAGGTTTTGAATGACCTAAAATTGTTAACAATCAAGATGTAAGCATATTTCTTATTTTAATTTGTTCACTTAACAATTGCCATTTTTAAGAATGAGATTTCATGAGCTTAGGTATGTATGACTGAATAACATAATAATAATAATAATAAATAAAATCTTAAGCAACTTAAATTTAGAAGTATAATTACTTGACCAGAAAAAGTCATGGAAATGAATGAAATCTTAAGTCAATGAAATTTTTATTCTGAAAATATATTTGGAATTTAACTATTTATAATTATGTAAATTATTTTCATATTTTGCCACTCCTAGTTTCTGTAAATAAAAAGTTTAAAATGAGCAGCTTTGTCATTATGGTAGAAGTATCAGAAATATCTTAGTGGGCCTTGGAGTCAAATAGGTTGAGAACCACCAGTCTAAAGCTCATTTGTGGCCCAACATATCCAGACCTCTCTCATTTTTGCCCTACAATCCCACGTTCCTCTGTCATCAGCGTTCTGTAAGGAGGAGTGATAGGGAAGTTCAAAGAGAGGATTATGGAACATTAGAACAAGACAACAAGAACGGAAGTGATCAGAAGAAAATCCACCAAACTAAGCAGGATACAGAACCTACATGAACACCCCGCACCCAGAGAACAAGAGGAAAACAGAAACAAGGCATTCCAAAAGAGATCATCCAAATGCCCCAACAGAAAATTTGGAAAAAAGGTCTTTCCGCATTAATTTTTTGAACATGTACCATGACCAGATCTAGGTCAAGGCGAAAAAGGAGACACGAAAAAGTCATGCTAGCGGAGGCAGACCTTTGAGACGTATAAGTCTCTTTCAATATCAGCCCCTTTGCTGGAGTGTCCGGAATTGCGGACCCGGGACTCTTGCTCAAGATGCTGCTGGACCATCCTGACCAGCTGGGATGGATCTGGCTCGCAAGACACACGGATTCTAGGAACGTTTGGCCCACTGACTATCCTGAGCTGAGGCTCGGCCTCGGCTGGGTAGGAGGGGCGCCTCATGGGCTGATTAGAGGAGCTCTTGTCAAGAGGGAGGAGTTGGCCAACACGTTTTTCTCCAGGACTGTTAAACGAATGGTGCTTCTTTGGAGGGATTCGAGGGGAGTTACTCTGAGCTCTCTCCATCACCTGTGTTCAGATAAGCACAATAAAACCGTTCAGATTATGACCCACAAAACAGAAGGCGGACGGGAGGCCGCTTCAGAGCGTGATAATCAAAAAGCATCCAATGGAATCTGAAAACTAACAGAAAGGTTATTCACAGGAAGTGAGATGCATCACACGTGAGCACCAAACCTGAAGAATTTGATCAAATTAAGCCATTAGCAAGAGTAAATGAGACAATTGACATATAAATGTCTACAATCAGTGACTGGAGATTCTTGACAATGAGCACTAGGGCTGGGTATCAATGCAGATTCCTGATTCAATTCGATTTGGATTCATACGCTCTTGATTCAGTGCTGATTCATTTGGATTTATTTCAGTTATAATGTTTATTTTGATTACATATAAAAGACATGATCTCTCTGTTAATGCTGTAAATTATACAGGGCGATGCTTCAGATTCAAACTGGTACAGAAGGTCCCCTTTTTGAACCAAAAGAAACAATTTAACGAGTCATTTGTCTCATGAATCAGGTTATACTAATATGGTGTATATTTTTGATTCACTAAAAAGAACCAAATCACTCGTTTAGTGAATCTAGGCTATACTAATGGGGTGTAAGTTTTGTTTCACTAAAATTAGCCAACACATAAGAATCATTTTATTTGTGAATGAGGCTTTTCTAATGTGCTGTAAGTTTTTGAGTCACTAAAAAGAACAAAATCATAAGAGATGCTTATGTATGTTTCTGATTCATTAAAAACAACCAACTCAAAGTCTTTTATTTCATGAATCGGACTATGCGAGTTGTGTTGTATGCTTTTTGCGTGCAGCCCTCAAAGAAAGACACTTCTTGCCATTATTTCAGTGGTACACCGCCTTTTAATTAAACTCACATTCAGGATTTTAATGAATTGACACTGGGATCATTTAAAGGAAGATTGTGATTAATCAGAAAATCTATATTTTCACCCAACCCTAGACAGTATAAATCATGTAAGAGCCCTAACAAGATCGCTCTGTACCTCTTTAGCCCAGGCCGGTTTGTCACTGGGGTTGACTGAGTCTTTGTAGTGGTACAGTTGTTTTTTGTCTGCAGGCCGTGGCTCCTGTTGCTGTTGCTGCAGTGAAACAAGGTAAGCCCTTTCCTGCTGCAGCTGCCGCTGTAACCGCTCAGCCTGTCTCTGCTCCTCCAGCTGCTTCCGTTTGTATTCCTAGACACACCAGAGAACCAGAATGAGGTGAAAAGAGCAAGATTTGAGGCATGTATAGAGCAGATAACCACATGAGACAAAATAATGCTAACAGGTTTGGACTCCTAAAAATAACTGGAGGCTATCAGAAGTTCAGAAGAACTTCAAACTCATCGATGGCCTGATGGCCGTGGATCCTGAGTCTAATTTCCCTGAGAACTGAGCAATAACAAAGAGCCGCCACAAATCCCAAATGCCCCAGATCAATTCACACAATCGATACTCTCTGTGAGTGCACTGATCACGGAGGGGACCGACAGATGGCACAAGCGCAGTAGATGAAAAGAAAGGAAGTGCAAGAATTTTGAAATGAGAGTTTACCAGGAGAAG
Source organism: Acrossocheilus fasciatus (assembly GCA_036784905.1). Taxonomy (NCBI): domain Eukaryota; kingdom Metazoa; phylum Chordata; class Actinopteri; order Cypriniformes; family Cyprinidae; genus Acrossocheilus; species Acrossocheilus fasciatus. Next base: position 18,337,264 of record CM071961.1, read on the forward strand.
AGCTTGTTCTTGGAGAAGCTGCTGTTGAAGAATCTCCAGCTGCCTTTGTTCTTCTTCTAACTGCCGGCGGATATACTCCTAACCCCATAAGCACAGCGCATCAGAATGAAAGTGAGAAAAAGAAGAAAAAGATGACAGGGCCTTTAAAGAGTTTCAAAATGAAAGAATGAAAGATTAATCAAGCAAATCTAAAGGAAAGAAACCCTGATAATAACTTGCTGCCCTGCCTAGATCCCATGTGGCCTTCTGTGTGATGAGCTCACTACCCAAAGGTCACTGGTTCAAACCGTGGAATGAGCCATCCATGCACTAGGGAGTCACTTAGGACCCTGATCCTAATTTTCTGAAGCAGGGCAATTAACCCCAGACTACTCAAGGGGAATGTCGCCCCAACGAAACTTTAAAATCATTTTGTCAAAATGACAAAAAGTGTGATGGATGCAGCACAGAGTCTAATTCAATCCTAAAGTTTACTTTTATTGACAATGGCTGCATAATGAGACGCCATGGGATATCAATGGGAATCACCTCTAATAATGCCTTTTGCAGTAAGTTACAATCATTTTTATTTTAAATTATATTTAAAGTAGATAGATCTGTAGAGCCGTAACATGCATGTACACTACCATTCAAAATGTATTCAGAAGGATCCATTAAGGTGATCAAAAATAACTTAAATAATTACTACAGATTTATATTTCCAATAAATGCTGTTCTTTTGAACTTTCTGTTCATCAAAGAAAGAAATTGATCAGCACAACTATTTCCAGTGCTGATAATAAATAAATGTTTCTTGAGCAGCAACTCAGCATATTAGAATGCTTTCTGAAATACTGTATCATGTGAGACTGAAGACTGAAGTAATGGCTGCTGATTCTGCTTTGCCCTCACATAAATAAATTATAAACTGTAAAGTGTATTCAAATAGAAAACAATTATGAATTGCGGTAATATATCAAATTATCACTGCTTTTACAGTATTTTTAATCAAATAAATGCAGCCTTGGGGAGCTTTTTAGAGGTGACTTCTAAGAAAAACAGGTTTACGGCAGTGTACAGTGTACAGAAAACAAAAGCAGAAAGATTTTACAAAAAGGTATCTGAAGAGAAAAGGTAGCCCCGTTTGCGAGATGTATTCAAATTTTGAAAGGACATGTCTCATTCTTTATGAAAGGATTAAACAAGATTTGTCTTCAAACTGAAAACAAGGCAAGGGCACTTCATCTGGATTATGTGTCTCACTGTGGAGGGCACTTTCATTAGCAACAAAACAATGAAATGCTTTATAACAGCAGAGAAAATGCAGTACTTTGTGGCATTAAAGGCGCTCAAAGCATTTTCATGGAATGACACTTAGGAAATATCTATTTGTCTGACAGATCTTACTGAACAAGCTGTCCCAAAATATCACAACTGTCTCTGAGGACTGTTACAATGTGACTGCAAAATACAAAACAGACAAAAAGCACCTCAAAAGTCTTGCAAATTTATAGGGCAGTCCATATGGTTAGCAAGCTAACAGTGAGATCAGCTTTATTTGCAGCTGTTGTTGTTGCTGCTCCTGCTACTCTCTGATTACAACCGTTCCAACAGTCACTTTAAAAGGGCGGAGTTTGTTCCAATTCAAATTAAACTTCAGAATAGCTAAATGGCTAACATCACTTAACTTTTGGCATGAGTGAGAACTGGTGAACTGGCTCAGTCATTCTTATTTGTCTCTGTACAGACTCTCACACACGGCCCGTGAGACGTCCTCATTCACTATTGAGCAGGGCTCGTGCAGCCCAACCGCATCTGAAAGGGTGGGTGGGTGCTTTAAATATGCATACATCCAGCAGAACATTTCCCTCTCTGGAGGAAGTGAGTCACAGGCTGGAGAGAATGCTTTAAATAAGGGACTGTGGCATGTGAGAGTCTGATATGCATATCTGAGAGGACAGTTACAGTTGAGAACAAAGTGCACGGCGCATTACACGACTAACAAAGAGTTTAAAGCTGAGCGCATGCATACACGCTCTCTTCATACAAATCTGCTTTAGATGTGCGTATGTCCTGGCATATTCGTAGCGATAATGTTTGCGTTTATGTTTACATGGAGAGATGGATCAAAAAACATTTTCACTGTTTTTTCCATTTTTGTTTTCACCAATATTCACCCTTCTGTAATTTAGATAATCTGTTTCTCATGGCAAATTCCTGTTCATCAATAATGATACTGTTACAATTATTATTTGTATTAAAATATTCACAAATATGGTGTTTTTATTGATTGCATATCAATAATGATTATTTGGTTATCATTGCTATCAATCAAAAAGCAGAAAAAATGGTTCTGAACATCTGAATTATTTTGCACATTTGCAAAAACGCTGCATGTTGTTCATAATAAATATTCATTAATAATTAATTAAATTCATCGTATTTACATACTTTTTTCCTGTGTTGTGTCATAACTAGATATTTAATGTAAAATCTGGGTTCTAAATATATATATATATATATATATATATATATATATATACATACATACATACATACATACATACATACATACATACATACATACATACATACATACATACATACATATATACACACTAAATAAAAAAATACTATAAAATAAAATATAATAAATCAGTTACAGAAATAATTTGGTATGACAAAAAAAAAAAAAACTCTAAAAAAAGACCACTCTCTAAATACATGTGCAATGTATTAACAGAAAGTACATCTTGTCTCCATCTCTGTAGTGGTGAATCAGTGGGAGTCTGTTAGCGTGAGCGTGTAGTGTGAGCATGTGAAGCCGCCACGTCACTTCATTTCTTCTCTTCCTGTTCAAATGAGTTCAGTTGTCATTTCTTGCACTCTTTTTGCACAATGAATTATGGGTTAGTTTGTAGTGACAGACCAATATATAACAGCTTGAACAATTATGTACTGAAATAACTCTCTCCATCACTTCTTGCCCTCTTTCTACTTCATCAATAAAAGTGACCAAAAACCACAATTAGCCATGTATGATAGTGGATGTGTGTTTGTGTACACATATGTACCTGCTCCCTCTCAGCATGCCTCCTCTCCTCCTCTCTCCGGAGCTGCTCCATCTCCTCATAGCGCCTCCTCTGCTCTCTCTCCTGCTGTTTCCGAAGCTCTCTCTCCCGTCGCTGTTGCTGTGAGGTTACAAACACATATGCTCATTAATGAACCTCCCATTCTTACAAATAAATCTCAGTGCTGAGCTCAACTATCAGCCCAGCTTCACACTGGAACATGCAGTTCCTTCCTTTACCACTAGGTGGCATTTTAAAAAACATTGCATTTCGGTTGCCATGCTGAATGGCCTTTCCCCAGCAGGGGCTGCTGACAGGAGCTGTGCTGAAACGAGGCGGCCTGACAGTGGACCAGCAGGAGACAGATGTGCTGAATGAGAGGTTGACGCCCAGCCGGGCCGCCTGATTCATCCCCACAGGTATTCTGCTCCCTCCCCTACTGAGAAAACCCTACATCACATAACTCAGGAATATCTCCACCAGCTCAATGACCGTCGTCTTTCTTTGTTTCCCGTTTGAAGAATTCCCAAGCTGTTGGGCAACCTTCCTGTGGACTGATCATAGCTCAGTGTCTCCCAGGGACTTTAAAAACGGCAGTCATCTCATGAACCATTACACACACAAAATAGAGTACAGGAAGTGTGTCTGAGTGTGACCGGAATAATAGCAAAGCATATTGTCTGTTTGTTCTGGTAGGGTTGTAAAAAACAATGCTAAATACAAACAATAAAATGCAACTAAGCGTATAATGATGCATGAAAGCAGAAGAAAATGCTTCCCATATCTTTTGTTGTTGATGTCAGAGGCTGTGTAAGCTCAAATTCATCTTGTTACTTTCTTTATAATATGTTAAAAAAAAATTGATTCATACATCTAATGTTGTTGTTGATAATTTGTTGGGTCGTAACTTGATATTTAATGTAAAATCTAGGTCCTAAAGCAAAATCAGTTGAGAACAAGTTTAAAAAGAGCTGGAACAAAAATAAAATAAAATGTTCTTTAAATTATATTATATAAATACAAAATATATAATAATAATTAATTGAGCAATATATAAATTAAATACAATGTTAAAAATATTACATTCAGATTAAATATTTAGCTTTAAATACCTTAAAATAAAATGTGCTTTAAATAATATAATACAAAATATAATAATTACTTTTAAAAATATATATGTAAATATAAATTATATAAATATATAAATTAATACAATATTATAATTAGATTAAATTAAATATTTAGCTTAGAAGGTATTAAAATAAAATAAAATGTGCTTTAAATAATACAAGTATAAATATAGAATTATAAATATATTAAATATAATAATGTAAAAAACATAACTCAATATTTTAAATATTATATAAAAATATTTAGATAAAAAATTTAGCTTTAAAGATATTAATACACCACTGTAGGTGGAGAAGATTTCAGAAACATGGCTGCAAATCCACAGTCTTTAAACGGTGTGTCTCGTCCGTCTCCTCTTACCTCCTCTAGTCTCCTCCTTTGCTCCTTCTGCTCCTCGATGCGCTTCTGCCTCTCTGCCAGTAGTTGGCGCTTGTGCTCCTCATTCTGTTGCTGTTCTAGCTGTTGTCTCCTCAGGGCTTCGGAGCGCTCCTTATTGGCCAACTGCAGACGCAGGAAGTCCCGCCTCAGGGTCGATTCCCCAGGGATGTTTATGATGGAGCTGTAAGGAAGATGTTAAATCATCTTTAAGTCAATCAGGTCTCCACTATACCCACATGCTGGTGTGTGTGTGAGCGGAAAAAGATCAATGTACCTCGGCTCTCCTATGTCTCGCTCTTCCTCCTCCTCTTCACTTCCACTGTACTCGTATTCGGTCTCGTCTGAAAAAAAAACAGTTAATCACACAGTATTGTAAGACATAGGTTTTTAAGAATAAAACTTAAGATTAAAGACAGATTCAGATAAGGAATGTTGTGACAAAGCAACATTGATAAAAATTTGCATGAAAAGTGTTTCTAAGTAATTTTTTTGAAAGTTACGGAATGGTAGTCAGCTCTTGCTAAAAATAATATTCAATAAATAATTTAATTTATTTATTTATTAATGTATTCATTTATTTTGAAAATAAATTAAAATACATAAAAAAATTAAACAAAAATAATAAAATAAAATAAATAAAAAAACAAAAAAAGATGAATGACTTTTCATTTTGGATAGAATAACCGACCAAAAGTAACTATTAATTGGATGGCAGGCACTCCACAAATAATTTTTGGTGACGCATAGACTAAAAAAAAACTCACCCCTCTCTCCTCTCTTCTTTTTGGTCCGGTCAATGTGGTCTTTGAGCTGGATTCGGACCTGTCTCTCGTTGGGAAGGTCTTTGATGAAGGGATGTTTGACGAGCTGTTCAGTACTAGGTCTCTGGTTGTGATTCTTCACTAAACAGCTCTCAATGAACGACTGGAACTTTTTAGACCTACAGAGAACAACAAACCGATCAGTTTCCCCCATTTTGACTCAGCTGTAGATTTGAAGTGCAAATTCAATACAATAACAGGTTTGACTCACCACTTCTTGGACTTGAGACGAGGCGCTGGGTTTCTGGGTATGAGGAAAAGTGCTCGCATAGGATGCATATCGCACAGCGCTGAGAAAACAGACAGGTGTTTGTGTTTAGTAATCACTGTGTTCATATAAAATACATTTAACATCATACTGCATTGTGCTGGACTTACGAGGGGCTCCTTCTGCCATCTCAATAGCCGTAATTCCCAGCGACCACAGATCACTCTGTAACAAAACGGTGCTGTTAGGATCTCTGACTGAAGCCAAACAAGACCCTAACACAAAAGCAATCAGGTGTTGTAATAGTGTAATTAAGAATCGCTTGAAGTACCTTGAAATCATATGTGGCGTCTGGGTTCTCATCACAGGCTATGACCTCTGGAGCCATCCAATATGGAGTGCCAATAAAAGTGTTCCTCCTACCCACGGTACGGTCCAACTGTGCACTCACACCAAAATCAACTGTTGAAAACACACGCAATCACACGCGCGCACACACACACACACACAGGGAAGATTTGGCCTTAATGTGTCTGCATGCAGTAACGAGAGGAGAGGTCTTTGATGAAGTGCATGCTGCCATCTGCCTCTGTGCCACTCTTCCCTCGTCACCGCAGGCAGTGTTGTCATAGCAACCAGCCTGAACTGTCTCCCAAACTCAAACAACTCGATGACAAGCCCTAATAACTCCAGAGGAGGGTCACAGGTTCCTCAAGACAGACAGAATCAACCGATAAAAACACACACAGACACACTGGAACCAGTGTTGAAGGATTAGAAGCATCTTATAATTAAAATCATTTACTGAAAAAGTGATTATCTACACAACAAGTTATGAATAATAAAACATAGCTAGTTCATATAATATTTTTAAAAAGTACAAACAATGAGGATCCTTAAATGAGGTCACATCAAGATTGAACACATACAATACCATATCAAAGTTTATGGTAAGAGTTTTTTTTTGTTTTTTTTAAGAGAAATTAAAACTTTAATACAGCAAGGACACATGAAATTAACTTTTTAATAAAAACTGTTTCTTGAGCATCAGATCAGCATATTCATTTGACATTGACCACCTTACTAAATGGCTGCTAAAAATGTAAATGTTTCAAACAGAAATAAATAACATTTAAATAGAAAACTGTTATTTTAAATTGCAATAATATTTAGCTTTTGACTGTATTTCTGATTAAATAAATGCAGGCTTGGCAAGCATAAGAGACTTCTTTCGAAAACATTAAAAAAAAAAATCTTTCTGATCCTACATTTCTGAACAGTAGTGTGTTTTTTGTAAAAATAATAAAAAAGCAACCTAATACTAAAAAGCACCTTAATTGACATTATTGTTTTACTCCAATAATGTAAAATTAGCTTAAATCATGCAGAATCAGAGTCAAGTTAATAATTTCATGTGTCAATGAGCTTGTGAATAGCTTGTGGCAAATTCAGTACAAACGAATGAGTTTTTGATGAATATGTTTTTGAACAGGTTCTTGGAAATTAAACCTTCCTGCACAAACAGATTTATTTAATTAAAATGAACTATTTGATCTATTTAGGGGTGGGCAATATACCGGTAAGCAAGATTAACCGGTAGGTTCTGGACTATCGTCTTTATCACAGTTATGCACTTTGGCCCCGAAAATGTATCATTTGCACATATTTTTTAAGCATTGCGGTTTAAAAGTGATTTTAAGCCATTTAAATGCAAACAACAGCACTATATGTGCACGCTGTCTGTGAGACTGTTTTGCTCAGAGGCTGCGCACATGAATGTGCTGCTAATAGAGTACGTGAGTATTTTTGATGCTTTATCAGCCTTGAATGGTTAAATACACATACTTATATGAAAATGCCCGTCATTGTAAGTATCCTCGTAAACTAAGTAATTTAAGTCTTAACTGAAAGTAAACAGCTGAGAAAGAAAACATGTGTGACCGTATATTGGATCCAGATTTTCAGTCTTAAAGGGGAAGCTGCCTATTATTTCTCCTGTCTGTCATTCATGTTAATCAAAGATCAGTGAGAGAAAATCTCTCATAAGAAGTATAATTTACACACTGAAAGCTATGCAGTGTTTTTGATTAATTTATACAATGTATGTAGTATTTACTTATTGCAGATGTTTTCTCCTGTTGCTTGTAATTAGTTACTGATCTTCAGTGAGCTTGGGGTTTTTTTTGGGTTTTTTTTAAAGCTTGAATTGGTTTTTCTGTGATATTGGCAGTGGCGACAAGAAATACGAAAATACTATGGAATCAAAAACTTTGATATCATAAAAACCTTAATAAAAGCAAAAATAACTATATTGTGATATATAGTTACCCTGATATAAAATGACTCATATCGTGATATAAGATTTTGATTATATCGCCCACCCCTATGTTTGATAACTCGATTGTAAACCTCTGATGTAAGATAAAGAGAGTATTGATATATTTTGTCACGATATACTGCTACTTACTGGAAAAGGCCTGTTTCTAGTTATTGGACACAACCGAAATCGTGGTTAAGTTATCATCGCTGTAACTTCTAGTAAGTTAAACCTCAACAGTGATTCATACACATTTACAGAAGCTTCTTCTACTGAATGTACATTGAATTTGTATGATAGCTATCAGGGGTGTGAACTCACCTAGTTTGACTTCCGCATTTTCCGTGAGCAAAACGTTCTGACCTTTAATGTCACGATGAATGACTTTATGTTGATGCAAGTGGGTCAGACCCTATCAAAACCAGATGAAGAAGTTAAACTCAAGTGGAGAAGGTCAAATGAGGAAACACTCTTCAAAAATAACACTTCTGGAAGCTAATAATGTCTTCTAGTGGCCCACACTACACAAATACTCACCCTGAGGATCTCTCTGCAGATGTAGGCCGTCCACTCCTCCTTCAGAGAGTTTCCTTTGGTGTTCTTTATCAGGTCTGTCACTGAACCAGCACCACAAAACTCCATCACCAGCTACAGATACAACACAACAAAATTAGGTTAAAACCCAAAAAGCCACATGAATAAGGAAAAATCTCATTTAGTGGAGAACAACACTGGTGCTGTCACACAAGCAGAATTTGTTGCATTATTTCCATTTAGAGGTTATGTGTGAACGGGACCCGATGTTGAAATGTCTGGCTAATAATCAGCTCTTTCTTATGCTCATCAGGGCTGCATTTATTTGATCAAAAATACAGAAAAAAAAATTAATATTGTGAAATATTGAAGATAAAGCAGCATCAAGTGGCACTGAAGACTGGAGTGATGGCTGATGAAAATTCAGATTTGATCACAAGAATGTATATTAAAATAGAAAACATGGTATTTTAAATTGCAATAATATTTCACCATATTCTTGTTTTTTCTGTATTTTTGATCAAATAAATTCAGCCTTGATGAGCATAGTAAACAAAACAAAAAAAAAACATTAAAAATGTTACTGAACACAAATTGCAAATAATATTTAATAATATTATTAATTATTATTTTATTATTATTATTAATATTATTAAAAACTGTTTTTAATTAAAACAATAAATGATCCATTTGTCTACAAATGTTCTATTTATTATCTACAGCAGCTTACAGTTTAAAGTGACAAAACCAGTATTTTAATTAGATGCAACATTCGACACTCACACATACATGCAAATTCACACTTTTCAGCTGAAACTAGATCTATGAATGACAACTTGTCTCAGGGCAACTTCATTTTCCCACTTTGAAGAAGTTGAAATGACAACATAGAAGGTTACAATAAAAAGTATTAGTGGTTCAAAAAACAAAAAAAGGTTTGTTTTCAGAGAAAAGCCTCCATCTAATAATTCTCTGATTTGACTCAATAAAAATACCATGCAGTTTCTTTTTTCCTATAGCCCAACCTTTGCCTTAACAGAGTTAAAGTAAGGGGCAGTGGCATGCAAACTTCCAAACCCAGTTGTGTTTTTACTTCTTTGGCTTTACCTTTTCTCCCAAGACACTCATAAATAGAGCCCTATTCTCATTAATGGCCCCAGGGGCACAATAAAAGTCTATAAATGTAATTTATGAGCATAATATGATAGTTTTTCTGAAACACCAATTGGTTTTGAATGCTTTTTTGAGCTGGCCCTCAAATGTGTCTAAATATGTTTGGCCTCTGGGACTCTCCAAACTCACGACTGCTGAGTTGGCAACATTGTTTTTCCTCTAAGGGAAATCCTTCTTACAAAGACGCCCAATGGAGGGTGGTTGTGCTGACCACATGCTCCAGTGCAAGTAAATGTCTTCAGCATGTCACTTATCTTTATGTTGCTGGGCAAAGAAAGTGACAAAGCTCACCACAGAGGAAATGAGGCTGGCAGTTTGTGTTCACTGCATAGATATAAAAACAACAAGGCAAAGGCACCTCTGTGCAAAGTGTGAACACTGCGTTTCTGAGTGGCAAATCGGTAACTTTTGGAAAGTGTTACCTTACCAATGTTGAGGAAGCTATTTTTGAGGCTGTAGCTTTTTATGTTTAAGCGTATTCCTGGTATTCCTATGTATTAGTGTTTTATTCCAAAGAAAAAAATCGATTGTCTTCATAATCTTTAACTTTTCTGATTATGTCACTTTGGCTCCACAGGTTAGATTTGTCACACCCAACATTTTTCCTCATTAAATATCAGAAAGACCTTAAATAATTAAAAGTAAAACAGTCAGCAAATTATTAAAAAGTTACACTATAGTCAAACTTAAGTTTTAAGTGGCTGCAAATCTGCATTTGAGATATAACATGACAAAAAACAATAATATATAGTATGTAACAATATGAAAACAGCTAAACTAGCAAACTACTCAAAAAGTTAGAAACATCTCTACTTTTAGCTCCCTAACACTTTATTGTATTACACACATTAATAATGAAACATTTACACACTAAAATACCCGGATTCTTTCAGTCTACAACTAATTCAGACTGACCCAGAGCTGGTCATCCATGCCAGGTGGGTTCTTCTTGATGAAGGCACCATAGTAGGTGGCAATGTTTCGATGGTGGGAGTATTTTTTAAGCATGTTGATCTCAGCTTTGATCTCCTCCTCCTCATCCTGTCAAATAAAACAGACAACACTTGAGACAGAGCAGGAAAATACCAGGTTTCTTTGTCTGTGAGTGAGTCATTATCAGGAAACTATTCTACAGTGTGATTTACTACTGTACATAATTAACAGTATAACATAATTAACAGTATAACCATTTAATTTATAATTCTTAGTAATTTATAAATCACTGTTATGTTTGCCACTAGCAACAACAAAATTTGAAGTAAAATTGTTGTTTTCAAACAGGTTTCCTTAAACCCTCCATCCATCTGTTATTGGTCAGCCAAACAGATAGCCCCGCCCCAAAACTAATGCCATTGGTTGAGACTGTTGCTATGTCAGGCTGATTATAACAAGCAAAAAACAAAGCAATGGTTTGACAGCCCCAGTGAAAAAGAACCAACCTATAAAATGGCATGAATATAACTTTTCACTTTTATAACGATAAAAGTATTTTAACAAAATACTAAAAAAAAAAAAAAAAGGTCACTTTATTTTAAGGTCCAATTCTCACTATTAATAAATCATTAACTATGAATTTTGCATAAATAAACTACTAATTTGCTGCTTATTAATAGTTAGTAAGGGATTTAAGTTAAGTTTAGGTATTGGGTCGGATTAGGGATGTAGAATATGGTCATGTAGAATATGTGCTTTATAAGTACTAATAAGCAGCCAATATGTTATTAAAAGGCATGCTAATAAGTAATTAGTTAATAGTGAGAATTGATCTCTATACAAAAGTGTTACCAAATTTAAATTAATATTAATATACACTATCATACAAAAATTAGGGGTCAGTAAGATTTTCTTTTTTTTTTAACAAAAATAATATTTTTATTCAGCAAGGATGGAAAAGTGACATTAAAAGCATTATTTCCTATAAATTATGTTCATTTAATCTTTCTATACATCAAACAAACTTGAGAAAAATGCAAATTATGTTTCCTTGAAAAACTACATATCAACTACATTAATAATAACAAGAAATGTTTCTTAATCTCCAAATCAGAATATTATAATGATTTCTGAAGGGTCATGTGACACTGAAGACTGGAGTAACGATGCTGAAAATTCAGCGTTACCATCACAGGAATAAATAACGTTTTATAATATATTATAGAAAATAAAATAATAATATTTTACATCACTAATAACATTACTAATACTAACAATTTCTAATGTATGTTTAAACAAATAAATGCAGATATAATGAGCATTAGAGACTTTCAAAAATGTTTATAAAAATCTTAATGCCCCCATGCTTTTTGAACATTAGTGTATTAATATCATTAATATGTTCATATTTTTTCTATTATTAATAACATTAATAAAATATTTTAAAAGTTAACTTCCAAAACTATTCCAAAATGCTTGATGCATTGTCCAGGAATCAGCCATGGGAAATCACAACAAAAGTTAAATAATAATCTGAATATTAAGGGAGTGATGTCTATGGTTGTTATAGCCCTGGTACTTTGTTTCATCCATCCATCCATCCATCCATCCATCCCGCTTTATCCTCTGCAGGATCATGGGAGGACTGGAGCCTATCCCAGCGTTTTGATCCACAGTTGGGGGACACCCTGAACAGATGGCCAGTCCATCACAGAGCTCACACACACACACACACACACACACACATACACACACTCACACCTACGGGCAACTTATAGTAGGTGAAGCATGACCCATGGATGTTTGCGTTTAAATGACATCATGCAACAAGTGAAGAGTGAAAGTGTAAAAGTAAAACCGACATGGAGAGAAACAGGAAACCGAGGTGGCTGCTTGTGCTCTTACCCCTGTGACATCCATGACCTTGATCGCAGCGAGCTGGCCGGTCTTAACATGACGTCCCTGAAGAGAGAAAGATAAGAGAGTGGAAATATCATTCACGAGTGTCATACAAACATCATACTAGCATTATTGAACATGTGGTGATGAGATCTATCTGTGGCAGAAGAATAGGTGGATGTAAGCCTCTTTGGCACACGGCATCATTACGTAACCGCATAGAAAACACACACACACACGCCACACACGCTTCCTAAAATGATTGAAACAGACCCAAAAACCTGTGTGAATGATCTCGGGCTCTTGGCTGTACCATTTCGTGTTTGTGAATGTGTGTGTGTGTTACAATGCCACCAGATGACAACTCTGTTTGGATTGGACGAACCTCCAAAAGCATTACGCAACCGAAGGAATGTGGAAATGGAAATCACTGTCCCGGGTCTCCCCCTATTCCCTCCTGTTTACCTGTTAAGTTCCTTACTTCCCCCAAGCTCAATTTTATTTCAAAACCAGAAACGAGAGAAACAGACACTGTGGACGCAGATCATCTGTGCGCTCAGCAGGTCCTTGTGTGTTTTGGGACAATAGCGGGAGACACGGCAGCAGATCTGAGCAGAAGTGCATTCATCTGAACGGCAGAATCACCCAGTGTGTGCTCTTCAGAATGAATTATGCACACTTCATCTCCTCACCCAACACACTCCCACCGCTTTGATTCTGAGCAGAGGAGATGTTTCGGCGACAGAAGGAGGGGAAGAGCGAAAAAAGAGGGGAAAGAGAGAGGAGGACATGAGAAAAGAGCGTCATACAAGCCCCACCAGTGCTCATTAACAACTTCAACTGCTACTGGAAAGTATTAACGAGTGGAGAAACCCAGACAAACCACATGGCTATATAAAATCAACATATTCAATGAGAAAAACCACTGAATTTGTAACTTTTAACATATTGTAATAAACACAGAGACATGTAGGAACCATGGCGTATTTAAGCATCTAATGACTATTTTGAGCATCTAATAACTCATTTTTACTAGGTCAACCAATTATATATCGACCAAAATCCCAATATTTCTCTTTTATTACTGGCATCATCTGATAAGAGTTGGAAGTGAGACTTTGTAGTATTAATGTTTATTTTATTTTTCAAGTTCAATTTTTTTCCTCATTTAGTAAATATTAATTTATTGCTGCATGTTTTATTTCCTATCTTTAAGTATCATTTACCATCCTGCTCACAGACAGAGGTTCCTAAACCTTTTTTGTCAGCTAAACCCTTTGGACGTAAAATATTTGCTGAAAGAAACCTACGATTTTAAGTTAATATTTCAGTATAATATCTAATTTAACAAAAATGTAATGCTGTAAACACAAAAATGCAGGCAATTATGCAAATGTGAAAGTTAAGAAAGTGAACATATTAGCACACACTGTGTTTCCAAATACATGTTTAACAATGGAGCCTCTCCGAAAACAAGGCATTATAAGCTGTACACATGAATTTCTGTTTTATTTTGACTAATTATGCATCCCCGTTGTTTATTTTACTGTTACATTCGATTTAGTTTATTATTAGCTATTCATCAACTCACAAATACCCTGCAGTTCCCTCATAAATCTTGTTTGGGAGACTAAAGATACTGATGTCGGCCATAAAAAAAATACATTAATTGTTATATAGTTTTTAAGTGTTGCTTCCCATGCTGTGCGTTTTAGGTGATTGCTATGCAGTTTCTAAAGTGGTCTGAGTGGATTTCCTAGGCTGTTCTGAGTGGTTGCTTTCAATATGGCTTGGTAGTTTTGAAGCTTTTGAACTGGAAAGCATGCTGACTGGACAAAAATGTTGGCTTATTTGACGACATCTGTGACAGAACACATGAGCCAATCATCATAATAATACATCTGACTAATCATAATAAATTATGCTGGCATATTAATGAATCAGATGTGTGGTGAACGGGTGCATGTGTGATGGATTTGCGCCCTACAGCTCCACGTCTCTCCTGATGAGGAGATTCACAGGGCCGACTGCTAACTGGAAAAACCATCTGCCATCTTGACAGAGATTAACTGAAAAGTTCTGGAGCGTTGACGTATAAGATAAGACTGTCCTCAATTGCCATAAGCCATGAAAAAAGCAAGACGCAAATGTGCCAACTGTGCAGTATTAATGATAAATATAACTGTGCTCAGAATGGAATATTAACATACTGCACGTATATGCTGTAAATTGAGCAATATTTTTAGAAACAATATGCAAAACGGCAACAGAAACTTTCAAACTGTCGTCACATGACCTCATTACATTTCATGATAAACTTAGCTGTATTTATCAAAATAACCATAGTTATTTTTAAAATAACTGCAATTTTGCATTTTGGTAAGTAAGTACAGTAAATTTTGACATCTAGTCATTCAAATTTGACTTAAGTAGGTAGGTAGTTCAGATTTTAATGCCATGTCAGCAGCTGATACTATTCTCATGGCAAGAATTTTCTAGCAATTGTACAGTTAAATAAATAAATAAATAAATAAAATAATATAATAAAATAAAAATAAACCCAATAGCTGGGTTTATTTTAGTTGTGGGCAGCATGCCGACATATCGCGCCATTGCGCTACGGGTCGTCCCGAGTTCGAATCCCGACTCAAGGACCTGTGCTGATCCCACCTACTCTCACACTCTCTCTCTCTCTCCTGCTTCGCTTCCTGTCTCTTCTACACTGTCCTATCATAATAAAGTCAAAAATAAATCTTAAAATAAATAAATAAAAATAAATTAAATAGGATAAAATAAAAAGGTTTTAAATATGTAAACATTCTAAAACTTATTACTTATTTATAAACTTATTAAAGTAATGAATAAAGAAAGATATTAAAAATGGAAATTGAATGATCAAGTTGAGTACTATGCATCATAGGCCAGTACCCCATAAAGTGCACTCTGCTGTATATTGCACATTTGCTATAGGAAAACTTGGTGTTTTATACAGAAAATATATGCATACTGTACTTAGTATGGTACGCATTAACTATACTGCAAAAATAGTAAATATGGTTTTGAACAAAACTGCATAACACAATTCAAAAGTCATAGGATGCTTTATGCTTATATATATTAAAAATTATAATAAAAAGATTGGCTTTTCCAGAGTCGACAGCAGATTTTTTTTTTTGTAGCCTATGTGTGAATGAATGCTTTTAGAAACCAAACAGATAAGCGCACTATGCGGTCACAGAACCCTTCTAATCTAGACTGGCAGCTGAAATGCATACTGAGGTCTGTTCCCATTATATCTGAAATGACTGTAAATGGCTATCGGAGAGCTTGCAGTAGTAATGCATTGTAACCGTAGCTGCAAAATGTTGTAAGGAAGACATTGCTGTGCGATTTCATCATCACGGCTGCTATTGGCTATACTCAACACTCCAGTTGTGAGAACTAAGATGGTATCTGCTGGAGGGTAGGGAAGCCAAACAACAGCGATGACAGCCATTTATATATATATGTGTGTGTCTTTGTAGAAGTCGTGAAAACGGAACAGTTATTATTGTACAATCAGGATCAGGAAGTCATTTGTCACTGCAAGCCTGGTGTATGTTTGTACCGCTTAACGGTAGACACAGGGTGCCAGTGTGAAAAAAAAAAAAAAAAGCACAACGCACCACTTCCTCTCTGTAGCCTAGCAACAGGCCTGGAAGGCGGAGGAGGTTTGTGATTTTCACACTCTTCTACAGACAGCTCCTCTTGTTCCTGAGACATGTGACCTAGTGTGACCCTCTCAGCTCAGTCTCTGAGAGAGCTTTGGAGGGGCCAGAATCTCTTCACTCATCTTCCATTCAGAGAACAGCCTTCAAAAGACCACATGCCCTGCAGTCACTTATGGAATGCAGGAAGTTGGTGTTTTATTTAGAGCCTCATTGTGGAAGCTTCCTTATTTAACCGTAAGCTCTGTGTTTATCTCATAATGTATGGGTGAGAAGAACATGCAAAGCCTTCACTCATAATGTGGACCTAGATTTCTAGGTGCTTTGCTGGAAAAAATTTGGTACCACAATGCTAGGGTATTGTGGGTGGTTGCCAGGGAGTTGGTATGTGGTTGCTAAGGTGTTTTGAGTCGAAACGACACACTTCCAAAGTCAAATTGGTGGGTTGCCTGAACGACTGAGGATCACCAGTGTTATTTTAGTGTCATTTATAGTTTTAGTACTTCTGTTGTGTGTTTTTGTCATTTAGTCATTGTTTTGTCTATGTAGTGTTTATAAATTATATATTTATTTGTTTTAGTTTATTTAGTTTTGGTAATTATTAAACTAAATGAAAATGTCTTGGCATCTAGCTGTTTTTTTCAGTAACACTTTACTTAAGCCTTTATGTATAATGCATTATAAAGGGTTATTAAAGGGTAAAATGCATTATAATTATTCATAATGTGCATTGTAATACATTATATATCATCATAAGTGATTATAACTCAATTTAAAATGCATAGTGTAACAATGAATTTATAAGTGTTATAATGTATTAACTGTGGTTACAGTTGTTCGTGAGATTGCACAAAGAATTATAAGGTGCATTACAAGGCATAATTAATGCATAAAACTACTTTTATAATGCTTTATACATAAGGCTTTAAGTAAAATGTTACCGTTTTTTCGCTAACACTTCACAATAAGGTGTCATTTGTTAACATTAGTTAATGTATTAACTAACATGAACAAACAATAAACAATGCATTTATAACACTGTTTATTAATCTTTGTTAATGTTAGTTAATGAAAATACAGTTGTTCATTGTTTATTTGTGTTAGTTCACAGTGCATTAACTAATGTTAACAAATGACGCCTTATTGTAAATTGTTACCGAAAAAACGGTAACTTTACTTAAAGCCTTATGTATAAAGCATTATAAAAGTAGTTTTAATGCATTAATTATACCTTGATCATTTCTTTGTCAGTGGGCAAATGTACAAAATCAGCAGGTGATCAAATTATTTTTTCTCTCACTCTATTAGTACCTCAAGTGTACATATTAGGTATAAATGGTATATATTTAAAATTTTTGAAAAGGTACCACCCTGTTGACAACTTTTGTACGTTTTTTCTTGAGCATGTATGATATTCTCTAACTGAATGGAATCATAGTCTGAAGCTAAAAAAAAAAAAAAATCTACATGATTTTCAACTCAAATTTGCAGGCTGGTTCTGATTTTCGGCAATTTGATTTTAAACTTGTTCAGACTGTAAATCGGGAGAAAAAAAAACTGAGCAAAGTTGTAATATAGTATTCCAGCCTGAAACAGAGTGCAACAAAATTGAACAGAATGCTGGGGTCTTGAGTCATATTTACTAACTATTTTTAACTTGACATACAGTCTCAAAAATGCAATGCTCAAAGGCCAAATATGTCCGTCTGAATTTGTGAGGCTGTAGTGATGGTGCTTTAAAGGGGAACAACCTAAAATCTAAAGCATAGCTAAATAAAACTACTGCGAAAAACCAAATAAAAAAAGACAAATCTAGATACCTAGATAGAATCACCTAACAAGCCTCAATCTTTCTCAGGTATAATTCAAGTACAGGAAATTACACGTCAGAATTCCAATTCACAGAAAATTCTTCATTTACTCATCCAGGCTTATGAAACCTTTACAACTTCGTTCTTCCATGGAAAACAAAAGGAGATATTAACAGTACAGAAGATTGTCAAAGCTGCGTGACAAGTGAATAAAATGCCCATTCACTTCATTGAACATAACAGCATGAACATTCTTCAAAACATCTCCTTTTCTGTTCCATAAAAGAAAGTAAAGTTAATTTGGCTGAGTAAATGATGACAATTTTCTTTTGTTTGTGTGTGTGTGTGAGAGAGAGAGAGGACTATCCCTTTAAGGGGGTTTGTTGACACAAGCCGCTTTTCCACCGAAATTACCTGGAACAATTTGTCCCAGGAACTTTTTTCCCCAGACCTGTTGCTGTTAGGCAAATAGTCCAGTGACGTAAGTCTGCACGCGTTTCTCAATACCAAGAACGCAAATTCTTGTGTCCTCGGTAGTTTAGACTTCGCAAGTTCGACTCGGGAGTGTGAACTCCCACGGACGGGACGACGCAAGTCTGGCAATTCTGCAAACAGCAGCGTACTTGATAACATCACTCAGCTCGCCTTGGCTGCTGCAATTTTCCTCACATTTACAATAAGACGAAATATGATATCAAACACTACTTCCTCTTTTCGTTTTCATTTGAACATTAATAGCCACAGAAATGTAGTTCAGGGAACGTACATACATTACAATGAAATTAAATATTATATCAAACATTGCCTCTTTTCATTTTAACATATTAATAGATTCACAGAATAATAAAATAAAGACCAAAGATTACCTGTTAGATTTACCCAAAACAAATTATATGTTATGTTTAACCACTACAGAGACATCAGACCCAGCGGCAAATATCAGAGGAACTAGCCGAGGTGAGGCTGCTCTCATCGGGATACATGAGCACTGAGCGCCCAGTGATCGCGTGGAGCTCACGTCTCCGAAATCGGCGAAGCACATTTTCAAATAGGCGCTCTCTTTATAAATAAACCGCAGATTTTAGTTTTAAACAACTACAGTCTTCCCTGAAATACTTTCAAAACTACATTTCATGACACAATAACAGTAAAATTTAGAAAGTAATGTGAATTTATGGTTGTTGAAATAATGCTGCGTGAACTCAACCAATCAGCATGCTCAGCGCCCAAGTCCCGCCCCCGAAAGTTCCAGATCTTTGAAAAAGTACTACCTCGCGAGCAGGGACTTTCCGAGGGGCAAATTTTTACCCGGAACTTTATTTAGATCCTGGTTCCTGTGGTGGAAACACGCTGAGTACCGGCCCAAAGCCCCTAGTTCCTGGGGAAAGTTCCTGCGGTGGAAACGGAGCTATAGTGATGCTTTCCTAAAATCTTTAAAAGTGTCTGAAAAGAAAACTCACAAGCTTTGATAAAAGTGCCCACATTTCTATCTTTCTCCTTCACAGCAGATTTCTCTCAAAAGCAGTGTCATGTGAGTGGGAGATGAGCGGTCCCAACGCAGCACATCCTGACCCAGAACCTATTTCTTCTAATACAGGGCACGTTTTTAATGGCTTTCTGGATCTCCCAAAATGGCGCCCCACCAGAGTAAGGGCTGTGTGGGCTTTTCTGCAGGGACTCAGAGCAAATCAAACTCCTGAATTTCTTGAAATGAAAATCCTCCATGTACTGTATATATTTTCTAAATGCATGTTATAGATCTTATTTTGAACAATTCCTTCATGCATATGCTTGATTTTTTTGACTACAGACTTCTCTCTGGTGACGCATGCAGGACTTCTCCAATATAGTTCCAACGGGTTCATTTTCTCAAAAACTTCATTTATTTAACCAAGTCCCTGCCCTATAATGTTTCTTTTTCTATAATCCATAACTTCAGTGTTTGGGCTACCTGCATCTAGTCAAATATAACAATCAATACTTGCTCATGCTCATCTGTTCTTGCAGGTCAGCGAGGTCATAACCTACAACCCTTGGACTAATTAAACCGCCTTGCAGCAATGCAGGAGTCCAAGAGTTCAAAGATCACCCGTTAATAAGAATAAGACCACTCAGCAATCATCTCTCTTTGAAATCTGACCCAGATAGGCTGAGTAAAATGAACGTGAGGCCCTTTTTTCAGGATCACAATTACAGTACAAAAAGCACCATGTTAAGATGAGCTCTGCAAACTCCAGCAGAGACGCGGAGTCACGCTGCTACAGCCCTACAGAGTGAAGCAGAAGACATCTGTTTAACAAGACTGACTCCAAAACGAAAAGGGTTTTGCTACGGACCAGCACATTTGATCTTTTAAGCAACTTACTTTTAAAGAAATTACCCACAATTCATCCAAGATGCTCCAGACACCGTGAAATTAGCTTTGGGTAGAGCTGATTTAGATAACTAATGCGGCACTGATAGAGGCCTGAAACTTCTGATGACCTTTTCTGTAGTATTTTGCATTGCTTAGTTATTGTAAAATATGCTTTGTTTATTGACATTAAGTCAACAGGGTAAAATAAATTTGTAATATTCAATTTAATTTAAAAATCTTAAATAAAAAGCAGTCTTATGTTCACCAGGGCTGCATTTATTTGATCAAAATACAGTAAAAACAGCAATACCGTCAAATATTAGTACTTAGTATTTAAAATAATTGTTTTTATAATAAATGTTCCTTCAGAAATCATTTTGATACCGTATGCTAATTTAGTGCTCAAGAAACATTCCTTATCAATGTTGAAAACATTTGTGCTGCTTAATATTTTTGCAGAAACTTCGACACATTGTTTTTTTTAGGATTCTTTTATAATCAGTGCCTTGAATGAATAAAAATGAAAGAAATCCGTCATCAATAATCAATGTTCATTCTCTGAGAGTGAAACAAAGCAAAACAATTATCTGAAATGACATTATGAATATGAATCCACTTGTTAACTGAATAGATAAAAGATGAATATAAATGTTACATTCTACTTATCCCACAATATTCATAAAGATAATTAATGATTGATTTCACATAAAAAAGAAAACAAATAAGAGCAATAGATGAAAGAACTCACATTATGAAGCAATTCAAATCAACAGTCCGATTTAAAAGAAGAGGCATGCAATCTCATATCAAATCAGGGAAAAAAAGTCATGGGTGTTAACAGAAAAAGTATTCAGCAATACATAAATAACCATGATTCATAATTTCCCTGCCTCTATTATTTCTTTCACATTAAATATTCAGTCAATCATGGCTGATTGTGACCTAAATGCAGCTTCACCAAAGCCACCAGAATGTCATCGACAAAATGTCTAATTTGGTTCAAAAACTACTCAGCTTCCACATACATATGATAATAAATGAATGCCTGCTGTTTTAAATAATACCAGAATTCTGAAAGATGTCAGGCGCTTGTGCTTTTGAAAAACTCCCACACATAAATGAGCGAGAGTGTTTTATATTCATTTTATATTCATTTTATATATATATATATATATATTTGGACTGATTAGCCCACACAAATCCGGTGCACAAACACCAGACTGTTTTCTTCATTGCTCACCAAAAGACAGAAATTTACCTTTATATTAAATCAAAACTAAATTTTGCTAACTGCTACCAGACTAACTGCTCATCCAAACTTTGGTAATCAGGAGGCGGCACAGAGGGAATGTCTGGATAATATGTTTGCCAAGGAAATCATGACTATTACTATTGCTCACACTTGCTCATACTATTTCTAAGCGTTAAACTTCGATGAGTAAGTCATCCTGTTCAGTTAGTTAAGGATATGAGTTATACTTCAAATGGTTTGGCTTGTTAGAGGCGCACTATTACTTTGCTAAGCCATCTGACTTGCAATTAAAAGATAAGCAATGAAATACTTTTTAAAAGAGGGCTGGACATTAAGCAACCACCAAGCTAATACACCATAGCAACCACACCATAGCAAACACACAGAAACACCCTAGAAATCCACAATGCCCAAAGAACCACCCAGATCACCCAAGCAACCATAAAGCAACACAAAAGCAACCAACCAGAGGACCCTGATTTTCCAAAGTTGTACATATATTTCGAAATTTCACATTTAATTTAATGTCACTTGCTGTTTCTTTGTAATTAATCGGTGAAAATTGTTTCTACAGCACTTTTTTGTTTTTTTCAGTTTAAGAAAGCAAATGATCACTCTAATTTTCTTCCTAGACTGGACTAGACAGTTGTTTATTTCCTTCTTCCTTTCCCAAATTTAAAATTTAAAAATTAAGCAGAAAGACTCGTCTGCCTTTTAAATAGCCAATAGGCTTTACCTGTTGGTTGAAGGCAGTTGGAATTGGGGGAGGGACATTCAATCAAAAGAGCATCTGATTGGACAAAAATCTGTGCTGTGCAGGATGAGTCATCAATGTTTTTGTCTCCAGAAGAAAAGGATAAGACATTGCATTTATCAGCTAACAGAGCTGGGTAGATTGCTAACAAATTGTAGTCCGTTACTGATTCCAAATTAAATTGTAGTTAGTTACAATTCTTCTCCCTGAGTTACCATCTTCCGCCATTTTGGAGAGTACCCCAGAACGTAATTAATGTAATCAGCGTTGTTTACGTTCATTAGACAGTGGGTGCATGCTGAACGTAAACAGCACTGATTACGTTAATTACGTTCTGGGGGACTCTCCAAAATGGTGGAAGACTAACTCGCAGAGATGAATTGTTGAATAAATTATGTTATTATTGTTTTCTTTCCAAACAAAATGTATTCTTGTAGCTTCGTAAAATTACGGCTGAGCCACTGACTATTTTACCGATATCCTTGCTACGTTTCTGGGCCTGGGAACATAGCAGTTGCGTTGATTTTTTTTTTTTTTTTTAAGTTGCGAAAATGTAAAATTAAAATAACGTCAATCAAAATAAAACATGAAAATTAAATTTTGGTTTACTTGCATGTCATCTAAGCATTTTACAAAGGAAAATTTAAAAGATGAAAAAGAATTAGGTGAAATCAATAAATTACGAATAATTTATTGCTATTGTGTGAATTTACGTAATCATATAATCAATAAAACAGTAACTGCAGTCTGATTATGAGTACTTCATCAGTAACTACCCAGCTCTGTCAGCTAAAAGAATCAATATTTAGGAGTATAATAGTATATAAATTGACAGAACAAAACCAGGTGAAGAACACCAAGATCCTATAACAACTCGGAGATTGCACTCAGAAAACATGGTTATGAGCAGAGGAATTCTTGGTAATGAGCACTCAGTCAATTAATAAGGAATGACAGTACATTTATGCCCTGATTCAGCTGACAAATTAGCGAATTCCGTCTCTCACATGATTTTTCATTTTTCTCCCTTCTTCACACTTTTTCTCTTTCACTCTTATTAACACATGCTAAGTATACATGAAGGGTGCCCGTTGGATTAACAGAGTTCATCTTTTGCTGTGATGCATCTGTCTCATTTTCCATAAAAAGGAGATCAAATCTATCACAACATTCTCATCATGTGAGACTGAGGGAAACGAAATCTAGCACCTGATAGGACATGACCCCTCCATACACCTTCACAAGTGGGCGACACCTCAGAATCACACCTCCTACTGGTTTTCTCAGTATACTGACTGCACTCGCACGGAGAGCTCAATGTCAGGCCAGAAAACTTCTGCAAACTGCGGCTTTTCTCCGAGGACTTAAAAGCAACAATCACAACCACTTCCTCTTTCGCTTCTTTAATTTGTCTGATAATTCTGTATACGTGCAGCAGATTCTTATTCAAATCTAAAAAGGTTAGTTCATCCAGAATTGAAATATCTCTTATAATTTACTCATTCGCACATCTCATACCTCACTAACTTTATTGGAACACAACTGGAATCCATCGGGTTAATTTAGGGGTTGGTATTATTTTCTTTTTCTCAAGAAATTAAAAGAGTTATTTTAAACTGTAATAATATTTTACAATAATATGTTTTTTTTACCTTATTTTTGATCAAGTGCAGCCTTGGTATGCATTAGACGTTTTATTTTATTTTATTTTTTTATCATTTTTAAAAAGTCTTATCAACCCCAAACTTTTGAACACACTGTAAAAACAAACTTAAAATTTTAAGGCAACCAGCTTCAGCAGATTTTTGAGTTTATACAACAAAAATTTGGGAATCTCCCACAACAATAAGTTGAGCAAACTCAAATCTCCTGAAGCTGGTAAAAAAAAATTTCAAGTTCGCTCAACTTTTTTTTTTTTTTACAGTGCAGTAGCATACAATAAACACTGTCAAGCCCCACACTACATTTGAAGTGTTCTGAAGAAATATTATTGCTTTCTGTGCGAAACAGAGTGAAATATCTACTGCAAAAATTTGGTACAACATACTTAGCCATCAAAATGTTAAACCACATTTGAATAAATCCAGATGCAAATAAAACATAGGGGATGGCATAATTTGAATTATATAACTTGAATTTTTGTCTGTTAGCTATCATATGGCTTCAGGTGATTTAAAATATATCATACAAGTTGTATGGACTAGTTTTACAGCACTTACTTGTAATTCAGATTGTGTTTTTTTTTCATTGTACAGAAAAGAGCGGTATAAAAATTCCACCATTACCTCTCATGTTTTACTAAAAGAAAAAAAAAATAGTCATATGGGTTCAGAATGACATGAGGATGAGTAAATGATGACAGGATTTAAAATTTTTGGCTGAACTAATCCTTTAAAAGTATTGCATAATGACAGCGGTTCAGATTGACAGACTGCTTAACTGCTCCTAGATCACCGCTCGTGGCTTCAGTGTCAAATCCGACACTTTGATCGGTGATCTCTTCATTTAAAAAAACAGATCAATAGTATTCTTCTTTCATCACTCATACCCGAATTAGCGGTCTGATCGCTGTGGATGAAAACCAAAGAGATGATGCGAGTCTTTTCACCTTCAAACAAAACAAGAAACACCAAACCAAAGCAGTTCAAGCACAACCTAACCTGTTCAGACCATGTCAAACCATGCAAAACTTTTCACAATGACCATCAAAAACTTAAACCTTATATTTTCCGAAACGTTGTTTGCAAACAAATCACCCTGTCCAAATATGCACTTAAGGATATTTCAACAGAAAGAGGTGAATGATGCTTCAGAGAAATGGAAAGAAGCATAAGAAAACACATGAGTCTTGACACGTCTGAACATACCACACGTATAACGCAAGAGTTGCTGAGCCACTAACAGGTAAGTGCAGATCTTTAAGGGAGGGAGAGGGAAAACTCTGAAGCAAACAGCTGAGGGAAATACAAAACATGTTTCTGAGACTGAACTGGATCGTTCTATAGAGCCAATCAGATGTTTGACTTATCGTACTCCATTATTTACCTTATATACTTGTCCGTAGGTCCCATTTCCCACGAGCTCCACCAGCTCAAATATGCCCGCAGGGTCCTGAGGGGAGAAAATAATAGAAGAGGAGATTAGCTTGCATTATCCTGTCATTGAACATCAAGGAGAATCACACATACTGTATACACTGAGGTCGTCATAAATGCTGACACTGCAGTCATTAGACCTAACAAAGCGTGTCAATTAAAGTTAAATCTGTTTGCACATTGAAAATAAAAGCCTATTAAAGTACCCAGTGAGCCAAAGCCAGAAAATTAATTTTGAGGCTAAATTACGTCCTAATTCCTGCAAACCAAAACAACAACTTTTTCCCCCCCATATTTCAAAGCAAATAATAATAATAATAATAATAATGTTCAGTCTTTACATACCAATAATCAGTTACCAGTGTGCTGTTATGCAGAAAATTCTGCCTTATTATTGGAAATGTCTGCAATCATGCCTGACTTAAAGATATTTTTAGCACAGGAACCAATAATATCTACCTGACTGTGCCGGTTCTATTTAAAAGTGATGGAAACACATATTGTGTGTTGGTAGGAATATAAAAAGCCAACAAGACTGAAATCAAATCACTCTTATTTGTCATTTTCAGTTAATATAACTAAAGCAGTTCAATTCAGCTCCAACAAGCATGATGCTCATGAAAATAAACACAACCAATAAATAATGCAATACACCTGGAACAATAAGCAAGACATGTTGCCATGGTAATCCGACAATAGCTGCCATTCATGTCACCAGAGAAGTAATTTATGAAATATGGTTCAGTGAATTCACAAAAACATGCATAACAGCTTAAGCTGAAGATGAAGCTGGTGGAACATGAAGGATAGATACAGGTTCATTTAGATGAATATAAATTTACTGAATGGGATTTTCAGAAAGGACAAGGTGTGCGTAACCAAAAATTCAATGGCAATACTATGGTAAATTGATCCAATATACTTTGGGAAATCCAATTGGCTGTATTCACACTAAATGACTTCGCACTTGAATATGGAAATCATACAGTATCATGGTATGCATACCCTCGTAAACACACACCGAAGATTGACACGGAAGAGAAGAATTGTTGAATAGAGTCGTTATTTTTATTTTCTTTTTGCCCACAAAACGTTTTCTCGTAGCTGCATAAAATTAAGTTTGAACTGATGTCACATGGACTATTTAAACGATGTCCGTACTACTTTTCTGTGCCTTGAACGTGGTAGTTGCATTGCTGTCTACGCAGAGTCAGAGAGCTCTCGGATTTCATTAAAAATATCTTAATTTGTGTTCTGAAGATGAATACATCTTATAGATGTCTTACAGGTTTGGAACGACATGAGGGTGAGTGACAGAATTTTCATTTTTGGGTGAACTATCCCTTTAAAAAATATTTATATATCAAATAAAAGCTGTTCTTTTTAAATTTCTGTTAATCAAAGAATCCTAAAAAAAATGCACACAACTGCTTTTGACACGGATCATAATTTTTCTGAGCAGCAAATCAGCATATTAGAATGATTTCTGAAGGATCGCGTGACACTGAAGACTGGAATAATGAACAATTTGTCACAACAGGAAAGAAATACATTTTAAAATGGAATACAGTTATTCTAAGACCTTTGGATATACTACAAAAATCATTTTCTTATATTGTTTTCCAGTAACAATATCTAATACCGTGACATCCCCTAAAGTACTTTTTTGCACTATTTCATCTGAAGACTCAAGAATCATTATAAATTGCTGCCAGAAGGAAGTATGCCTGCCTTGGAACAGCCGGAAACAAACATGAATTTACAGTAAATTAAAAGCACATGGGTACAGGCTAAAAGTGGAATGACACAGTATAGTCAGCTCAGATTCTTTAAAACCAAGCGTGAGTTTTAACACCCAGCCAGAGTCAGTGTGGGAAGAATTAGGTCAGCACTGAGCTCGGCGTTCGGACAGAGACCTTACTCTCAACGTCACTGCTGCCGGTTGTGAGCGGAAACCCCATCAATCTCGCCACTGCTCTGAGACCCGACGGAACATGAGCTTCCCGAAATTACACACCTGCACCGTCACTGTACCTGCAGGAACATCATCTTCCTGTGATTCTTTTTAAATAAACACTCACGTATCTATCTTACATAACTCGTGCATGTGCCTGAACCTGCATGACACTTCGTTCCTGAAATAAGACTGTGAAAAAAGAGAAACATGCTGGCGAAAGGAAGGGTGTATATATATCCATGCTTAACATCAATTTTGAGACGTTTGTTCTCTCGAACAGAATGTTTTGCCTCCAAAACACATTCCTACAGATGGACAGTCTTGAGGAAAAACTGCTGACCAAAATGAGACCACCACATTCAGATGCTTAAAGTGGCGCATGTTTCTCCAGGCATTCAGCAGTTTTAAATGATACACCATTACTTCTGCTGCTTCAACTGTTACAGAAAAATAACACAATGAGTCAGACTGTTTTTTAAGAAGCAAGTTCATATTTCTCATGGAAAGACACCTCAGGCATCAGGCTAACATTGACAGAGTACACCAGCAGTCCATCAGCGCAAATGCAGCACCCTCTGTATTTTTCCCTTTCATTTTCTCTAGGGATTTAAAAAAAAAAATCCTCAATAAACTAAGCTCTGAACCAAACCAGCCAGCTTTGAGATGATTCGCAACAAAATATACCTGAAAATATGAAAAAGGTACCATTTGTACTGTAAAAAATATAACTGAATAAAACAAACATTACAATTTAAAATGACAATAGTTTTTTTTAAATACATACTTTATTAATTTAATATAGAATAAAATATTATTTTAATGTTTTTGAAAGAATGCAAGGTACCGATACCAATGCTGCATTTAGTATGTTTATTATGTTTTTAATAATCAATTTAATTTATGTAAACAATAACAAAAAAGTAAAATATTTACACCACTGTTGAAAAGTTTGGGATTGGCAAGACATTTAAAAAAAAAAAAAAAAAAATTAAGTCACTTATGCTCACCAATGCTGCATTTATTTGATCAGAAATACAGTAAAATAAATTCCTAAAATATTATTTAAAAAAAAAAAAATTATATATATAAAATTGTTATTGTTAAAAATGTAATTTCTCTATGGAGAAAATGAATAGGAATTTACTAGGATTTGCACAAATTGCACTGTCTAAGAATTCTCAAAATAACCAACTTCACAAGGTGGAAACATACTCTGCTCAAATGCAGACATTGGGCTTGGCTCATACACCGCTCTTCCATTACTGTCACAGTAACAAGTACTCAACCAGAGTTGCTTCAAAAGCCATTAAACCAGTATTCAGGTTATTCAAGTAGATTCTATAAGCAAGTAAATGTTATCTTGGTTACTTTTTAAATTGTTGCTCCACCATAAAAGTAGTTGACAAAAAAATTAGAAAACTAATTTACAGTATGTACTAACAGCAACACTGAGAACGCATCTTGCGCGTTATGTTATGAATTTTGCTCGGACACATTTCATAATGCAACAGTGCATAAAACTGAGCATAACATTTGCATTACACTATGTTTCTTTGCACAAAAAACTACTACTTCACTATTTTTGTAATAGTATACTTGAGGACAAGGCAGTGTAGTAATGGTATAGCTATCAATGGAATCAAAGCATGCTTCAGTAACACTGTAGCTTTAAACCCCACCTGTGTCATTAGCATTTTGGCAGGGTCAATCCCATAAGGACCAGAAGTTAAATAGTCCACTTTTTGAGTGGGAGGCCATTCACTTGATCTCTTGAAAACACCACTAAGGAAGAGGCCCATCTGCAAAGCTTTACTGAAGTGCTGAATGTTAAGCTTTTAATTAGAAATTCTAGTTTTGTACAACGTCATGTCCTTATTAGTAAAACTTACAAGACTTTCAGCAAATTAAAAGTGAAAACTTAGTATGTCTTAGTATGTGTTGTGTGGGATTTGTATGAACATAATGAAACAAAAATTAACAGGCCTACAGTAAATGACTGATTATTAAAAATAAACTAGAACAAACCCTTGAACCATCTTTAGTACTAGTACACGGTGAGCCGTTGGAACTAATCTGAGCTCTCCAATGGAGAAGTTGCATGTAAACAAACCCCTATAGTCTAGAGCCATGTGACTGTGCTGTGTGTATTAGAAATGCATCTTCAAAGGATCTTCTGAAAGACCATTGGAGATTAGAACATGTTTAGACATGCCATGTTGAATGACAGCACAGCAGCTCTGAACAGCAGAACAGAATACCTAATAAACAATAATATACCTGAGAAGGGAAGCTGAACCCATTGACCGGGGCAATACAGTAATGCAACACCAGTAATTACATTTCTTGTTAATCCTCATGCAGTTAATCACCAGCTGTAAGAAGAGCAGGCATAAAAAGAATAGTTCACCCAAAAATGAAATTCCACTCATCATTTGCTTACTTTCATGCGTTTCCAAAACTGTATTCCTTTCTTTTATTCCATGAAACAAGCTGCTTTTAACAAATAATGAAAGTACAGGGTTCAAAAAAGACCATAGGGTTCAATAAAAGCTATGTTTCCATGCAAAGTTACTGAGTAAAGTTGTGCGCAAAATTGGAATATCACATAAAACATTCGCGAATAAAGCACCATTTCCATCCAGTGAGTTGAAAGGAACAAAATAGTCACTTGCGCTAAATATAACGAAGAAAATTCTATTTTCTGCAGCAGGAGAAGGCACTGTATATAATAAATAACTCACAAGCTTCAGAGCGCACAGGTGAAACGCGGTCATGTTATTTTGTTTCCGGAGCCTGCTGTTTGGGAACGCAGTTAATTCGGTAAATAGCTTTGTTTCCATCCACCTATTTTTATGCACATTGTGGGATATCGCATAAAAACGCTGGATGGAGGCACAAAGATGCGCATAAGACATCTCAAATCCGACATCAATGATGCCAAATGCCATTTGCTCTTTCATGTCACATGACTAAGTGCGACCAAGAGGAAATGAGATATGAGCACTTTATTACACAAAATAAAGGTTCCAAATAGTGTTCGCAGTGATGCCAAAAAGAACCATTTTTGGTTCCCTAAAGAACTGTTCTTAAAACAACCATTTTTTTTAGTGTGAAGAACATTTTCTCTTTTTGCACTATAAAGAAGCTTTCATGGAATAGAAAGGTTCTACAGATGTTAAAAGGTTCTTTATGGAACCACAGATGCTAATAAAGAACCGTTAATTGTTATGCATGGAAGAAGGGCAACTTCAACAACAACTTCAAGTTCAATCTGTTCCTCAAGATTTGGAAATAAAGTCATATAGTCATCCTTTCATGGTCTTTTCTTGAAGTTGACAGCATGTGGTCACCATATGAATTCATTATATGGAAACAGCAGCATCAACATTCAGCTAAACGTCTCTTGTGGAAGAAAAGTCATAGAGGTTTGGAAAAATATGCATGCGAGTAAATGAAAACAGAAATGTAATTATTTGGTGAAATATTACTACAAGATACCACAGATATTTCAAAGCGGATCCCAAAACTAAAACATATTATCATCTTTCTGTACCCAAAAAATGCTATAACACAAAACCACAGCAAAAAATTTCCATTTAAGGAAACTTCTCCCACATATAAACATCTGGCAGGACCTCCAGTGCTCAAATAATCACAGAACCTCATTAGTGATTCATTAGTCTTGACGGTGCTTCAGTGATCATCCTTAAACCCAGGAATCCCCCCCACAACCGCCATCTCTCCCACATTTGCTCAGTGATGAGGAGGTTATGATGAACGATTGCTCTTTGGTGATAACAGGACTGATAATCTTCCTACATGCAGGAGGGTGAGTATTAGCTTTTCATATGCGCTTTTATTGAGTAACATTGCCCCGGAGCACAAGAGGCAGATGCTGTTGGCCAGAATCACGAGACAAGGAAAAGACGAAAAACACTGGCTGACATCTACAGCTGGGACTCCCCCCGCCTCCCCTTGACATGACTCTGGGATGTAACAGTCCTTTACCTATTAATTATTCACAGGAATAAACATGAGGCTGGAACTATATGTTCGTTCTTCCATGCTGGCAAAACAGGTTGAACATATACACACACACACACACACACACACTTTCTGTAGAAGTAACATGCAAATAGTAACATCGCACTGCACTGTGGTTAAGAGAGAAATGCAACCCATCAGTGACATTCAACAAGACTTTTAAACCCAATGGACGGTGATAATAATTACTGTTATT
The DNA here is from genome assembly GCA_036784905.1 of Acrossocheilus fasciatus. Taxonomy (NCBI): domain Eukaryota; kingdom Metazoa; phylum Chordata; class Actinopteri; order Cypriniformes; family Cyprinidae; genus Acrossocheilus; species Acrossocheilus fasciatus. Next base: position 18,368,880 of record CM071961.1, read on the forward strand.
CTAGTATTTAATATGCAATTATAGTAACTATTATGCTCTGCTAAAAGGCTCTATTGGTATTTTACAATATGCTATTAAAGTATTTATTAATATTTTTAATTGGTTTTATTTTATTTTCAGTTTTCATTTATTTTTATTTTTTAAGTTTTAGTAAATTCGTTGTGCATTTGCCATTTTTTATTTATTTTATTTGTAAATATTTCTATTTAATAGCTTTAACTAATTTCTTTTTTTTTTTCAGTTTAGTAATTTTTTTTACTTCAACTTAAAGGGATAGTTCACCCAAAAATAAAAATTCTGTCTTGAATTATTCACCCTCATGTCGTTCCAAAACCATAAGACCTTTGTTTATCTTCGGAACACAAATTAAGGCATTTTTAATGAAATCCAAGGGCTTTCTGACCCTGCATAGACAGCAACACAACTGACAATTTCAAGGCCCAAAAAGGTAGTAAGGACATCGTTAAATTCACGGTTGAACGACTGATGTCACATGGACCTTTTTGGGCCTGAACTAAACATGAACTTATGAACTTATTTTCATCTAATATTTATTTTATTTCAAATAACAATATAATTTTTAATAGTTTTAGTTAACAATGACAATACTGATTATAACCTGTATGTATAGACCTAAGAGCTGATTTGATGCACAGTCTGCATAAAAAAAGTAAATTCTATCATCATTTACTCGCCCTCATGTCGTTCCAAACCTGTATGACTTTTGTCGATGATATTCTGAGCTGTCAATGGAACCAAAACAACATTGGACCCCATTGACTTCCATAGTACATGTAATATCTAATTTTATGTTCCACAGAAGAAAGTCATACAAGTCATACAATGACAAGGGGATGAGTAAATCATGGCTGAATCAAAGGTAAATAAATGTTCTTGTCAAAGGTTAACGTGATGTAAAAGTTCAGTAAAACCATCATCTGGGACTATGCTATATATGTAGCACCAAGCACACTGCCCAGATCTGTGTCAGCGAAACATAAAGCATACACTTCCCCTGTGAGGCAAGACCATGCGCACTGTACTGGGTGACCTAATTTTTAAGCACAAAAGATCCTGCGAGAGTGGCGAGCTCGTGAGCAGACATGAGGAAAATAGCTTTGCCCATGGGTAGCGGCGAGGGAAAAAAAGCATTAAAGATACCTCACATGGAGAGACACGGGAAAGCTTGAGAGGGCCGCTGTACTGTTTCTGAGTCTAGAGAGTGTCTCAAATGCCAAACGCCTACACAGCGATGTAAACACAGACACGGTCGCTCAAGACGACAGTCAGGCATGGCGAGCGGTTTCCACAGCACAACCAAACCGAATACGATAGATAAAACTCTGACTAATTCAGAGAGGAAACTTTCCATTCATATACACAAGTGTGAAATAGTTTTTAGTATATCCTGAGCCATCTGATGCAATGGCCTTGAAAACAGTCAGGTGATGCTAAACAGTCACAGGTTAGCTGCAGTCTTTACATTACAATATAGAGTAAAACCCCTCTCGGCTTCCCACAGTCAACTGATTATCTCACAAATCATGTCCAGACGTGACTCAAGCTGCGCAGGTAAGATCATGTTGCATAACTAACATGCCTACAATCAGGGTGTCATCTCACTCAACAGATCTGACACAAGCCCACTGTCTGTGAGGAACAGCACTACTGCAGCATTCAGAGACTCTGCACACATCATATAGAGAGCGTCTAGTAACTAGAGCATCCGAAACAAAGAGCAGCACGAATCAGGCCAGCATTTCCGCAGAATTTTGTTTACAAGTCTTGAAAACATGTTCTAACATCCAAAGTAATTTACAGTTGCGATGAAAGAGAAGTAGTGACAGGTGTTTTCTTCTGTATTGTGACGCACAACTGAGTGTAACGAATTATTGAAAAACATAGGGCGGGGCTTTGGTTTTACGAATCTGTTGTCGGATTGGGTTTTGAGATGTTGGAACTGCAATCAAAAATGTAATGAATGCAAGCTTGGAGTGGCGAGGTCAATGATGGGAGAAGTCCTGAGTACGTCAACAAAAGAAATTAATTTTTACCGGAAGATCCAGTTATAATTAAAAAATTACAAAAGAAAAAAAATATTAAAAATGAAACGTATACATTGATAAAATTGGTTACAGTTAGAGCTACTGTATAACATGCATTGAGAAAATAGATTTGGCATGACTTTTTATTTCAGCATCATTATGTCAGGCATGAGGAACAAAGTGCAAACGTTGCATACAGAATGTCACTACGGTGTAAACTGTGTAAATATTCATTGATTGTAATGAGCGCTGTCTAGTTTTGCATCGGTAAAGGAGCGGCCACACTTTTCATTCCATTCATATGCATGTGAATGCAGTAGACAAGTTTCACTTTTTGCTGCGTTCCAAAGTTCAAGTTTTGTTAACTCTGACCAGTAAATTTGTCTCGTGTGAAGACGAGTGCCCAATAAAAAAATTTATATACAGTATGTCATAGCATGACCTCTTAGTTGAGTTAAATGAGTAAAAGCTGCAGGTGTGCATATTTATAGTATATTTTATCTTTTTGCATTTGGGATGCATTATTAATTTTACATTTAATGTCTTTTTTTTTTAAGACACAGGAGAGCTTGATGTCATATAACGAACAGTGCAATTTATAATTTGCATGCTCAAAGTCTAGTGTCACCACCCCTTAAGTCTTATTAGAATCACATAAATTTTTAAAAATGTACTTTCTCTCGCCTCCTGACTCTTGTACTTTTCAAATATAAGTGAAATCCAGTCATTCCAGTTTGTATCTGTGCAACCAGGAGTTTTGCATGACGTCGAAAAAGTTCCCAATGCAGGCTTCGCACATTTTCAAGTTGGGTACGTGAATTTGTTGCATTGACCAACAGAAAACCGCTTGTCTTGAAAATGACTTCTGTTGAGAGCTGTGCTTTATACATCTCTGCGCTATTGCCAAAAAACAATGGATTTGTTTTACTGAAATGTGACGGAGTCTTGCCAGATTCAAATTTGAGGCATTTTATCCTGCCTCCGGGCACTCATACATTAACTACCAGTTTGATTCCAGCAGGTTTTAAGGGCCAGTGATTTTTCCTGTTGGTGGGAAAGAGGAACTAATACCAATCAAGCAGAGCATCCGAAAAACCAAGGAACTCAGCATCCAAATCACTCAGCAGCCCACCGCACACCGCTCTTACCACCCAGCCAGAGAATGAATGTCACAGAGAAATGATCTCAAACAGACTGAACAAAAGACAGACAGAAGCTGCAAATCCAACACAATGCGTGCACAAGTTTAACACTAAAACAACTTGATAGTATATCATTATCATATAATGGCGGGGACCAGAAGTGATGCTGTCTGCAATGCACACATTGCTATTTATTATAGGCCTCACACAGCATAGATATCGGTCGGATGAATACCAGATACAGTCTGTGTGTTTCAGTGTAAAACATCCAGCTATAATTTCACTGGATAAGGATGACGCAAAAACACGACAAACTGCTCACGGTATACAATGCGAAATTTGACAAACAAAATGCCCATAATCACTTCGGTTAGCGTTAAGGGTAAAAATGAAGGACTAATGTTCATAGAATAGGATGTTTCAATTATTATTCACACATTCATGCCGCATAAGGAAGAACTCCAGACAAATTGTGTAACGTTAGTAATAATAATAATACTATTTTTCCACTGCTATTATTTCATCAGATGCTCGAGGACTAACAAATAGTGTTCAAAAATATTTTATAAAATATTTTTCTCATATTTCTAATAATAAAACACGTGTCTTAAATGACCATATCTAATAATGTAATATTTCTGCTATTACTAAAACGGTTCGTGCATCTCTAAGCTTTGTTTCTCGGTCAGGTGCATGAATATCAGCTCCCATATTTCCCCTCCATCATTAATGGCGAGATGCTGAACAATATATTTCACCCATTGTAAGTCAAAACATCTCACTGTATCTCTCCACTCACCCGCAGAGCAGACAGGTCGATCTCATCCAGACTCCTCGCAGGAGAGTCACTCGCCATGATTATCTGTTATATTCAACAATATAATGCCCGCAATAACATGAATACAGACGCCGAACTGATCCGTGTAATACACCAAACAGGCTGAATTGACTTCAGTCGGAGCAGATGAAGCTCCCGGATGGTGCGGAGCCGCTGTTCTTCGCGATTCCGGGTGTGTAAAACCGAATTAGCCGCTATAGGACTGTATGTGAAGGAGACATCTCGTGCTAGTACCGATGATCTGCTGCCGCACGAGTCCAAAGCACCAGCGCCAATGGACGTGTGAATCAGGGCTCCGGCGGGGAAGGCGTGTCAATCACCAGCGTTTCTAGGGCGTGGCCTCTGAGTGAAAGGCGGGGCCAAACTCAAACAAACAATGTACAATAGCATCTATCTATCTATATATATCTATAGAATGAGTTAACATGCTTGACAAACTGGACAACATTTGTAGTTTTCTTATATCTGATTTTTCTTCAGCAGACTGTGTGTAATTTTTGCTGTAGAATAAAACCTGAAAATTGTACTGTAATCACAGAGCTTACTACTATAATCTGCTGATCACAAAACCATAGTAAAACAAACAAACAAACAAAAAACAGGTAAACCAGCCTAAACTGGTTGGCTAGTCTTAGTTGGTTTAAGCTGGAAGTAGCTGTTTTAAGTTGGTCTCCCAGCCTGCCCTGCTAAAAAAAAAAAAAACAATAGAAACCATCACAGAAATTCTAATGGTTTCCATTAAAATATAATTATAAACCATTAGCTTTTTCCAGTAAAACCATTACAAAATTCCTTTTTGTAGTGTGTTTTGGGCATTTTTCCAATAGGATTTAACATCCCACCAATAGACTCCATCACATACCAGTAGACACCATTATAGTTTTCATTAAAACCAATACAATTCCCATTATAACCATTAAAACCATTACATTTTCTATTGTGTTTTGGGCAGGGTTCTATTGGGGGGAGGGGGGGGGGGGGGTTCAGCAGGGTGACCAGCCAAGCTAAAGAATTGGTCAAAACACCTTTAAAACCTCTATGCAAACCAGCTATGATGACTAATCTGGAAAACCATCCAACCAGCTCAGACTTCTTTTTTCAGCAGAATATGGCGAATTTGCTAAGCACCAATTCAGGGGCCAGTTACATAAACATAGTAACCATGTTAAGACACCCTAGCAACCAAAATAAGAATGTTACAACCTCTCAGAACACCTTAGAAACCACACAGCAACTCCCTTGAATTGTGACAGTGAGTTGTGAATGGAAAGGCACTACTTAAATTTGCTTCAGAAAATGCATAGCTGTTGTTGTGATTACCTAGATGTATTGAGCAGCTTATAATGTATAAAAGCAGTCAGAAACAGGAAGCCGCACTTCAGACAGTGAGTGAGCCACAAACAGCACACTTCCTCTCACCTTCCGTTTATGTAAGCAGTGCGATTTATAAACACCTCCTCCTCCCCCCACACCACCTTCCTCTCGCATTCGCCTTGGCAGAAAACATCCTTTATGACACACTCAGTCTGTCATAACGGCAGTCCCATTCAATGCCATGAGCTCGGCTACATTTCATAATTGGTTTGGTTAGTTTGAAACTGTGGCAATGAACCATATCTGGTTTTCTGTCTATGCATTTATATGTCTGTCTATCTTCAATAACTATCTGTCTATCTATCTAATGACACAGTACTGCAGTGAATAGTGCTCCATCTAGTGGTGGATGTTTGGAATCATTCAGTCACAAATGAAATTTAATAAGGGATATTAATTATTCTGAAGGAATTATGTGCTGGAATGGGGGGAGCTCAGAGTATAAAACAAATTATTCTGCCAGAACAGACGGTCTTCTTAGAGATTATGAAAAATACACACAGATGTGCCTTACAGGAGTCTTGAAATCATATTCCGTGCCTTTTTAAAGCTTTTCCCACAACATCTTGTTTGTAAAAATCCATGTTTCCCCAGAGTGAATCCCTGTCAAGCATTCAGCTAGTGTGAAGCCTCCCTTGCGCAATAGCTTTCATCTTATCAGCACAGACTCTGCTATGTGTGTGCTACATTTCTCTCATTCCTCTCCGCTTTGTGCCACAAGACAGCTTTGTTCCTCAGTGACTTTTGCCTGTAAAAACAGGCCGTTTCTGTGTACTTGAAAACCTGATTGGCTTCCTGATTGGGCTCTATCTGTTGCAACAGCACCATTAGCATTAACGTTGCCTGTGAGAAAATGTTTTGTGCTGACAGTGCAGTCACATTGCAGTGGTTTGTGCAATAGCCTGCCTTTATGATAAGATCCTTTGTATATGTGTGGCTTAGCCTGATCACATTACATGCCTTCAAACCAGATTTGCTTCCATTCATCATCGTCACTATTGTTTAGATCTTCTCTGAAGATTTGAGGAAAAGGGCGATTATCTTTCTTCCCCTGTCTAATGGACAGTGAATTAGCTAATAGTGTTAGCAGAGCAAAATCATTCACACTAGTACATATATCATTAAAGACTTTGCTATAATGGTGCTGCCGTCTGACACACATATGTTCTGAGATATTTATTAGGAGTGAAACCCGTGGTTATGCAACACTTTCCCTGTGGATTCCCGTGAAGAATTAAATAGGTTAATCAGGCCTATTATAATAACTGTGAGGTTCTTGAAACAGCATCGTGTGGATGTAATAAACAAAATTAAAAAAAATCAAATGTGTTTTATGTAACTGGTTGTCAGGATATTAATAATTAAAAAAAAACTTATAAAAAAATTGAATGAAATTTAAATGAAATGTAGAAACTTTAAATGACCCCTGTGAGGATTTGACTCATCCTTGTGGGAAAATATTGTACCACACCCTCTTCCTAGGGTTCACAAATAAATATATTTAAACACCTGGTCACATTTTAAACCTGATAAAAGTGATCTCGCTTTTTTATTGTAACAAAAAGGCTGACAGGCACACATATCTGAGGATTTTAGAAACAATGTTCAGACATGCATGAGCCTGAGCACAGGACGGCATGCTTTTGTAAAAGTCCTGACCTTTTATCTCCCTCTCATTTCTTTTCAGTCAGACAGAAATGACATTTTGTGTATGGACTTGTTCTCTACAATAACAGAGACCTGCTCAAGGCAAACTTTAGGCCAGTTATGAGACCATCATTCTAATAATAGAACATTTTTGTACACTGAAACAGCACCTAATTTATTATCAATTTGACAGCCAAATGTAATATTTGTATGTGAGATTATTAAAGATTCCAAACTCACTCATCAGGTTTTATAGCTTTATAATTGCACTGGTGAGTTTCTCCCATGTGACGCCCAATGACGTGATATGTGCACTATGTGAGAGGTAGGTCAAAGGTCAGGAGATTGTATCAGAGACTGTTCCTCAGCTGTAGCTCACAGACGGCAGTCTGCAGGGAACATGACAGCTGTACATATCCCAGAGAAACACGTACACCCCCCCCCCCACACACACACACACAGACCACTGAGACAGTAAGACAGTGTTCACACATTCAGTCATTATCAGACACCCCAGAGACACACACACACACGCAGCCGCAGAACAGACATGATGTTCCAATCAACCATTTGTGTAGTAAATCCCAACACTTTGATAATAGATAGATACTCAGATAGACAGATAAATAGATAGATAGACAGAAACTGCTGATAGATAAATATATAGACACACAGACAGATAGAAACTGCAGATAGATACATATATAGACACACAGATAGATAGATAGACAGAAAATGTAGATGGATAAATATATAGACACACAGACAGACAGATATATAGATGATAAAAGCACAGACAGATATTTTAGATAGACAGATAAATACATAGCCATATATAGATGGACAGATAGACAAATGGACAGACAGTTAAACAAATAGACAGACAGACAGATACTGTTGAAAGACAGATAAGTACAAATTTCTAATACATATCTACAGACAAACAGATAGATAAACAAATGGATAGACAGAAATACAGACAGTTATGAACAGGCAGACAGACAACATCCATAGTATCTGTCTGTCTGACAGACAGACAGACAGACAGACAGATAGATAGATCCACCTACAGACACAGTTGTGTGAAAATTATGGTTTAATCATCTGTGTAACATCAATTCACATATTTCACAAACATCCCAACACAGATCATTTGTGTTTTTGATGATACATATTTTGTGCAAAAATGCAATTAATGGGGAAAAGGGGAAAAATACATGAGGAAAAGAAGAGAGGGGAATTAGTTTCTGAAGTTCTACAAAAGTGCAGATACACAGTCAACAGTGCAGACATTTGAGTGCTTGGCTAACAACTGTTACCAGATACTTGCTGCATATTCAGAATGCAGGACACACATGCTGCAGTCTTTACAGTGACATGGAAAGACTGAACAGTTTATTTAAACCGTAGCAGTTGTGGCTGATTCAGTACTTTTAAATGGAATGTGATGAGCAATGATTTCATTACTTCAAGAACGGATAGTAAATTTCATTAAAGCTCCAGGCATGTTTTTACAGTATAAGTCTGGGGATAAGTTTAAATACTAGTCTTATGAAAACAACTTGGTTTGGTCATAATAGACAAATGCTTTGGTGGGTTTTAGTTCAAAACCAGCATTAAGAACACAGTAAACAAATAAGGCCACCAAAACATGGCAATTCGTACCATAGGAAAGCAACATTTAATGGACCATGTCCACTATCACAGAACCATAAATTACCTTGAGATATAGTACACATGGAATGTTTGCACTTCATATAGAGAAAAGATAAAAGTTACACATACATAGTTGGCACTTAAATGCAGAGAATAATACCTATTCAGTGCATGTTACAGGACACAAAACCGTTCAATAATAATGAACAAGAAACCAATATACAGCATCCAATCAAGTCTTCACAAAAGCATTCATATCACCATTTTATAGGATTTAGGAGAATAGTTCATAAAAAATAATATTAGTTGCATAGTGTTAGAATACATAAACAATCAAGCTTCAAACAGGGATGAAACAAACCAGTCTGGTGTCCAGGTGGGTAAACAACTTATGGCTGAAGCTCCTTCAGATCTCATTTTTCGGTCTCAGAAGTGTTTGTTATATAATAAGAAAGCTTAGGTCGTTCCTGGTACATCTGCTTGACTTGCAGTTTATTATTTTATTCGGGTGATGTGGGCAGGTTCTCTCACGTCCACACGTCCATGGGCACCATGGCTTCTTTTGATCCGATGGGTGGCAGAAGGTTCTGCTCGCTGAGGAACTGGAGAGGGAACTGCACCAGGAAGCCTCGAATCTTCTTCAGCTCCTCTTGAGCACGTGCATGGTCCTCCTTCTCCAAACCAGGTTTAGAGAGGAAGCCATCCAACTCTAAAATTGACCGAACGTCACTGGACGGCAAGCAGCGGAACACCTGGAGGAGATGGAGAAGTTTCAATCAGGTTACATGAAAATAAACTTATAGATAGATAAATATTTTGTGTGGGAAACTTTAAACTGACCTTCTGGTAAATAGTTGCATTGCGGGAAGCGGTGGTCATCCACACCTCCTTGTAAAACTGGTCACTTATAGGGTCGGTCACATCAATGCTGGGGTCAGTGTTGGCGCCAAGAATCATCCTATTGATTTCAAAGGACGTAGAAAACATCTTTAAACCTTACTTGCATGTTTCTAAAAATGCTAAATGCAAGAAACTGACTTGAACGAGTCCTGAACCTGAAACACTCCAGCCGCAGACTCAATCCAAAGCGTCCGGCCTGATACTCCTGACAGTCCATCACCGACTTCACAGTGTGGATATCTTCAAAGATGACGGCCACCTCACTGTCTCTCTTACCCAGCATGCTCCGGTCATTGATATTAGCAGAACCTGGCAGATACAATGTACATTGAAATTTTAAGTAATAGACTACAATACTACATCTTAACAGCAGGAGGAGGCATTTCATCTCTGTCATTCTCTGATATTAACAGTTTACTTCACATTACCACAAATTACCACAGCAGCAGTTTCATGATTGCCACATCAGTTATACTAGCACATGTGTATAGATGATACACACTCATTATGTGTTTTTCCTGTCTGCAAATTTCTATTTTTACTCACCAATGATGACGGTGTTGTCGTCGGCAATAAGCATCTTGCTGTGCACATATATCAGTTCAGTCACCAGCTTTCCCTCCAGCTCAGCGTGGGTCCTCAGACCCCCAAATGAGATGTAATTTATCCACTGATCACCCACTGCAGACACACACAGAGAGAGAGACAGCAAATGATGTTTTTAGGGTTTTTATACATTCATGTTCCGGTTTCATTTGATGTTTACAAGAAATCGTTACAAGAATAGTTCAGCCAAAAATAAACCTTGTCTCATTTACCTATATAACTTATTCATCTGTGTAAAAAAAAATATTGGGGGAATTTTTTTTTTTTTTTTTTTTTAAGTTTAACTTAGTTGAACTTGATATAATAAAATAACAAAAACTAAAACAAAAGAAAACAATTAATAAAAACTGTACTAGGGGTGCCAAACTATTAATCGTGATAAATCGCATCCAAAATAAAAGTTTTTGTTTACATAATATCTGTGTGTGTACTGTGTATATTTATTATGTATATACAAACACACACACACACACACACACACACACACACACACACACACACACACACAAACGCATGTATATATTTAAGAAAAATATGTTAAGTTTATATATTAAATATATAATATATAAATATAAACATATGTATATGTCTGTATTTATATATACATAATAAATATACACAGTATACACACATATATTGTGTAAACAAAAACTTTTATTTTGGATGCGATTAATCGCGATTAATCATTTGTCAGCACTAAAAAGAATGAAAAAAAAAAAAAGACAAAAACACAACAAAATGCAACAACAACCATTTTATTTTTTCTTTACGCTTGTATCAAGAAATATTGATTTACATTGGTTCAAACAGTCCAATAAAATTCTCTTTAATTTTTATGCCTTTGTCAAACTATTTCACACTGTTTTTGAAACTTTCCGACACTGACATCGTCACTGAACTGAACCGAATCAACGTTAAACTGAATAATGAAAACTATTTTTCTTCTATAGAGCTGCTTTATAGCTAAAAATGGAAATGATTTCAAAATTGATGAATTTTGCAACATTAAGACCATTATTTTCCTTTGTATTACTGTGAAGCTGCTTTGAAACAATCGGTCTTGTATAAAGCGCTATATAAATAAACCTGTTTTACTACAATAATGTATTTCAATAAGTACCTGAAAAGTAAAGACAAGAAAAGTAAGATAAAAGTGTGTGCCAAATGCATAAAATGTAAATAATTATCATAAGCCAACTATATTTTGGAGCATAAATCATCAAATATCAAAAACATGATGATCACAGACACAGAGGTTAGACTTAAACGATTTTCAGATCCAGCTTAGTTAAATTAAAAGTCATTTAATTTCGACTGGGATGTAACCAGTGAACATGTCTGAGTAGTTTGCTCTGTAATTATTCAGTCCATTTCCACAAGTTTAACCCATTTGATCTTTGAGAACTTTTTTTCGCATGTATTTCCACACCCCTCACGTTCACACCACACGAGGGGCTCAATAGAGGCAAGACACGTTTCCTTCCTCTGATACTTCATCCGCTGGCGTTACAGTTGTACAGTGTCACTTTAAAGTGTCTTACCTACAGCTTAATCTCATATTAAACTTCTTGTATATTTTCGCATTGTTATTTGATATTTGATTTGAGCAGAAGGCTATGCAGTTCCTCAGCACAACTCTAGCTATATTTATAACCACGCCAGACCAATGATACACCACAATCAAGCTTCTGCATTTTCAGAAAACAGCGATATGTATCTGTATCCGTATTCGGGGCACTGTGGGAACACTCAGATCCAGTGAAGCTGCAACAGAACACCAACAATGTGCTGGATAATTCAAACAGAGAAACTTCACTCCTTCCTTTCTCATGGCGGGGTTAATAGGTACAGACTGACCGCTCTTCACCACAACGACACTGCAGCAGACACACACAACACACACACACACACACACACACACACACACACACACACACACACACACACACACACACACTGTGTACTTCTCCACAAGGTCTTTCACAACTAACCACTATGATTTTTTCTTTTACTATAAATTAAAAACCACAAGAGGGCACTGTTGTGTTTTAAAGTTCTGAAGGCTACTTTTAAGATGTAGTATTTTGCATTAATAGATAGAATAAGTCACTTCATGGGTTAGTACAGTTGACGCTTATGTAAGCTACAACTGCAGTAAACTTGTTTGAGAATATAAGACGTAATGATCTATTATTGTCCATTACTGTGCAGTTTTTGGGATGAGAAGACTAAAGGCTTTATAGGTAAAAGATTAGCATTTCAGGAAATACTTGTTTTCTTGTTCTTGTCTGTTTGAGCCTCTCCTTTGACACTGAAACCCATCAAATAAAATCAACCAAGCCATGAATTTTTCAAAACGGTGGATACAGAAAACCACATAGGTCTTTGAGTGCCTGCACTGCATGGGTCAACCACAGAAACTTCACAGAAACCCCATGAAGAACATCTGGTTAGTGTACGAGCCAGATCTTCTGAAGAATTACAGACACACCCTTCACAGATTAAACATTTATGGGTATTTATTTATATATCTCTGTACTCACTTTCTTTCTTCAACTGCGAGATAATGGAGCAGTCTCCTCTAATCATGGTCCTGCATTAAAAAGGCCACAATAAATTTAGAAAAAACATTAGCAAACAAATCACTCCAATGAAACATAACATTAAAGATAAATCTTTAATGCAGCAGAATAATATTTTAACTTTGATAGGTAGATGTAAGTAATGTGCTGTCTTCAATACAAGCGACACTCTATCAACACATTTGCAGCATTCTGTGGTCAATTACCACAAATAAAAAATAACTGCTTCAGTAAAGCACTTACAGTACAGTGGAGGTCAAACACATTCTTTAAACAATGGAAAGTGTTATCTATAGTCACAAGTACAGTATGTAGTATAGTTCCAAAATAAGAATTATAAGACGTTATTAGACATGAGGTGTTATACAGTCACTTCCTAATCTTGTCTGTATATTATATTCAGTATTTCACTTTTAATAGCACTGTCAATATATTTTCTGTGGTAATTGGCTTTATGCAAAAAAGATGGATTAAGAAGACGGAATATTCCTTTCAATTATCAGATCATTTACACCTACAATATTTTATAATTTTTTACTGTGATGGCATAGCTTAATTTTCAGAAGCCACTATTCCAGTCTTCAGTATCACATGATCCATCAGAAATCATTCTAATATGCTGATTTTTTTAATACTAGTAATGTTGTAAACAGTTGTTCTGCTTAAAGGGATAGTTCACCCAAAAATGGAAATTCTGTCATTAGTTAATTTTTTTTATTAATTAACTTTAATTTTGCTTTTTTGGAAACCATGATCTTTTTTTCATGATTCTTGATGAATATAAAGTTCAAAATCTTTTGTGACAAATTTCTTTACTGTCACTTTAGATCAATTTATGCATCTTTTACAGAATGAAGTTTAAACAGTAGTATATATATATATATATATATATATATATATATATATATATATATATATATATATATATATATATATACACACACTAAGGAAATATCTTTCTACTCCTATTTTTTTAGTGTTACCTGTAATTGAAGTGCATGACTGCCTGTATGGCACTGCCTCCTCCAGTGTTGATGTCCCCCTCAAACCCAGGAAGCAGTGGTGTGACCACATACACGCGGTACTTTTTACCATCCCTGTGAACCATGCAGAAAGGACATGATATTACTTGTTATCTTTAGAGCAAGAGAGATTAATATCAAAGACAGTTTGTGGAAGCATGGCCTTACACAGTCTATCTATTCATGCCTGGCTATTGTTTTACCAATAAAGAATACCTGTTTGTCTTTAGACTCTGTCTTATTGATTTACAAGTGTTTCATTAAAGAAGTTGTGCACCTTTGTGTGTCAGAGATTTATTTAATTGGTTGGAGACTGGACAAAAGACGCAACTTATTGAACGCAGCTCACCGATATGCTTTTATGATCCTCTTGGCAATGGCATCTCCGATTTTATTGTGAACGACTTTGTTGTCGGCGCAGCTTATGAAGAACTGGTTCTGAAAGAGGAAATTGTTAGCCCAATGATAGGACATCCTGTATATTCTATAGACATAAAAGCCACAGTCTCTGTGGCTAGCAACCAATATATCAACAGTGAGGCTTTAAGATGGGGACAATATGAACACATTTAGAGAAATGAGTATATGTCCTTTGTGCCACACACCTCTATGTAAACATAGTGCTTGCTGTTTTCAATTGCATTGACGTAAGCCGTATGAATCGACTCCTCGTGGTATTTTATACCCGCTGACCAGTCCGAGGCGGATCGTAACACCTAATTAAAGAGAGAATTTGCATTATGAAAGCTGTATGTGGTATTTGTCTGTAGAAGACCTGATGGGAATATTGATGTTTACATAAAATTGTACCTGGACATTAGTCTGGGTGCAGCCAGGGACCTGATACTTGATCTCATTCGCAGTAGTGTGAGATTTAGGAAGGAGGTATGGGTATGACAGGGATCTGTATTTGGGCTTCATGATCTGAAACAAGGTGGCAATGCAAATACAAACATATATTCAAAGCCATGTTTATGATATCATTCAACAGCAAGGGGGGGGGGGGGGGGATAATCAATGGACATATTATGTGTCCACATAAAAACAGAAAATATTGAGAGACATTATGAAGACGTATTACGCTAAATGATGCCAGTGTTGGCTTTCTCACCTTGGTGAAATTCCAGCGCTGAATGAAGTGCCGGGCAACATCTCTGGCTGCTTTCCCATGAACCACTGAGGCAATGTCATGCCAAGGCATTCTGGGAGTTACGTGCCTGTCAATGAAATCTGCAAAAAAACAGAACACAGAGAAAAAAAAAATCTTAATTTAAACGTAAATAATTTGAATCTAAAAAAAACATTCTACACAATTTTAAATTTCAAATTGGATTTTAAAGCATGTCAAAATACTAAAACTGTAACATTTGAATAATGTAATTTATTTATTTTTTTTTTTTTTTTACAAATGTACATAATATGAATGCTTTTATATTTATTCATTTTATGTATTGTATTGTATTATATTTCTATGAACAAAAAATATTTTAAAACCATTAAATGCTGTTATCTAAAAAAAAAAATGCAATAATTCACCATCAAAAGGTTTATCCAATTGGACCCAGTCCTTATGAACAAAGTTACAGTAATCTTTGCCATGCCAGAACCGTGTGTTTCCCATCAGGCCAATCACGTCTGCTTGCAGATCCTGTGCCGCTTCAGTCTCTGATAAGAGTGGCAGTAAAAAAAAAAAAATCAACAACAAATAAAGACAAAAATCAACAAAAAACGCAACCAAAACCATGCATCAATCCAAAAAACACACCCAAAAGTTTTTTTTTTTTCTGCAATCCATGCTTTCATACTGTTGAGTTACTGCCACGTCAGTCCAAACTAACACACATGCATGGAATCTGCAAGCCCTGAATACTCTGCATCTTAGTCAGGTCATTTTTGCAGACTCCTCCAGATGAATGTTGAAACACAGCAAACCTCACAGTGCTTTGAAAGGTTGCTCTATTGACCCATAAAATAGCTCTTTACAACAAAACCTTTCAGGATCAGAATTAGGAGCAACCTCTGACAGAGTCCACACCTGAAACGTCTCACCCAAGCCTGACTCTTACTCACCACTTGGGCACAAGCAGGAGGGCATGGACACCCTCAGCTCAATCCATTTAAGAGGGATCAAATTTTGGTGGCTGCAAATACTGTTAGAATAACCTAAAGAAAAGGGGCATCTTTACAACCGAGACAACCCTCTTAAAAAACGTGGTATGGAAAACGTGAGTGAAAAAGAGAGAGTATTTGAAAATGAATACAAATTTTTAGACTTAAATATTCATGAGCGTATTTTATAACGACACATTTTAATATCACAAGCCTCTACTAAATCCTTAATGATTCATGTTTTTCTGCACTTATGGTAAACACTGTAAATCATTGCATAAGCTGGTCAGTCATATGAAAGCGCTGCCAGCGGGTATTAGAGAATCAGCCGTGCTGTGTGATAACAGCTGAATGTGGGAGTTCAGGTCAGTAACATGTCACTAGTCTGCATTCGCCAGCGCTCCAGAGGCGGAGGCGTACTCACTTTCTTCAGAGCTCTCGACGCTGCTCACGCTGTCTGCAGGAGCCAGCCCGTGTTTCTGCAGGTGCCTGCGGATGCTGAATCGGGTCTTCTTGGTCTTGCCCTGTCCTTTTAGTTTCGGCTGGTCCGCTGTGTCAACAGGCAAACTTTTGCCATTAGTGTGCACCGTGCTGGGCCCGTTTGATTGAGAGGCCATAGCAGGAGAGCCTTCAGAAGTGTTCTGTGACACATAGTAGGACAAGTATTTTCTATATTTGATTGTGGATTCATAAGTCACAAAAATTGATTTATAATATTTATAATATAATGCCTAAACAAAACACACGACATTCAAGTATGTTGTTATTTTTAACAACAACTACAAAAAAACTATTAAAATTAGTTTTGGGTATTTAAAATAAATTTAAATATTAGTTGAAAAACTTATATATATATATATATATATATATATATATATATATATATATATATATTCCCACACACACACACACACACACACACACTAAATAAATAATTACATTTATTTATTTATTTTTATTGTTGGTAACTAACAAATTAGTTAAAGAATGAAAATTACTAAAAAATGAAATAAAAAGAAATTAAGAATTTGAAAAACACATGAAAATCACCAAAACTTAAAATAAAAATTAAAACTGAAAGCTAATTTAAAATATTAAAGGGATAGTTCATTGAACTGTAATTTTATGAATCTACTAGGATACCTTTTGTGTGCAAAGAAAACAAAAATGACTTTATTCAACAATTTCTTCTCTTCCACAACGCATGCATGTGCATTCATTTGCTTGCAAACAAGCGGCAGCGCATCCGGGTTCTAGCAGCACCACGCACCTGCATCGTGGTATTCTTGATAACGGCGGCGGACGGTGACGCGGAAGAGAAGAATTGTTGAATAAATTTGTTATTTTTGTTTTGTGTACTTTGAAAAAGTATTCTCGTAGCTTCATAAAATTAAGGTTTTTTTTTTTTTTTTTTCTTTTTTTTTTTTTTCTTGACATACGGCCAAGTATGGTGACCCATACTCGGAATTTGTGCTCTGCATTTAACCCATCCAACGTGCACACACACAGCAGTGAACACACACACACCGTGAACACACACCCGGAGCAGTGGGCAGCCATTTTTATGCTGCGGCGCCCGGGGAGCAGTTGGGGGTTCGGTGCCTTGCTCAAGGGCACCTCAGTCGTGGTACTGAGGTGGAGAGAGCGCTGTACATTCACTCCCCCCACCTACAATCCCTGCCGGCCCGAGACTCGAACTCGCAACCTTTAGATTACGAGTCCAACTCTCTAACCATTAGGCCACGACTTCCTTGAGCCACTGATATCACATGGACTATTTCAACAATGTCCTTACTACCTTTCTGGGACTTGAACATTTCAGTTGCATTGCTGTCTATGCAGAGACAGAAAGCTCTCAGATTTCATCAAAAATATTCGTGTTCCGAACATGAACGAAGGTCTTACAGGTTTGGAACGACATGAAAATGAGTAATTAATGACAGAATTTTCATTTTTGGGTGAACTATCCCTTTAATAAATACTATGATAGTATATAAATCATACAAAACAACACTGCCAGTATAAAATATGAGATTTCCCAAACCTCTGCAGACACAAGAAGAGTCCTGGTCACACTTCCTATGTCAGTCAGCCGATGCTCCACATCATCCCAGCGTCCGTACGCCAAGTCAATGCCTCCCACGAAAGCCACCGATTGGTCAATCACTACAATCTTCTCATGATGCGCCCACAGGTACACGGAAGAGGAGACATGGTCAGGATGCCTCATTACCTGAGAAAAGAAATTTGTTAGCACTCTTTGACGTAGCAAGGTGGTTAAAGATTGTGAAATTGCAAAACAAAAACACAAGTCAACATAGTTGGCCACAGTCAAGAAAACTTTGAGTCCATCTGCAGTTCAGTCAGACTTAAACTTGTTAGAGTATGTGCCAGATGTCCAATTTGTGAACAAATGACTCTTATGAAGAAGTACTTTTTAATGAGTCAGTCAATAGAATTTATTACACAGCTTTGAAACAGTCAGTGATTTATTACTGACCTCCCAAATGATATCCTCACTGAATTGAGAGTCATTTTTAAATTACTGTATGTCTGATTCAAAATAAACTAGGAACCATTACTGTGATGTTTGCGTTACATTAGTACAAGTTGTAGACAGTGTTGGGCAGTAACTACTTACTAGTAACTAGTTACAGTAATAATATTACTTTTAGCAGTAACTAGTAGTGTAACTAATTAGAAATAAGATTTGGTTGCACTTTATTTTAAGGTGTCCTTGTTACAGTGTAATTATACACTTAGGTACTCAGTAATATTAATTGACTGCATGATCTTACTATACGATTAGGGTTAGGATTAGGGTTTAGCTTAGATTACTTGCATGTAATTATGCATAATTAATTGTTATTATAATAGTAAGCACATGTAACGTGTAACAAGGACACCTTAAGATTAAGTGTTACCCAAGATTTCAGTTACAGTTACCATCTATAAAACAGCTCGTTACTTAGTTACTTAGGATGCATAAACCCCTACTGATTTGAAATCCAAATTCCAATAATTCCTAGATTTATAAATTTAAAAAAATACATTTTTGGAGTAACAAGCCCAACACTGGTTGTAGATATGACAATGTGTAATTTAAAATACATGTTCACAACAGAGATCTGTGATAAATAAAAAAAAAAATAAAAAAAAAATAAAAATAATAATAATATTATATATATATATATATATATATATATATATATATATATATATATATATATATTACTTACATATTATTGATAATTATTTGGCATTTGAGGTCCAATTGTACTTTTTATTTTTATTTTTCAAACAGGAAGTATTCTTACAGAATTATAGTTACAGAGCAATAGTGTCAGATTGGAGCTAATTTACATTAAAAAACTCATTTATATAACTTTAAAATCTTTGTGGTTACATTTTCAAGCAATTCTGTAATTTGTCAACTCAAAAAATGTCTCCTAAAGGTTTTATTTCAGTAGGTATTAGCTCTGCATTCATTGATGACTTGTTCATATTCACAGCTTCACGTGGGCTGATTCATGAACTGACTATTTTCATCTCACCTTGATATTTGGGTGAAGTTGTAGTAGTGTCCGTTTGCTGTATTCGCTGTTTATGCCAAGAGCCAATTCCACCTCCTTGTACAACATCACAAAGATCCGCACACCTTTTTGCTGCAAGAACAAACAGTTCTTGATAATCAGCACAGCAAATCCGCCAGTCAATATTAATATATCACCAGGAATTGGAGTGTAAACCCTGGAGTGTAAATTATTACATGAGAACACTGAATGGGAAGGTTTTATTGCTGGTGCAGTAAAGTCACAGATGGATAGCAGTTTCATCACAGCTATGTGTTGGATTAACTCACTGCTTGCCGTTTCAAAATGGAATCGAGTCTCCAGCGGTTGCCCTCGACGACAGGCCTCTTGAGGAAGATCTCAGGGCTCAGCCTACCGTGACACAGAGAGGTGACCTCCATCAGCAGGGGAAGCATTTGTAACATCAAATATGCATCAACGTCTAGTCTCACATCTCACTATCGTCTACATAAATTCAAATGTATTAAGCTAGGGAAAAAAAGTGCACACACACACACACACACACACACTCGAATCTCACACTTGCAGGATGTCTGCTGTGATGACTGAGTGATGCTGTAACACAGCACCAGGCATCTGTCTGATGAAGGTAACGGATCCGTTTGGCCATTGCTCCCAGCTGGAGGTGCCCTCTGAGAGGGTGCATACAAAGTATACAACTATCTTTCTTTCCCTCTCTTTCTTTCTACTAACTTCCTTTGGGCTTTTCTCTCAGTTCATGACCTAATTGTTATGACAGGACAAAGCAATAAGCAATACATCTCTTCCATCTGAGTTTTTGCGAACGTGACAAGCAACAGTATACTAATGAAAGTGATTTTTTTTTTCTATTTTCAAGGTTCTCAAACTTTAAAACAATAAACTTTTGCAGTCATACATCATTACTGGATAAAGATATTTTTAAAATAAAATAAAATAACAAAAAATATAATTAATTAAGGATTTTTTTTTTATCTATATAAAATGAAATAAATTATATTAAATTAATACAAAATAAAAAATATAAATGAAAACAAAATAAATAAATTATATTGTTAGTTATTTTAATACAATTATATTTTAATTATATTAACAATTACAAATAAATAAAAAATTTAATATAAAAATATCAATAAATTACTAATAATTATTAAAATAAATAAACAGTAAAAGGAGTTGGGCAGAAATTTAATATTATATTATATAACATTACACTATATTTCAGTATAGAAATGACTTTTTAAGATGTAATTACTTTGAATGATTTTTCCATAGCTCTGCAGGTTGCTCATCATTTTCATTTTTAAATTGTGCTCCACATGCACATAGTATTGAATATTTGAATATTTTCTATTTGGAACTAAAACACATCTGTTGTGTGAGGACTGGTAAGGACACTGATATCCTTAAGTCAGTATATCCAGTACGGTCTCTGTTCTGTTTCCAAGAAACCCTTTAAGAAATGAACTCAATATCCTGTTGCATTCCTAGAACTGAGCAACGTTATTGATTTTCTCAGAGTTTAGGGGAAGTTTTATTGTGGATATATTAACCGATGCAGTTTATCTAATCTGTGCATTACTTGTAAAATAAATCAGTAGTACCCAAAGGAAAGCTAAATGTGTGGGAGTTGTTTTATCTCAACATACCACCAGTCAGTGATAAAGATCTCCTCCTCTGCCTCCTCCAGCGCATTCGCCACGTCCTCCATGTACTGCTTCCCATTCACATACCTGAAACACACACCCAGCCAGTCAAATCAATGGGTAAGGCTGATAGTCTCAAGCTCACACTCTCGCTGTTTCTCAAACTTAATTACATAATTTTCATTATTCAGAGAACAAGTACACTAATAGGGCTTAATGCTGCAACAATGAACAACAAATCATCTGCTCAGACCAGCAGTGAAGCTGCGCCCTAGATACTATCTCACTCCTCCACGGGGTCAAAAGAGGATGGAGTCTATGGTTACACTTTCCCTCTCTTTCTCTCAAGTTACTCCTGCGAAACAGGCTTCACCCGAAGACACAGCAGCAGACGGCTGAAGCTTTCACATGTTTATCTGTTCTGGGAAACCTTTGAGACCTGCTTCTGCTAGACACGTTATTGATTTTCTCTGCATGGTTTTGAAACGTATTACTGTAGCTGAAAACAAATACATAATCAGTACAATAATTTAATACAATACACTAGCTAAAACTAAAGCTAAAAGGTAGCTTGGGTTAATTTAGTAAACTCAAATGATCTTTTTTTTCAAAAAATAAACACAATCAGTGATATGATATAGCATAATATCATATAACAATGCAATAGCTACTATATTATAATAAAATATAAAACTGAAGCTAAAAGTAAAAATTTGTTCAGAAAATAGTAAATATTATTATAATTAAATGTAATTTAATATAATAATGTAATGTAATCAGTAATATAATAGAATAGTAAACAAATTATAATTTCAAGAAATAATAATAATAATAATAATAATTAATATAATACAACATAATGGCTAATAAATTATAATTTAATATGAATCTAAAGCTAAAAGTAAACTCGAATTATCATTTTTTCAATAAATAAATAAATAATAATAATAATCATTAATATGACACACACACACACACACACACACACACACACACACACAGATATATAATTGAAGGTTTAATCATTTAAGTTTAAATAAACTAAAGCTTTTAATAAGCTATTAGTTAGCTTAAGTGTGCTTTGTAAACCCAAAATATACTTTTTTTCAATGAATCAATAATAATAATAATAATAATAATAATAATAATAATCAGTAATATAACAAAATATAACATTTAACATACAATTTAATACAAAAAAACTTAACTAAAAGTTTTAATCAATTAAGTTTAATAAGCTAAAAGTTAGCTTTAGTGGGCTTCAAATGTATTTTTCTTCATTAAATAAATAATAATATATAATACGAAAGCTAAATGCTAGCTAGTATTTGACATTTTCTGAAGAAAATGTGAGTGGTTCCTGCCCGTGTAAAAGGTTTAGTGGGATGTTGCCAGGGTGTTGCTAGGTGGTTGCTTATTGGCCCAAGTCAAAAGTACCCACCCCATAGCATCTATGGTATGAACTTTTTAGTGACTGGATGAATGTAAAAAGCTATATTTACCATTTAGATGGGATATTCTTCTGTTCATTGGCGAAGGATCCAAAGCGGTGATCCTTAAAGAAATTGCTGCCATACTTGCGCACAAATTCATCGACGGCCTGCCCCCACCAGCGGGCGTGACGGTAACTCGTGAACTTCAGCACCAGAGCCCTTTAAAAAGCAAAAAGCTCTTTCACTTTATCAAAAAAAAGTAAACATTCTGCCTCAATGACCATGTGTGTTCACACACCTGGACAGACTGTCTATGCGGACACCATGCTTTGTCTCAGTATCTTTAGTGTCCATTTTGATGCCGAATGCCTTATCCACTAGAAGGACGAATGAGATGGCACCTGAGTCTGGCTTCATGAGGACTAGGAAAGAGTCCTTCACCACCATCCACCTATAAAGAAAAAAAAAACAGGTCTTTATTTGAAAATCATCTTGCTGTATTTTAAAGGAGGGTAAGTTGCATGGTGATTGTTTTGTATAATTTGAACATGAATGACACCAGACTGACCGTTTAGACCAGCGGTAGCACATTTTGCTGTGGCCACAGCAGTTCAGTCCAGGAATACGGTGACCCCCTGACCTTTTGAGAACCATGCCCTCCCTGGGAAGGAAACAGGGTCACAAAATGTCACAAAATGCAATTATATATCTATAAATGATTATTAGCCAATAAACGAAGAGTTCTTACAAGCCTTTTGGTCCCAAATCATGAATGAAGGACAGCTGACTCACTTCAATGAATTCCATCTGTGGCACAAAACAGAACAGGTTGTTAATGCATGTAATTCAAGAAATAACATACAAACTGAAATATTGTACATAATCCAAATATACACATACTGTTGCATGGTAGTTTCTGTACATTGGCATTTTAAGCAGCTTATTCAAGTAGTCTTCAAGTTGTCTCTGTAAAGGAAATCACACGAGTCAGACACCAATCAAATGATGCTGCCAGCAGTGTATCAGTGAAACAGGAAACTGACTTTTCGACTAGACACTTGCTCTTCTCTGGCCAGTTCTTCGCCTCCTCCCCGGGGTAGACTTGGTATGTTCCGTTCAAGGTTCCTGTTTATAGTGTGCCTCCGCTCCGCGTGACTATTGACCGAACGAAAAAAAAGATGGCGAAGAGAGAGGAAGAGATCTTAAGATTGCCACAAGACAGCAAACGCAGTAAGAATGCTTTAAATTGATTAAAAGTGACAGTAAAGACATTTATAAAGTTACAACATACTTCTGTATCCAATAAATGCCGCTGAACATTGTTAATAATAAGAAATGTACACGAAATCAGCTTATTAGAATGATTTCTGAAGGATCATGTGAGACTGAAGACTGGAGTAATTGCTGCTGAAAATTCAGCTTTGCCGTCACAGGAATCAATTACAGTTTAAAAAAAAAATAAATAAATAAATAAATGTTAAATATATATTTATTTTAAATCGTAATAATGTTTTACAATAATCACTGTTTTTATTATTGTATTTTTATCAAATAAAAGCATAAGAGACCGAAAAAAAATTACAAAAATAAGGTTACACTTTATTTGAAGGTATCCTTGTTACAGTATATTTAAAGTACTGAGTAATATTAATTAACTACATGTACTTACTATATGGTTAGAGTTAGGATTAGGGTTTGGCTTAGGGTTACTTGCATGTTATTATGCATAATTTATTGTTTATATAAAAGTAAGTACATGTAAAATGTGTAACAAGGACACCTTAAAATAAAGTGTTACCAAAAATAAATAAAAATCTTAGACTTGAGACTTTTTAAAGTAGAGTACATGTAAAAAAATTTAATATAATACAATATAATATAAATTTACATCATTTAAATTAATATTAGTTACCTGCGGGACGGCAGTGGAATTCTGAGGAAGGTCTTATAGGTGCGTAGTTCCCTGTGAAGCTCCATAAAATGTTTCTCCTTTCTTTTTATCAACCAGGTAAAGTTTCCGTGTCTCATCTCTATCTTAAACACTGCAGGAAGCACCTGGATACATGAACAGCCAATAGAAAAAGTGATAAATAAAATCAATTATTTTATGATTTACTCACCCTCATGTCGTTCAAAACTGTATGCTGTTTTCTGAACAACACAAAAGTAGAATTGGACCAAAAAAAAAAAAACCAACAACAAATGTAAAACTGATGGTGCTTTTACTGTGTCTTTTTGGACCTTGACAGATGGTCACCACGGTCATTGTAAAATAAAATAAAATAAAATAAAATAAAATAAAATAAAATAAACAGCAGTTGGGTTTGGAACGACATGATGGAGGGGAAACAATGAACTATTTCCCAAATATTTCAACTATTTAAACATTTAATAAACTATTTCCAAAAACAAGGGATGAATCTTCATTAGATTCATTAACAGATCCTTTTCCCATTATTCTTCTGAAAAACTATTTTGCATGTGCTAAGTATTTTTGTGTATAGTGTCCAAATCTCCAGGGCAACATGTAAATTGTCTTGGCAACCTCTAAATCTCCCGGGCAACAAATATACCTCCTCAGCCCACATACTAACACTTCATGAAGGGGAACGGGAGTGGGAGATCTCACCTTAGAGACGCTTCTCTGGGAGGTGAGGTTAAAGCGATCCTGTGCAGAAGTGAAGCGTTCCACCTCCAGGATTTTGGCGGTGATGGGAAACGCAGTAAGAAATACACGCGCCTCGGTCTCTTTGAAACCAATAGTTTTATACACAGCTGAGAAGGGGATGCGGTTTTCTGTGGAAAAAAATATTTCAAATTCATTTCTGACAGTTATATGTACACTGCTGTTCAAAAGTTTGGGGTTGGTAAGACTTTTGTTTTGTTTTTAAAAGCTGCCTCATGCCCATAAGGGCTGTGTTTGTGTGTTTTATTCAAAACTACAATGAAAACAGTAATATTGTAAAATATATTAAAGTATATTAAAATGTAATTTATTCCTGTGATGCAAAGTTTAATTTTCAGCAGCCAATTCTGTGTCTTTAGTGTCACAAGATCCTTCAGAAATCATTCAAATATACGGATTTCTTGTTCAAGATACATTTGTATTATTATTACTGTTGAAAACAGTTGCGCTGCTTAATATTTTTCTGGAAACCATGATTTTCAGGATTCTTTAATATATAAAAAGTTCAAAAGAACAGCATTTATTTGAAATGTAATATTTTATATAAAATTCACTGTTTTATAATTCACTCATTTAATGCACCCTTCCTGAATAAAAGTATTAACCCCTTAACTGTTATTCACATTTTTGAACATAGACATTATAGTGCACTATCCAAACTTACATTTTTATAATTCATGAACGAAAACATTTTGAAACATGATTTTGATGTACAATTTCCATGGTAATGCAATGTCTGATTTTTAAAATGGGTTTCAAAGAATGTATTTTGAGATTTTAAGTTTTCAATTTATATATAATTTCATATGATTTCTAAAGCGTGATAGGGAAAAAGGCAACTAAGAAAACTTTCTGTGACAAAGGTCAGAACTCCTGTTATGATGTAGATTTTTCCGGTGCACTCTTGTCATAAATTAATCCATTACTTTTCCTACATAATTTTTTAACAAAAAAAAAAAAGGTAAAATATCTATATAGGAGTCTAGGACCTTTCCAACGATATAGAGTTTGTCATGATTAGATTAGGATTTAAGGTAGAGTGGGGGAAAACACCCCCCTTAAAGGTGCTGTATGTAGGATTTTGACTCTACTAAAGCATAAAAATATCATAATATGTTTGCAGATATTTAAGAAACATGCTAAGTTAACATACTTGTTTATCTGAAAAACAATTCTACAGTCAGTTATTCTCCTTTGAAAATGTGCATTCCGGCGCGGAATGTCCGTGTTTGTTATGGTTTGTGAAACTGCCCACTGCCAGTTTACCCAATTGTATTTTGGCACCGCGGATTGCCAGTTGGCAGAAAACACAGCGTATTTAATTTCATTCATCGTCATGTGCGCTCGTTCCTGTTGGTGTCGTTAATCTGGCAACCTGCGTGTGCGTCAAGTCTGAGGAGGAGGGGCCGGGTGAAAAAAACCGTCTCCAATATTTTGAATTTTGACTACAATACCTAGTTCAACTGCTAGGTCTCAATCCTACATACAGCACCTTTAAGGATTATGTCATTTTTTCCCCTGGTGAAACAAAAGTTAAATGTGTCCGAAAAAGTTATCATAGTTTTAGTGACAGTGGCATAAATTATAAACCAAGTATGAAAAATGTCCAGAGTTTAAGTTATTAGATTTTTTAACAAAAATTAAATTTGTGACAAAAGGGAGCGTTTTACCCCACCTATGAGGCAAAACGCCCCCATGGATGGGGTAAAATGCCCCCCAGTCTGACAAAGCAATTTGCTTTAAACATTTACAGCAAAATCAGAGTACAGGCAGTTTTAGCTTAAAATTTATAAGAATATAATCAATTATGAATTACAAAATTATAATAGCCTATTTGAAACATTTTGTTAGCTGAATGCTAACTGGCTAGCTAATTAGCTACCTGATGCTAACTTGAGGTAATTTTTAAATATAAAATCCAAATATTTTTATTCAACCAACTAGTTAGAATACATTTGATGGAAAAACAAAGGATTTGATGTTCAGAACAGAATAACTACAGTAATTGCCCATTGCCCCCTGGGGTTATTTTGGGAAAAATAGTAGGGGGCGTTTTCCCCCACTCTACCCTAATTGTAATATAGTGAAGTAAACTTAGGCGTCCCACAGAGGGAACGGGTGACAGATAAGAGGTTAATTTAATTTCTTTAAAAAAATAAATAAATAACCATAAACTTAACCCAAATGGTAGCATATATCAATATAATTTAAATAATACTTTCAATATTAAATTCAATATTAGTATATATATATATATATATATATATATATATATATATATATATATATATATAGCGCTCAAGCACACGCATAAAGCTTGCCACAGTGCACCGGCAGAAGTAAAGATTATGAATGTGTCAGGAAAAAACAGTAAGGAGACTGCATTAATATTTTAATAATTTGATAAAACAGTGCTTTCTTTGTTCTCGGTTTAAGAGATGAAGTCGGCTACACTGACTCGTCATCTCTGCATGTTTCATACAGATTACATAATCTGAGAATTTGTTTTCCATTTGAATTGGTTCATTTCAAAGTAGACATTTCACTCTATATAGATATATTTTTAATGTCAGTAAGGCAAAGATATACACGCAGTTTCACGCTCAAGTTCACAGAAACCGAGACGGCAGAAAGCACATCCTGTTTGCTTTCATTATTTTACAAAAGCGTGGTATTATGAGTGCACACAAATGTACAAAAACATAGAGTGAGTCTTTACAGATTCGAAAGATGTATTACTCTTATCTGTATGACCAAAAAATGAGGGAGTATTTTAAGAGCAAGTGAGTGCACCGGCACCTCCATCTGTCCTGCAATGAGCGCGCTAAACTATTCCACACTCCGCACAGATACTTGAACAGCGCACATTTCTCTAGGTTAACATTAGATTAAGCGGCCATGTAAAGTTGCTAATACTTACATATTTCAGATGATAAGCCATATTTGAGGTCGACGAATGATATAAGTGAGCGTTTGGATGTCCTGCCCGATGTACCAGCTGTTGATGATCTGTTAGTCACGGACTGCGTTACTTAGTCTGTGGATCTTTATTTATTTATTTTTTTTCTGCGACTAAAACCGGGCATACACGGTGCAAATTCTGACAATCGGAAGATCGTATGTCCATGCACAGGACACTAGTGAGTTTATCTGAAAATCATACGGATGCAGTGATATAAGACACAATTTTAAGACCCGTAGAATTCCGAAGCAATCGCGTGAAGTTCCCTGATGTAACGACATCATATAGCGCTCGCTGTTCCTGCCAAAGTTCGGCGAGTCCAGACCTCTCTCTTTTGTTTTCATGAAAGAATTAGACAATTGGATCAATGAAAAGTATTACTCAAAGAACAAGTCTTTTCCTATCTTTAATGACATGTAAGTCTCAAATTGTTTTTTTTTCTTTCAGTTTGTAGCCTAATGTATTAAATACCCATTTTCTTTTATTTATTTATTTATTTTCCTTTTATTTCGTTGTCATTGTCTATCATTTTTATTTGTTGATGGTTGTATTACTGTTTGCATACCATTTTTGAGCATTAACAATAATAATTTAAAAAAAAATGTAATCTTCATTTTCGTCTTCTGTAGTTTTATATTAATATAGATTCACAAATAAAGATTATTTAGTGATTTTACGCAATTGTTTCTTTTACCTGCACTATTGGGGTCCTGGCCATCAAACTCCTCTTCCCCATCGCCAATGTCGAGTTCTCGTGTGTCCAAGTTCTCCATGATATCTGTCATATCATTGGCCACCAGATGCAGGGTGCTGACTGTGGGTTCTTGCTGTCGCAGCATGGCTAACAATCGGCCAGCCGGCCAGGGCACTCCTTTAAGACACACAACACTTTGTTTAACAGGAGAAATGAGGAAGTATTAAAACTGTTTGCTTTTTAGAAAAAGACATAAATCCTTCAAACAGTCATGGAATGGTGTGAGATATGATTGTTTGAATATTGTCTTCAATAGGGAATGTCAAACAAACGTGTGTGTGAGCATGTGTGTGTGACTTGTTTTTGTAGGAGGTGAAATGAGAATTAGAGTAACTCATTCAGACCTAAACAGGAGACAAATCTCTGCTGACCATAAAAAGTTGAGAACTAAATTAGGGACAACAGACAGCAGTCTGCAACCTACATCCTGTTCTTCTTTCCTTCTAACAGCTCACAAAAAGGTTTGAGATGCATAGACGCATCACATACAAAACAAAAAATCCCCTTTTGTCCAGATAAGCTGCATGTCCCACAGCAACATTCATTAATGTAAAAACAAACCTCACCTTTGACCTGTGCACATTTGCTTTGCACCGTCCAATGAAAGAGACAACAATGAGTGATTTTTTTAGTTTGAAGATAACTTATTGCCTATTTAAAATCACTGAAAAGGCATTTTTGTCCATAACGTATCATTCAAAAGTCTGGGGTGAGTAAGATTTTTTTAAAAGAAATTAATACTTTCATTCAGCAAGGACATATTATGAAATATCTATTTATAATGAATGTTTTTTTTCTATTCATTAGCACAGTTTCCACAAAAACATTAAGCAGCACAATCATTTTCGACAATGATAATAAGAAATGTTTCTTGAGCACCAAATCAGCATTTTAGAATGATTTCAGAAGGCCTATTTGACACTGAAGACTGGAGTAAAGACTGCTGAAAATTCAGCTTTTCCATCACAGAAATCAATTACATTTTAAAAATGTATAAAATTAAAATCATTCACTCTTCATATCAGTGGGCAGAACTGAATAAAATAAGGAGGATGATTAATTCACAATGATCACTTAAGACTATTGTTTAATCTAGACCTCATATTGGACAACTTTATGATTCCTTTAACACTTGACATGCTGTGTATGTGTCATGTGAGTGGGTCTGTGGCGTCCAGGTGAGTGTTTCGCTTTTCAGTGATGAAATCAGGCTTGTTAGACACTCTCAGAGTGAAGTCTTGTTGAAGTACAACTCTTGTTTCCATGGATGTGACCTGGAGCCATCAAAGCCCATTATAATCATCACATCTTCAGTAATAGTTCAGACACTTCTCTGCTCAATGAGCTGTTGGCTTACCTAAAGTGCGATTATGAAATAGTGGATTTTCGTAACCACAAAAGCAGGATGAAAATAGATCTGCCCTTACTTCCTCTAAAATGATTCTCACTCTGATGCAAAGGCTGTTGAAGAGAAGCTCATTTTAAAGAACATAATACTGCAGCATCACATAAACCTAGGCTAAGCAATCTCTAGTCAACATGTGATATTTCTCTATTAGACAAATTATTTTTGGAAAACTGATATGCTTCTTGGGATAGGACTTGCTATTGCCTCGCTTTAAATGAAGCAGAGACTCATGCCAAAATTCGGGATTAGAAAATCATACAGACTTAAGTACACTTAAGTATAATCATTTTTATAATTATTTTCATGCTATGGTTGACATAAAAATTCTATGCTATTTTGTCTAAATAAATCAAAAATAAAACACTAAAAACTTAATGCAATCCTTTTAAATACTTCAATAGGCATCACATTATAAAAAGTATATTAATTTAGAGATTTGCTAAAGGTTACATTCATTAATGTGACATTAAATTATTATTTAATGTCTTTGTTTTTGTTTTTTTAAATTAAGCATTAGATGACAGCGAAGATGATCTAATTAGGGGAAATGAGCATGCACAATTAAATATCAAATATCAACCTATACTGTACAGATCGATCAATATGATCCGTAATATTGGTTGATATTGCGCACTCATACTGAATCTCAAATTCTGAAAAACATAAGTGTATCTGCATCTGTGGATTAAATGTGTTTCAAGGAGGCTTTGAAGAGACAGATCAGAGGCTTTCAGCTGTTTGAGAGATCTTGCAGCATTATCGCTGAATTGGCTCTCGTCCACCAATTCACATCCTGGTATGCAAAAAGAAAAGCTCAATTTGGCAAATGGAGGCTCAATGGCTCATATTACAGTGATGAATGGAAACCTACTATTAACAGCCATAAATAGGTTGCTGTGGGTAACAAGAGTTAAAAAAGCATGTTTGCCAAGGTAACAAATCACATAGGATTAGCGCCATGAATAATGTTCTACAACGCTAAGAGGGCAAACATTAGACAAAGTTTTCCCTAAAAATCCTCGTAAAAGCCACAGACACGCGGATATGTGAAAGTCAAAGACTTTATTCAAATATTCCTCGTTTTATGTAAATCAGACAGTCAAATAACCTCGAGTTCCAGTGCACAAATATACATTTCTCACGTTTGAGGAACAAAGGACAGTTTCAATAGTCAGCAAAACACTAATTCACAGTTCTCGCACTGAGAAAGTTTCACCTCCATCAGAATGTGGAAACAGTTCATTTCTGATAAGATGAGGAGTGCAAACACACATTCCAACAGTTGTGGAAACCTCCTGTGTTTTTTCACCAATGCACCTGTACATGTGAAGGCGGACGGTGATAGATCGGCTCAATAAACTACTACTTATAATAAAAGAACTCAACCGCAGGGCAGCTTCAAAGGCAGATTCCCACCACTACAATATAAACACCCTCAAGCGCTCAACGCCCAACCTCATGCTGCTTCAAGTGTCAAAATGAAGCACACTGAAGTATGTTTATCTAGTTGATCTAATCCAGAAGTTACATCACACATTCAGTGGCCTGTGTTCAAAATGTCTTGGGAAAGATTGCACCGTACTCAGAAGTTTGTTGAAAATCATGCACGTGCTACAAACATGGCCGATAACTAAATCATGTGGCTTTATTTGGAAGGCTGTGCTAATCATTCTCTAAGCAAGCAGGGTTATGATTTTCTACAATTATTCGAATGCTAAAATCAAATAGATAAGGGATCCAAAATAGGGCTGCGCCATAGACGATAGTATCGTGCATTGATGATAGTCAGAGATATCGCCTACACTGTAAAAAAAAGAAAAAAAAAGAAAAGAAAAGTTGAGCCAACATAAAATTAAGGCAACCAGCTTCAGCATATTTTTTAGTTTTCTCAACTTGTCGTTTTAAGTTTATACAACAAAAATTTGAGAATCTCCCACAAAAATAAGTTTAGCAAACTCAAAAATCTGCTGAAGTTGGTTGCCTTCAAATTTTTAAGTTGGCTCTACTTTTCTTTTCTTTTTGACAGTATATGGCTGATGCCTTTGACGATATGATGATGATTATAATTATTATCAGGCTAGTATTATTATCTAATTAATATTAGGGCTTATTTGTTCCATCGTATTTCTTTTTACAATGTTGTGCATTATAACCAATCATACATGATTCTGCTGAGTTTATGAATACAATGGCCAATCAGAGGCGTTCAGATTTTTTCTTGTTCAGTGCGTGCTCTCTCGCGAATTCTCTCAAGATAAACAACCAAATGCAGATGCATGTGCGATATAAGTAGATATAAGAAGATATTTATTCATCATACAGTGTAATGGGAGTTCTTTTTAAAGTACATAAACTCGCACAACACTGAAGTCAGTAATGATGTACTTTGATAATGTAAATGTTTTCTGTAGATGCTGTTTGAATAACCAAGGAAATGTAAGCACTATAATTAGTAACTTACAATGTTTCTATTAAATTGTTATGATAAAGTACAAATTCAGTCATATTAAAACATGACATCCTTATGCTACTTGACTAAAAAGATATAATGTGTTGTTAACAGATTACACTAACATTTGGCTGCTTTTAGCCTTAGCCTGGAGTTGGTTCACTTCCCAGCTATGAAACGAAATAAATAATTAAATAATGATAATATCGTGTATCACGATCTCACAGGCTGACGAAAGAACGATACGACTACAGAGCATAATCGCCCAACAGTAACCCAAAACATATTTAGGGACCAGAATATCATAGATTTAACAATCAAATAATATCTTGACAACCACATTTTGTCAGGAACCACCTAGAAATGCCCTGCCATAAACACTCACATTCTCTTATAAAAAATAAAATGCTTTGCCAAACTATGTTGTTTTTGCTTTTTTCCCCCCTGCTTTTTCAGCTTTTAAAGTGGCAGGTTGCACTTTAATCATTTATAATCTGGCTTATAGTAAAAAAAAAAGACTGCATGCTCAATAGTTAAAGGCAATCCAGGAACTGCCGAGTTACTGACCCATGCATTGTTCTGCAGGTTGCTCCAATGGGACTATCCCTGTAATTAATGCACAGCCAGTAGTGCTCGTTGAAAGGTATCTGTTTAACTGGCAAGTGACTGAGTCTTTTCAAAGAAGCAGGAAAAGGGGCCACTGTGTCCTTGTGTGTGAAGCAACCTGATGAAGCATGTCCCGATAACAGTAAATATCCAGAACAGTGCTGTTGTGCAGAGAGGTGACGTTGTTGTGGTAATACCGGTTTGATTACATATTCAAACAGAAACTATGACAGACTACACCTACCCTGATGCAAACACACTTGCATAAAGTTTCAAATAACATGAAACAGAGAAATTAAGAATGAAAGAGACCTGACGATACAATGTTATATTCATGCTTGGGTCAGGATACGATTATATTGAGATTCTTTAGGTGTATTTGTTTATTGTAATTCCAAACCTGATCCTTGTATTCAACGATCTCTCTCATTCAGCAGCACTTTTTCCCCAAAAATATGAACATGAAAAAACTGAGGTAAACATATAGATTTTTGCAGTGAGAATATTTGTATAGCATTGTTAGATAAAATATTACAATATTATGATATGCTGATATTTGTCCTTTATAACATGCTTACTGTATCACCTTTAAAAATATTCGCTGCCATTGTATCTTACATGAAGCCATTTTTCCAAACAAAATATTTTGATAATTGGTCAAATACGAACCATATCCGGCACTGAAAAAAAATGCTCTAGCAAACCACATACGAACCAAATGCAAATCCAAGGCAATGTTTTCTATATATATATATTGCAAGTGTTGGTGTGAAGCACGAGCCACCAGATACAAATCAGGTAGGTGGACAGCACGCACTTGCTGCTCTCTATAAAGAGAGCTGTTTTAATTTCAATTAAATTAAAAATATATTTTATTAAATATAATGTCTGCCTATATTACACAGTGCCATTTTGCAGTGACTCATGCTCTCTCACATACATGTGCACAAACATCTTGAAAATCACACCCTCTGTGCAAACGCAGATCTTTTTAATGCCTCAGTCTGCATGCATTCTTAGACTAACAGTCACACACATTGTATAAAAAAAAAAAAAAAAAAAAAAAAAAAAAAAAAATAATCACAAGTGACCCAGAGCAGAAGAGTTCCTTCCTTATTTCTGCCTGCTTGAAATGCATCTCTCTCTTTTAAAAGACAGCAGAGAGAGATCAGAAAATATCCTTTCAACTACATAAAAAGAGAATTAAATGTCCATTTAAAAGTATGCAGAGTTGGTATGACAATAAACTTGATTAATGTTAAAGAATGTTCACTAACCTGCCCGCACACAGGCAGAGATGCCCCCATCATTTCTGTTATCCTCAGTTTCTTCTCTCCAGAAAACTCAAACTAAGCAGAAGCGTGCAATACAGTCAAACACACTGATACGGCGCTCACAGGCAAACAGCAGTGTGTGTCGGAGTATATGTCCAAGAATAATGGGGGCTGAAACCGTAGTCACATGCCAAGAGGAGGAGGAGCCTTACTAGCCTTACAAGAGATGCACCAACATGCTTCTTATATGTTTTGTGTGGGATGTGCTTTTTTATCCTCTTGGAGACTGACATTTCACGCTCAAAAGTGCCATTTAAGTTAATATTTGCCAGATGATTCAGGGCCAACATCTTATATAACACTTATCTCCCTCTCGTATCGCCGAGTGGATTGAGTCTACACACAAACATCACAGCCTTCGTTTGTTTTTATCCGCATTTTAACCCATCAATCTAATGGATGCACGCCAGCTTCTGGACTCCTATAGCATTTAAAACAAAGCAGCGTTTGAGCCCACAGTGCTTGTTGTTCTCTGGGAGAAAGCTGTTATTAAATGTTCATCTCCTGGTAGGACTGCATGGCAGATGACATGACAGTCCATACACACCCACATGCCACACAGTCACACAAAAAGAGAGTGTGCCGCCCGTGTTTGAAATGGAACACTTGTGGCTCTTTCAGCAGTGATGGAAACCTGAGATACTGTAGAAAGTAACAAAAACGGCCACCACAGATGGTTAAATGTGATAAAAGGACATAACTGTGATGTTTCTTTACACAAACACAACCAGTAGATGTTGAACAATTCATTTTACATCGGATGAGACAACACAACCCTTATTTACATACCTAGCCAAGTGTTATATTTAGTCATCAACCACCCCTAAATAAAGGATCTTTAACTTTTTTCAAGCCACATTGTTATATATTGTATAAAATGTCTTAAAATTTATTTTTGGTCCTGACCTATAAAACTATTACTACTACTATTAATAATACTATTACCGTACTAGTACTGTATTAGTGTATTTATATGCTTTTTGTGATTTGTGATGCCTACATTGCAAAAAAAATTACATTAAATAAGTATTAAAATGAAATAATATAAATACACAATCATTCAATGTTTTGAGGTCAAAAGCACTTTTTTTTTTAACTTTCTATTCATTAAAGAATCCATAAAGTTTCCATAAAAACATTAAGCAGTGCAACTGTTTCAGCATTGATAATAATAAAAAATGCTACCTGAATATGAAATCAGCCTACTGAAATTGTTCAAATTTTTCTGTTGCAGTAATACATTTTCCCATCACAGGAATTGACAGGAATAGGAATGACATTTTAAAACATTATTGTAAATTGTAAAAATATTTTAGAATGTAACTTTTTATTGTATTTCTGATATATGCAAAAAACTAATTAATTAAAATAAATAAATTAAATAAATTACTGTCCAAATGTTTGAATGGTAATTGAGTGAGTTTAATGTGTTAATTTGACAATTGAATGTCATTAATTTAATTATTACTATTTTTTAAATTATTAAAGGAATAATTCAACTCAAAAATTAAACTTGTCATCATTTACTCATCCTCATGTTGTTCCTCACCCTCAACCTGTGTAAGTTTCTTTCTATTGTTGAACATACATAAAGAAGATATTTTGAAGAATGCTGTAATCAATCAGTTGATGGTCCCCCATTGATTTCCATAGTATTTCTTTCCCTACTATGCAAGTCAATGGAGACCAACAACTGTTTGGTTCTTCAAAATTCTTTAAAATATCTTCTTTTGTGTTCAACAAAAATAAGAATTTTTTTTACAGGTTTGGAATGACATGAGGGTGCGTAAACGATGACAATTTTCATGTGTGGTGAACTATTCTTTTAATAAAATCATTTTGTTAAAATAAAAAAATCAATTCCCTTGATCTGTATGTAAATTCCATCACTAAAAAATTCTAGAGAATAATTCTAGTAAATTTGTTTAAAGTCTGTGTAAAGTGATATTAAAATATGTGTTCTGAGTTTGTCACACAACAGAAAAATGTGTTATAAACCACCCAGCCAAATTTGAAAGATAAAAAATACCGCCAAGTAACTAAAATAAGTTATTAAAATCTTGGAAAAATAAGCAGGACTCTGCTCTCAAACGCTGGGGGCGTGTCCGCTGTCGGCGCTGAAACCACGCCCACTCGCGGGAAAGCGGCTGTATCTCTCAACTGTCAAATACCTCTACAACCTGAATGGATGCTACTTATGCTACCTCTAGTAGTTTAATTGGATTTATACAGCCAAACAGGTTTGAGCGTGCAAGTTCGTTACATAATTGTAGACGCGCGTCAGCGCTGCAATGAGTTGAAACCTTCTCGTCTTCAAGATATGCGCGGTCATGGTTCCTTAGCAACGGCAAACACCATGAGAGCGCAAGCTCCGGTGCGCTTTGAAAGAAGAGAAAGCGGTACAGCTCGCGATTCCATGCGTTTTTAGATGCCAATTGTGAACGCTCCATGTTTTTAAATTGTATGTATTCTGCCACATATTGATGTCTCTGGGCTAAGACCCAGGTATCCATTCAACCTAGAACCGTCCCTGCCTAGAATATGTATATCTAACATCACAGACATTCAAAAAGACAAACTAAGAACTTGACCTCGCAACATTATTATAGTGTTATTATAGTGTTAGGGGCGGAGCCACGCTCGGTGGCTCCATTGCGTCATCGAGCCACCGTTTTAGCCCCGCCCAATAAATCCTGAACACAGAATAGGTGAAAAACTGTTTAACGGTTTAACTCCACAATTCAGTACTACATAGTTCAGAGTCTTTGTAATGTGTTTCAGCAATACATTTCTAACATTTGTAATGTGTTTAGAAACAATTCTCAGAATTCTCTTTACACAGACTTTAAAATCAAAGGTTAATTCAAATGCTGCAGCAAACCTGTAAATCATTTACTGTATCATGCACAGACCAGAAATTAATCTTCAATTTAGAATCTTTGTTCTGCAGTCTTTCCCACCCTTGAACAACATTAGATGGAGTCATGACCATGTTGATCAGTTTTATCCAGACACTGTATGCTGGTGATATATTAACTGCATGTCCAATAGAACGCATCCTGCCTATTGTTTTTCTAATGGGCTTATATAAAGAATTACAGAGGAGGGCTAACACACCACTGCCAGGAATTTCTTTCCTTATTTATTTATTTTTGTATTGAACATCAATGCACAATGAAGGCATGTTACTAGCTAATGCTCAGAGAGCAGATAAATATGACACTGCTGAGTACATCCGCAAACAAGCACTGAATCCACACTGAACCATTACTACTCTGTTTATGGCTGCAGCTAAATTATTCAAATGAGCATCTCCATGTTGTTTGGATCATCACTGCATTCCACTGGTTCCCTAATGAGAATTCCCTAATGTATTATTCTATACAAAACACTGCAGAGCACACATGATCAAGGGTAAATCTTTGGAATAAATCGCCCTCTAGTGTGACTAACATGTATTGCATTTTTAATTTCCTCCTTTGCCTACAAGCAAGTGACATAAATGTTGTTAAATTCACTGCGATTTGATTAAACACTGCTTGTGATTTAATTTAACACCAGTTCTGCTAATTGCAATTCTTTCATCCCTAATAAACACTATTATTCTGCTCAGTATCTGTCTGCTGTTGCTGTTGTGTTGACCTAATCTTCTCCTTTTGGGAATTAATAAACAGATTAAGAGAAATATAGCATTACATCACTTGCTCACCGAAGGATCCCCTGCAGTGGATGGGTGCAGAAAATATTCCGCAAATTTTAATTTTTGGGTGAACTATTCCTTTAAATGACTATTCGTGATGCACAACAGCATCTGTTTATTGTGTTAAACTGAAGACAGAGTGACTGAGTGTGTCTGGTCACAGGTCTTTCATTAAACAGTCATTCCTGTCTTATTGAAAGTGGCCCACAAATGCATATCAACAAACACTTGGGTACAACTGCAAATCTAAAACTGCTACCAAACCCACACAAGCTCTTCGGCTCTGTACAGTCAGTGCACTGAATCACTACATCCTCATCCATATTTTGCACATTATTTCGCAATAAATGACTCTAAATTAAACATAAACACTGTGTATCTTAGGATCTATTGCTCATCCTCACTTGAACTCAACTTCCTGTCCCTCGAGAAAAAAAAATACAATTACACATAGACCACAAGCTCCATTTCCTCTTTCCTCAAGCCCAACGTACATGCTTGGTCATATCAATATTTTACTTAAAATATAGTAAAAACAGGACCACCTCTGTAAAAAAAGGTTCTCAGATATACAACTAGGGGCCTAATGGTTTCATGTGCACTGCAAAGAGCATCCAAAGCATGATAATGCACATAAACCACAATGAGAGCACACCACCAGTGCCACCCAAAGACAGTTTTCTCTGAACTTTCTCATGTAGCCAACATGCAAAAGTGGTTACTCATTTCATACAGCCCCTGTGTTTAATAAAAGAGGAGAAAGGGTGATGTCGCTACAGGGGAAAAGGTGGTTTAGCAACTCTTGTAGTTTGGCAACACTTTTATCGATGTAAGATACAGCAGATATGACATATAGATTAGGCGTCATCTCCTGTATAACATCATAATCATCTGACTGCTCTGCTGTAATCAATGGACCTGTCATATCTCATGATCCCCGGCTTGTAGTAATCAGAAACCACACCCGTAGGTCAAGAAATGTGCAGTAGTACACAATTATGGCCTCTTCTCAATACATACACACTATCTAAACATACACACTATCTAAATGTGTGTTGTTGTCAGAAGTGGAAGTTAGCCTCATTAGGGTACAAAGTGTAAAATACAATGTGAAACACATGTCAAACACCTTCCCACTAAGTCAACCAGACACTCCCATTCTGTCCCGAGATCCTTGAGGGGATCCTACTGATATGACAAGAATCAAAATGGACCACACATATACACTTTACAGGACTATGCAATACAAAATGATTATAATAAAATCCATGTTTATGTAAATGTTCATTTGCCAATCCTAAACTAGATTTTGTAGCATATTAATCAAGGAAATCAAGCATAGGCTACTCATCACACATTTTTTTGGATAAATCTCACAAAATCAACCAGGAATTGTCCAGACCACACTCCACAGCCAAATAAAATGGGGAAAATAAATGAATAAATAAAAATTGTCTTTCCCCATCGGTGATGAATGTAAAATAAAACGTAAAAAGAAGACTCTTCTTGTGAGTGCGGATCATGACCATAAATAAATAATAAAAGTCACATATGCAATGAAATAAATAAATCAATATTTTTTTTTTTTACTAAAGGCAGTACAACAAATGCTATCATGATATATTAATATTATGTGTATGTATATCTGTATATGTGACCCTGGACCACAAAACCAGTCTTAAGTTGCTGGGGTATATTTGTAGCAATAGCCAAAAATACATTGTATGGGTCAAAATGATCGATTTTTCTTTTATACCAAAAATCATTAGGATATTAAGTAAAGATCATGTTCCATGAAGATATTTTGTACATTTCTTACCATAAATGTATCAAAACTTAATTTTTGATTAGTAATATGCATTGCTAATAGCTTCATTTGGACAACTTTAAAGGCGGTTTTCTCCATATTTTGATTTTTTTTGCACCCTCAGATTCCAGAATTTTTCCAATTCGAAGAATTTACACTTGAGACTGGTTTAGTCATCATAAATATATATATATATATATATATATATATATATATATATATATATATATACATATAGCATTCTATATTGGCATCAATGTATTTCCATAAAGAACCTTTAACATCCATGGAACCTTCCAAATTCATGGAAGTTGTTCTTTTTATTAAATTATTGTAATTAGATTATTAAAATTTCTTCACACTAAGGAAAAAAAAGTTTATTTTAAATTTAAGAACTGTTCCCTGGAAGCTTATTTGGGGAAATAAAAATGGTTATTTTGTGGCATCACTGTGAGACCCCTTTCTGATCCTTCATTTTTAAGAGTGTGGGAACCTCTTTATGAGAAAAGATCCAAAGGATGTAGGTCCTAGAAATGAGGTTCCAAGAAAATATGAACACAATGAAGCACACACATCTTTCTCTTTTGTTTGTTAGCACGTATCTTAAACCCGTCAGTTGTAGCAGCTATGTAACTAAGAATCAGTTCTAGTTTCCGAAGTTGCCCTGCAGGTACAGCAGGTTGTTTGCCTTGCAAAATCAGGGGGTGTGGGCAATCGAAACATAACTGCATTATTTGAAAGCTGTCACACTCAAGTTCTTACTGTAGCTAATATACACAAATTAAATCCCAAATGTGTCTCTTTCGTACATTCATCTGGTGTGATGCAGTCCAGATGCAATATATAGCCACCACCTTCCGTAGCCATGCGTGTCAAACCTGTCACAATACACCGCATAGAGGTCTAGCCTCGTACTCAGCCAAGATGTCATTACTTTTCAGCGTGTTAAAACTTACTCAGATAATGTCTACCCTCGAACAGAGCCCTCTTTAGTCATATAAAGTAACGTTAACATACCTGCTAAAGAACTGAAGGCACGTCCGCGCTGTTGTGAATCTGCTTCTCAAGTATAAAGTCAGCGCTAGAGGAGGTGAACGCGGATCATCTGGCTCGCGCTTCCTCTTCTGCACTGTTGGACCCGCCCATTTAAATTATGCATGGATGTCCACACCCTCAGAGATGTTATTAATAATCTTTAAAATAACAATTAGAATGTTCACAAGCTTATATTTGTTTTTAATCTGGTTTTGAAATATATTAAGGAAATAAAATGTACATGTTTATTCAATAGTTTATGGAATGTAAAGGTCCCCAAATTTAAATTCGATTAGCCAAGAAGCCATCCAAAAGTGTTGATAAATGTATATTGTTTTTGTTCATGGCGATTTATGTTACCAGAAGTGTTCTGGGAGGACTTTCCTTTCTTAGAGTTTGTGGGATTTTACCGGTCTTTGCGTGGCTCACTCTTTAGCTTCGCTCGAAGTGGGTTTCTCTCAGTATTTGTCAGTGGAAAATGGAAAACCCCGTGATGACTGAACGCGTTGAGCTGGAATTCTGTCAATCTGCAAAATACATTTACGACGCTACAGAACGGTTTTTAAAAAGTTAAGGATAGAAGGATACAGCTAAAGCTACTGGGCATGCGCACACCAATATAGAGTATTTTTTGACGCACTGTGTACAACGATAATTACTGTTTTTGCATAATTGTAAGGGGTAGGTTTAGGATTGGGGTAACGTTAGGTGTAGACGTTCTAGCCACAACCCTTTTAGAAGAACCAAACAAACTAGTCAATTGCTGTCTAAAAAAATACGTTCAATCATACATAATGAATATGTTACAACTTTAAAGAATCACCACCACAGCTAAACACTCATAAATGTTTTCAATTTTAGGCATAGGCTTAGGGTTTTGGTTAGGGTTAATCTGTAGTGACTAATTATCTTGATATGGGCTTAAAAATATCCTTATTTAGAAGAGCGAAGTAATGCGCGTGCTTGTGTAGTGTATGCGTGCGTCAAGTCGCGCGCGTCTCCTCTGTTGCAGCAGCTGAATCACGCACTACCTTATCATCAACTATTCCTCAGTTACATTTGTCAGTCCAAATACCGAGCGCAAACGTGAAATCAATGCTTTTAAGACTACAGAATCAGCCTGCGACAGACCCAGGCTCTAATCTCCAGACTGACTGCAGCAGCAGCGGAAACCACCGGCTGTTTCTCAAAGCCCTGTGAGCTGCCTGCCCACCCTGCGTTCCCATACACGCCCTGATAACAAATAAGAATTGCTCCGTAGACGATTAGGTTTTGATCCAAATATTTGTGTTACCATCAATAAACAAATCAGTTAATTTACTTCACAGAAATTAGAGGTTCACCTCTGCACTCGTTTTAAGATTTACTGATAATGCTTTTAAATTATAGGTATCAGTTCACACGGTTTCGACATTTATCTCTTTATCTCAACTAATCTCTTTTTTTTTCTTTTGCAAATTGCATCACTGGCTTCTTATCCAGACATGATAGTCATTGACCAAGAAAAAGAATCTAAATAAAAACAGGCTTCATATGATCCCATTTTACTCAGTATGTTAGCTTTTACTACAACAACATTTGAATTTTAAACCAATTCTGTATTTATTTTGAGTATGGTTGGTCATTCTTTAGAGGTCTTTCTTTCTTTTAGTGTCTGGCTTTAAGGATGATAATGGTTAAATCATGTTTCAAGTATTTTAAAATTGTGTGTGTGTGCGCGTGCGCAAATGAAACGTAAATATTAACTATACACCAAACCGGATGCAACTTCAGTTCTGTTCTTACAATCCTCACGTTGAAACCCAATATACTGGAAAAGCAGGAAAGGGGCTTTAAAATGTATGCAAATGAATATTTATTCACATTGAAACACAATGTTGTTCTCTAAATTGGTAGAATTAATTCATTACTTTATTAAATCTTAAGGTTCTAAAAAAAACCGTTTTTTTCAACTATTTTGACATATTTTGTGCTAGTAATTTGTGGTAGATGCAGATGCCAAAATTGATGTCTTCTAAGTGACAATGCTGCCATCGTGTGGTCCAAATCCGTATCCACTTAAACAATTATAGAAGACATGTAATGCATTTACCCTAATATATTTTATGATTCAAAAAATATGGTATCAGATTTATTTTTCAAAAATGCCTATATCTAAAACTGACACTTTTGAAAAGCAGACTTCTTAAAAAAAAATAGTAAAATAAAGCCTTTGTAAAATCTGGCTCACACTCTTAAGAAAAATGGTTCTAAACATTGCCAAACAGTTCTTTGACTTATAAGAAAAGCTTTTTGGTGCTAAATAGATTTTTTTTATAAGTTTCCATTAAAAACCATTCTTTTCAAAGTCCTTATGCTGTTATAAATTACCTTTTAAATAATAGTTTATTGTCATTAATATTAGTATATTTATTATTATTAATTGTATTTATTAATATTTATAGCACTATTATTAATATTATTGTTATGCATTATTTAATTAATATATTTTACGACTCTATCTGTTTGGACTTATATCTATGCCATTACGGTTTTAAATTAAAGTGTCATTTAGGTACTTTTACTTTTTGTTGATGTGAAATTGCAGCAAAAATGACAATGTTCTAATAACAGTTATTAGCTAGATACAGCATAAATGATAACTCACACTGAACATGATGTTGTTGGGTATGAAAGCATCTGAAATACACAAATGAGTTTAGAGTTACAGTGTGCCTCTTCTATTTGTTTATGTAAAAACAGTTATGAAGGCCAAAATTACTAAAAATGGTAAATGTAATATAAAGTCAGGGGATAGCTTTAATGTTTTTTTGGTGATTGAGCAAGTAATAATATAAAAACATCTAACAATATGGATCATAAA
This sequence comes from Acrossocheilus fasciatus, assembly GCA_036784905.1. Classification (NCBI taxonomy): domain Eukaryota; kingdom Metazoa; phylum Chordata; class Actinopteri; order Cypriniformes; family Cyprinidae; genus Acrossocheilus; species Acrossocheilus fasciatus. The sequence continues at coordinate 18,413,056 of CM071961.1, forward strand.
TTTAATATCTCTGTTACTTAGTGAAGTAGAGGAGAGAAGTATCCTAGAACAGAGCAGGTCACACTTACATGTTCTGTTAAATTATCAAGAACACAAGGATGATACGTTTTAAATAGAACTGTTATAAAGTGTAAAGAACTTTTAAAGAAGCATATTTTTAGAGTGATAAGACAGCTAAAATTTTAAAATCCAGCAATTTTACGTTAAAAAAACCCCAAAACAAAACAAAATATGGTCAAACAAACAGCAGCCGTCAAACAGCTTTCAGCACCCTGGACAGCAGCAGCTCACTATTTATTCAAGCAAAGCACGAGGTCATATTATTTCGCTACATATTCGTTTGTATAAGATGGTGATGGCTGATCACACCACCAGATGGCATAAAACGAACAAAAATGCCCTTCACCTTGTAAATCAACTTTCAGTCGCTCTAAGAGCGTTATTTGTCTCTCATTTGTTAGAAATGCTCTAAACGCTAAGAAAAGTTGCAAGACCACAAAATGCTTCGCAAACGAAAAGACAGCTTGCACTAAATCTGCATTTAACAGTACAATTAGTCCGGGCATCCAGTGCGCATGCGTGGAGTGGAGCGTGTACCCCCTTGCGCGCAGCTCTGACAGGTTACTCGCGTGCACTTCTCATACTGTGCATTGAACACCTGTAAGATGTGCATGGAAACAACAGCTGGGTGGAACTCACGAGGTGCCATTAAGCCCATGCAAACCCTCTAAAATCTCATCACAATGACTAATTGGACAAACGTGTCCAGCTGCGCGTTCAGCAACACTTTATGCGCTGAGGACATTATGGATAGTAATGCAACTGCTGAGGACTTTGAGTATCCGGTCCATCTCTTCCCAGTCCCTATCCTGACTGGCATCACAGTGACGTGCTCTTTCCTGTTCCTCGTCGGAATTGCTGGGAACCTGTTGACCATCCTGGTGGTCACCAAATACAAAGACATGCGAACCACCACCAACCTTTACCTCTGCAGCATGGCACTCTCAGACCTGCTGATTTTCCTCTGCATGCCCCTCGACCTGTACCGGGTCTGGCGGTACCGACCGTGGAACTTTGGCGACGAGCTGTGCAAACTCTTTCAGTTCGTGAGCGAAAGCTGCACGTACTCCACCATCCTCAACATCACCGCGCTCAGCGTGGAGAGATACTTCGCCATCTGTTTTCCCTTCAGGGCAAAAGTCATCGTCACGCGGGGTCGGGTAAAAGGGGTGATTTTACTCCTCTGGACTGTGGCTCTGTGCAGCGCCGGACCCATATTCATTCTGGTTGGGGTCGAGCACGAGAACGGCACCAACCCCTGGGAGACCAATGAGTGTAAAGCCACCGAGTACGCCATCCGCTCCGGACTGCTTACTATGATGGTCTGGGTCTCCAGCGTGTTCTTCTTCCTCCCGGTCCTCTGTTTGACCGTGTTATACAGCCTCATAGGCAGAAGACTGTGGAGAAGAAAGGAGAATCCCGTCGGACCCATTTCTAGTCGGGAAAAGAACAATAAACAAACGGTCAAAATGCTGGGTGAGCTCAACGATGCCCTGAAAAGTCTGACAAATAATATTTGTATATTTCAGAATCATTTAATAGATCAACTTTACAGCGGGCAGCCTACGGAAAATCGTACAATCGTTTAATAAACATTTGTATATTATTGAATAATTTAATTATTTAATAAACATTCATTACAGGACACACCTGCTAATTCAATTCCATGTGCAAAATAAAGTGATTTTGCAGTGATGTTTAGTAAGACAACTTTATTTATATTATTTATTATTTATTTATATATATATATATATATAATAAATTATTGTTAGAAATTTACATTTATTTAAAATTTTAACCTATATTAAAATTTACATATGTAATCAGAATGAACATTTCGTTCAATTAGCCGTTGGCTGTTTACAGTTGCTAAGGAACGCAGCAACTTCAACGTTTCAAACTCGGCTCGTCCAGTCAGAAATAGCGGGGACTGTCTTAATTTCTTCATTATTTTTGATGATTTAAAATTCAAATAAAATACGTTCTACTATGCATAAATAATGCCTTTTGGATATCCTACGTAATAGCTTTATAATAGCTTAATAAACTTATGGACCATTACCCAGGCTATTAGTGGGAATCAAGAACATGCAACGAATAAAATTATACATGTATTTTTTTTTTAAAATAAACTAGAATCGAATTATTTTAAAGAACACATACAGCAAGTAGCATCTTTCGGTTATTAAATGACCAGTTTCCCGAACGAGTCAGTCAGGCGGTTCTTTGAGTGAATCAAAACCATACAGCGACAAGCGTAATGTAATCCCGAACGATTGAATCATATGAGTCGGTTGTTGTTAGTGAATCAGAAACACTTCAGTCAGATCGGTTACTGATTCTGATGCACTTCATTGTCATAATGTCCGCCCCTAAATACCTAATAATGTATTTTTCTAAACGAATATCGTATTAAATGTACTTCTAAAATATATAATAAAAATTGTAATCCTTTTTAAAACATTATAAACTCTCTTTCTCTCTCTTTATCTATCAGCTGTGGTGGTTCTAGCGTTTGTTCTCTGCTGGCTGCCGTTCCACGTGGGTCGTTATCTCTTCTCCAAGTCATCCGAGGCCAATTCTCCTCTCATCTCTCAAATCAGCGAATACTGCAACCTGGTCTCATTCGTGCTGTTTTACCTCAGCGCCGCGATCAACCCCATCCTCTACAACCTCATGTCAAAGAAGTACAGGAGCGCGGCGTGCAAACTGTTCAGAGGGAAGCGTGCTCCTGGACGATCGGTGCAGAGCATCGTGAACACTGAGAGTTTTTCGGTGTGGCATGAATACAGCTGGAGCACGTGACAGAGGAAAAGCCTCGATTAATAAATGTGCACTTTTTAACAGACAAAAAAAATCTTCACGAGAACGAAAAGGACAGTCAACATTAACCTCATCGTTTGTAATTTCAAACATATCATAAAAGCCAGTGCTTATTTTCAGTTTAGCCTGTATATAGTGCTGAGCCCTGAAAATTACATTATTCAATTATACAGTATTCTAATGCTGACTGAAACTTTTTGGTATTAAAATAATAATAAAAAAAATACATTAATTAATTTAGCGTTTTTTTTGTTGTTGTTGTTGTTGATGTTGTTCGATGGTGGAATTTAAGGCACAACATACCTAGTGCACACACCAAATATTGTATTTAATGAAAATGTTTACGCACAGGTATTGCCATCAGCAGCAGACACCAGCAGTGTAATGATTCCCTTTACCCTGGTATTCATGCAAACTGTAAATATGCACACTAACCCAAAAATGCCTTAAACTGTGTGAAGTACTGGATGACAGAGCACTGTAGATGTAAGCACTCTAACATTGTACCCTATATGGGAGAGATACAATGGTGCTGAATGATAAAATCCCATGCCATAAAAATCTCTCACCTAGCTTGTGTTATCAGATTATGTTACATAAATGTGTAGCATTCATAAAAAGTGCACTTACTGCAGGTTTGTGAACACTGCTGCCACAGTAGTTTTGTGTAAGCTTTGTGTTTGAATTCAGCCTATGTTGCTTGTTGGCAATGACATTCTAATTAAAATGTAAAACTATTTCTTGAGACGCTTGTAAAACACTGAGAATATTTGAGTGAAGACATGTTTTAATATTTATGAAAGATATTTGATATATTGTGTCTATTTGCCTTTAACGCACACTGTGATACATTTTCTGGAATGTGTTATTGTGTACTATAAAGTTTTTGATGTCATGCTGTATTACTTGATTTTAAAATTAAAATGTTTTTGTGTTATTGGCTATACAGCTTGTCTTATATTTGTTTCTGAAAGTACATTTAAAAGAATGTAGAGAAACTGGGTCTGTCCTTTCACAAAAAGGACAATCCCATAATTGACTCAGAACAGGAATATATATATACACATATATACATATACATATATATATATATAGAGAGAGAGGCTACATATAGATAAATAGATGTAAATGAAATGCAAACACTGTTTCAGAAATTTTTAAAAATTTATTGTGTATAAATATATTACATATATACTACAGATACATAATCATCTTAAATACAAAGGGTAGTATTTTCAATATCTATACATTTAAATTGATATGGTAGTTTTTTTTAAATATGTCTACGATTATAATTTACATCAATAAATGTGACAGTTATGTTTGAAAAAAATTGTAATATGGAATGATTTTGATGAAACGATATGAAACCATGGAAATCTATGTCTATGCCCTTATTACCTGATATCCAGCTAAAATGCAAAAAAAAAAAAAGTATTTCCGTTTTCCACTTAAAAAGATTCTGGGTCTGGAGTTCTTAAAAAGTGTTCTTCAAGTGTTTCCACTTCAAGTTTTCTAGTGTCAAGTCATTTCAACTTCTTTTAATCAGAAAAAAATGGAATGTTTGTCTAAAATTTTCAGCAATACCTATATAGTCCACTACATGAAGAGTAGATGATTAAAAGAAGTAGAAAGATTTTTTTTTTTTTTTTTTAAATCTCAAATTAAAAAAAAACTTAAACTTGCTGTTTGTGCAGGTGGGAAATCACAAAATTGATCAGATATCAACATTTTCTGAAAGCAAAAAAAAAAAAAAAAAAACAGAATTAAAATAAAAAAGCAATTAAAAACAGAATATAAACAATACAATTATATCTGAAATAAGACAGGTTAATGATGTTAAAATGCTGTTCTATATTTGGAAAAAATAATAAAGATTTATCATAACCCCCTTATAAAAAGACATGCTACATGAAGAAAATATTGAATATGACAGTTCTGATTTTTGTAATAAATAAATGTAGATTGCACTGTGATTTGCATTATAAAGTACAAGAATATAGCATAAATAAATCTAACAAAACTGTTATATCTTGAATGCTCACTAACTTTGGTTAAGGGCTGACTGAGCTAGTAAACACGATCATGTACTGTATAATGTGACCAGGGTAAAGTGTTAATGAAATACTGTAAGCAGCAGATCTGAAATGATTTGTCACGAAAGTTTGGATCTGTGGATTTCAAGGCACAGGTTCACAAGGCCCTCCCAAGTCCCTGAGGTACAAACACTCCAGACTTCACAACACTGTACACTGATGATTGATTGCAAAAACTGTCATTTGACTCTCATTGGACTGAGAAAAAAGAAAAACGTTTTTTGACTTTTTCTTGTTTTTGTTTTTTTGTACAGGCGGCCCAGGGACACCTTTTTTTAAAGACAAACGGAAGAGGAGAGAACGAATAAAGCTTTAAAGAAGCTTTTAGACTGACTTTCCTGGGGCACAGATAAAGCTGTCTAGACACTGATTTAAAGATAAATAGGACTGACCATTAAAAAAAAAACAAACAAACAAAAAAAAACCTCAGATATTCATCTGAGAGTCCAACTTGAGATCCGGAAGGCCACTTGTTACTTTAGTGTTAAAATCTCCTAAATACTAAATATAAAAATATGCACAGCATCTTCAAATTAAAAAAAAAAAAAAAAACAGGCACAGACGCCCAAACAGTACATTTCATCATTACTGATTTGTTAAAGCTGTAACTCATTTTATAGAAAAACCTGTAAAAAAAAGAAAAAAAAGAAAGAAAAAAAAATCCTGTAAAAAAATACATGAAATTTAAAAATTTAAAATGAAATGTAAAAGGTGTATTTTGGTCAATGACCAAAAACAGCACTTGCATTAATGGTTTTGCGAGCTGTAGTTTAAAAATTGAAGAAGCAGACGAGAACGGCTCTAAATCAGAAGCTGAAGCAGGAAGGCCATTAGGACAGAGAGAGAGGCCACCCCAAATACCATGAGGCCGGCAAACTGTTCATCAGTGAGGGTGTTGCCCATGGGCACCCTGGTGACGTCCGCTTCCACAGCCAGTGTGGCATCAGACCGCCGCAGGTTAAAGTGAGCGGATGGGCTGAAGGATCCGCACAGCTCCTGGAGGGTGTCTGCGCAGCGCCTGCATGCAAACACTCGCACGCGGTAGTCTGTGTTCCACTGCAGCCCGGAGAGCTGGGAGGACGTCTCGTCTCCCTTATACACCTGAAGGACAGAAAGTAACGCATTAGCCCAGACAGTTACAGTTTCTCCTTCACTGTGCATACTTTTAGATAATTATAAATGTACTGTTAATAATAATAATAATAATAATAATAATAAAAAAAAATGATACTATAGACAGGGACTGGGATGGAATAAAAATGAAACTAAATACAAATATGTAATTATTATTATATAAAATGAAAATATGTACAGAATATTATATAAATATAAAATGTAACCATTTTTTTTTTTTACCAAAAATACAAAACAATAAAAGAATTAATTAGTAGTAGAAGACGTACTAGTAGTAGTATATTAAATTATTTATTATATGTATGCATTCAGGTTTACCTGTAATAATTTTTGTATATATTATATCTGTATATTTATTATATATTAGCATTTTAAAGAAGAAGAAGAAGTATTTTGTATTCATATATTTTTTTTTATTTAATCCCAGTCACTATGTAAATTATTATTATTTAACAGCATGACTGAGATGGAATATAAAAAAATAATTTATACAAAAAAAATATATATAAATACAATAAAAACTACGCATTACAAATTAAATGCAAACATATAGATATGAATAATTAAATTATTCTAAATAACCAAATTAATTACAAAAAGGAAGGAAGGAATGACAGAGTAAGAAAGGGAGCAAGGAAATAATACATAATTATATTATATCCCTAATTATATATATAAAAAATAACTATAAATATATTGATTTAGGTAGCTACAGTACTGTGAATGAACAATTTAATAAAAAATGAACCACAGGACACTACTAGATTTTAGGTTCACTGGTCATCAAACAAACAAAAAAAAAAAACACTGAAGATGAAAAAGAAGGCCAAACAATCTTTTGCGCTCCATCTCTGACCCACATATTACAAAACATGAATCTTCAGAGCTTGACTAATAAAAGGACTTCAGTCTCCTCAAAGAGAATCTCAACTAGCCACCGTAAACCCTTTCATCTGGAGTGCGGAAACACTGTCAGGATCAATGTAATATAATATAAGAATGCCACTGTAGTAGGGCTGTACTTCGGTTGTTCATAAAACACTGATGATGACAGAGTTACATAAATGTTCTTACTCGCTTGAAATACAAACGGAAAAAAAACACCATGATGGTAGACTCTTTCAAGCTCAAGAAAAATGAAGTGAAAAATGAAAGAATCCGGAAGATAAAAAGAAAAAATAATTATTGGGAATTCATGCACCTTTTGCAAGGATGTCTGCATGAAACAGGACACTGCATTAACCATAAAAACACAAGTGCAATACAGAAGAGATATATACAAAACAAAGCTCAATTCACAGCAGTAATGACCAGTGCTTCACAAATCAACTGTCTTTAACTGTCAGAACTAAGTAAATATGACAATGGCAGTTGACCCAAAAGCATAAGCCATTTTTGGGAACATGCACAGAAAAACAAGACCCCTGTGCAAATGGAAAATAAAAACAGGAGCTTATTTATATGGGCTTTTATAGCCAGTAAACATTGTTGAAGATAAACATATTGAGGCGACTTTGTTCAACCTGTCACATGCAGCTCTCAAAAGGACCACAGTTTATGTCTCCATGGCAACAGAAGAGGTTTTAAGCCTCTCAACCACCAGTGCCATGACAGACCAATTATGTGTGTATAATTAGTCTTTGTATTAATTCCAATTAAAGGAAATGAAAATATTGACATAATCTTGAATACTGCTACTCAAGCACTAATAACAGAAAAAAGAATAAATAATGGAAGTGAATTCTAATCACCTTCTGGTATTTGCATAAACGGGGAAATGGCTGCACAGTAAATTTGTTAATTAGGCTAATATAGAGCCCTGGGGAACTCCACTCCTTCATTAACAATTGTTTTTCAATTAATATAGCACCAGCAAGGAATTAGTGAGGCTGATATAATGAATGACTGAAAGGGTGAATTAAAAGAAATATTCAGACCGCTGTTCTGTGTGACAAAATTACAACCAATCAGGACATATTTAATATTTAATGCACAGTTAAATGGAGCGAAAATTTGGACCAATGAGATTTTGCGACAGGGCGGAGCTAGCCAGTGTATAAACATAGAAATACTGTAGAAATCAAGAGAATAACCTAGTGCTTGAAATATAAATATTACACTTACATCTTCATGTAATCCTCATCTAGTATTTCATTTTAACATTTTTGTTTTTTAGTACAAAACTTATTCATTTATTTTTTTACATTATTATTTAAGGGTGTTTGTACATGCATTGTTTAAACCGAATACTACCAAATATTTTATATTTATATTTTAATTAAAAATATAACTTTCACATTTGGTGGCAAAATGCCCTTAAATAGTCACAATTATCACAAAATAATGTAAAAATAAATACTTTAAAATACATAGTTTCTTGTTTTTTCTTTTGATTTTGGGGTGGAATATAACTTGTATGTTTCTTTGTGAGAGTCACCCAATGATATTCATGGAAAAAAAGGGATGGTTGATGTGATAGGGAAAGAAGCGTTTTCTCATTTTGATGAATAAATAAATTCACACATAATTTCAAATTTTGTGAACTTCCATTCAATTTATCGCACCATGGAAGTGGCGTACCAGAAATGATTTAAAAACAATAAGCGATTGCACACCTGAATGGACCCAATCGTGATAATCACATGTCCCCCTCTTTCTGTGTCTCTTTCCAACCCCACAGCACAATTTAATGAATCCTGTGGGACTGTGTGTTCGGAAGCACTCAATTTAATTCAAATGCTGATTGTGACGAGTTAAAATGGAACGAAGAGCAAATGTTGTTTTTGATTTCCTGCTCAGAATGAATTCTATTCATCTGCTGTGACTGTGGCCATGTGTGAATCTAACATGGAAAAAGATGGTACTACTTCTGTGAAACAAAGTAAAAATACCACATGATATTCTTAAACCTTTCCAACAAGCCAAAGTAAAAAGGAAGTAAAAGTCAAAGGAGGTTAGTGAGGAGTTTGGATCTCACCTGTTTATAATCAGAGTCTCTGCCTCCCAGCACCTGTAGCACGTAGCTGATTCGGTCTCCTCTCATTGGTGGAATACTCTCCCATGTGACCTCACAGGCATTTCCCTCTAGCTGAACAACTCTTGGGGCTGAGAGGACAAAAAAAAAAAAAAAAAAAAAAAAAAAAAAGTTTTTTTTTTTTTTTTTTTTTAAATCATTTTCTGTTTTGCACTAAATTTTTTGCATTTATTGATAAAAAAAAAAACATTAAAAACAGTATTATTGTGAATTATTATTACAATATAAAGTAACGGTTTAATATATTTTAAAAAGTTCTTGGAAACACTGAATTTTCAGCATCATTACTTCAGTCTTCAGTGTCACATGATCTTTCAGAAATCATTCTAATATGCTAATTTGCTGCTCAAGAAGCATTTCTTATCATTATCAATGTTTGCTGCTTAATATTTTTTGTGGATATCATGATACTTCTTTTAAGATTATTTGATTAATTTATTTAAAATATAAATCCTTTTTAACATTATAAATGTCTTTACTGTTACTTCTGATCAAATTAATGCAGCCTTGTTAAATAAAAATATCAAAGAAGAAAAAATGAATCATAGCGATCCCAAACTTTTGTTCCTGTAGAAGTTTGAGTATGAATAAATGTGATACCTTTCAGTGTTTGTGGCAGAGATTTGGTGGTGCAGAAGGTGTACGTCTCAGAAAAAGGCCCCTCGCCTGCTTCGCTCACCGCCTGGATCCGGAAACGGTACCGTCTTGATTCGCTCAGTCTTTGCAGCTTAAAAGTGTGGCTCGGACCTCGGTAAACCACCACAAACCTAGCAAGATGGTGAAAGCTTGTTACAAACATGCACACAAATTAAGTAAGTATAATTTAATGATTATTTTTTCAATCATTTACAGCCTAGTAGTCCTTTTTAAAGCCTTGAGTGCAAAGGAAAAAATTTTGGATAATTGTGGATGATTGCTTGAGATCATTGTTCCCTTCACATCGTTTTATTAAATACCATGAAGGCAGGAAAGAATGCGAGGTAGAGGCAGGCCTTCATTAACTCCATTCAAGAGTCCAGACTTTACGGTTTACACAGTTAAAAATTTTCAGAAGTGGAACTGAGGCTGAAAGCTCAAAACCGGGGAGAACAAGGGCCTTCATTTGCTTCTAAATGAGCCATCGGTGGGTCAGTGACGACTGACTCTGAGAAAGCATTAAGGCAGGTGGTCTTGATAACCCCGAGTCTCCTAATCTAATTCCCAATAGCGCTTTGAGATAGAGTCTTCTCATTAGTCGACTCCACCTTAATGGACCCACAAACACAAAATGTGCTTTTCAGATGATCTGCTTACATCAGAGAGAAGAACCTGCTCTACGGGTGCATGAGGGACAAATTAAAGCGAGGAAGTGCATGCATATACACACACACACACACACACACACACACACACGCTTCACTATGAATAAAATTAATATACGAAGAAGACAAGAAGAACACTTACACCATTTGAGTCCTTTTACCAATCTTTTACCAAGTAGACTATTGTTTTTAATTCGGAACCAGCATTATTACCAACTGAAACTAAAACAACAACAATAATAATAATAATAATAATAATAATAATAATAATAATACTACTTGAAATGAACAATGTATATGAGAAAGATTGCCTTGGCAAATTTCTGAAATAAAATAAGTTTAAGTTCTTTATATTTTATTTTAGTTAATGTTTATGTTAAAGTAACAAAATAAACAAAAACTAAAACTTAAAAACTATATAGACATTAAAAAAAAGGATGTAGTTCTGTTAATAATGCTTTTTTAAAAAAAAAATTAATCTCTGTATATAACCTCTGCTACTGGCATCAAAGTAGCACTTTTCTAGCATTTTAAGGACTATTATATTTTTTGTGCAATAAAAAGTTATAGAGATTTAGTCCATATTAGGGGTTTACGTTTTTTAATTAAGAAAATGAACAAAAAACAAAAAAAATTAGCCATAGGCCTGTATTATCATGTAGACTCATTTATACTGTGCAAAAAATAGTATAATTTAATAAAAAACATAAATAAATAAAATTAATAGCTTGAATGCTGTCATTGAATTAATGTAATTTACAATAAAACAAATTATAAAAATAATATTTGGAAATTATTTACTTTGAGTTAAAGACATTTTTCTAACAATTATTATTTAAATAATATAAACTATTTTTAGTATTTATTTGTATAGCATTTTCATAGGAAATATCAATGCAAAGCAATTTTTATTTGGAAATAAACATTTTTTAAAAACGTTTTAAACATTTAGTTGTTTTTTTTAGTAGACACCTTAAAAAGTTCTAAATCTAAATTAGCCTAACTATACAAAACATTTTTTTTTTTTTTTTTTTTTTTTTTTTTTAAATGAGTCATTCCGACAACCTCCTGACTAGTTGATTATGAAAATATGTAGTTTTGCACATCTCTCTGTTTCACTGCTAACCTCTGATTCTTGTCCTCCATCTGCAGGACGTAGGTCGTGTCGTCTGTGAGTTGACTTCGGCTGCTGAAACCCCAGCGTAGTTTCAGACTCTGAGGTCCGACCGCTGCACACTCCAGCCGTGGAGGAGACGGCGGAAGGGGTCTGGTCCTCACCGTCAGGGTCTGACTGAAGGGCCCGGGGCCCATTTCATTTTCTGCTCGAATCTGCAGGCTGAGAGAAGGAGAACGAGAGGAAATAAGACAAACTGTCAGTCTTGTTCAGTCATTAGTAACTTCAATTCTTGATTCTCTTCCAATGATTCTCTTCACCTGAATGTCTCTACAATCTATATAGGAAAATCATTGTTAGTAATTCATTATTGCACTCTTCAAGAGAACAGTTTGCACAAAAATTAAGCTCCATCCATCAACATTTTATGACTACAGCTGAAGCAAATTGATCAGCAAACTAAAAGTCGGTAATTCCTGCAGCTTTGCCCAAAGTGGCCTTCATTTGTTCTCTTTCTGCCTTATTTGCTTCATCTGTCGATCCCAGTTAAAGCCTGCAGGTATCGTCAGCCTCGAGCTGCTCTGTGACCTTTCCACTCAGTTTGATGGCACAGGGCAAAATGATCTCTGGCTGAAGGGGTGGTATTGCATTCGAATGAGGATTTCTGTGAAGTTATCTATAGATATCCAAGAATCCAATTATTTTAAGTGCACAGAAAAACAAATTGTGTTGCTGGAAGAGCTCTGAAAGGAGGGAAAGTTATTACATTGCAATACCTTTGATATATATACCAACAACATTAATCCAAATGGACAATATGTCATTTAATCACCCTCATGTTGTTCCAAACATAATTTGCACTTATTCAAATGCATACAAACCAGTTGTGTTTAGTGTCATTTATTCACTGAATAGAAAAAAACAGTGTGTGTGTGTTCATTAAAATTGGTCTTTTTTAGGTTTCGTGGAAAGAAGAAAGTCAAACAGGTATTTGGAGCAAAATGAATGTCTTTTTTTCAGTGAATTATCCCCAAAAAAGTTGTTTTGCACTAGTACATCCTAGCATACTATACTGTGGGACTAATGGAAGCAGAAAATCTAACGTGAAGATGTGTAAATAACCTCACGAGACCAAATATTTTAAAAGGGCTCGATTCTCTGGAAATATTGAATGATTTCAGAAAAACATGGACGAACACCACCCTTAAAAATCAGGGGGAGATATAGTAAAAAAAATATTGTGAAATATTATTAAAATGCTAAATAACTGTTTCTATTTTTAAATGTAGCTCATTTATTTCTGTGATTCAACGCTGAATTTTCAGCATCATTACTCCAGTCTCAAGTGTCACATGATCCTTCACAAATCATTCTAATATGCTGAAATATTTCTTATTTTATATATATGTATGTATGTTGAAAATTGTTTTGCTTTTGTTTTTTTAGACCGTTTTGATAAATAGAAAGTTGAATAGCACAGCATTTTTCTTTAAAGAAATAGAGCATAAGCCTCACTTTTCAATAAAAGCCATTCCACAAAAAGAAGTTTGTTAGTATTTATAATTACAAATAAATAGATATACTGTTTACAATTAAGACAAAATTATTAGAACACTTTGTGCTTGACAAACATTAGTGATCATGCAAGGATACCATGTGTGAACTTGAGGACAACTGAATTCATGCATCCATTAAAAAAATCACCTTGACACTGGTAATAACAACAACAACAAAAAAGGGTGAGCATAATTTATTTCCAGAAACCATAGGGTTTGATATTTTGTTGTTTAATGCTTTAATATTCACATAATTTAGGTGTCCAAATAGGTTTTGGTAACATTGGGTCACTAGGGTGAGCTGGAACCTGTTATTTTTTGGACTGCTCGAGAAAGATATCGAAACCTCTAGTTCCATTAGAGACATTATGCGTTCATATGATAATTATGAGTGCATTTGCATTTGGCATATTAATTGGGTATGCGTTTTATTGTCCATTACCTCAATGGAGAGGTCCATTTAATGTTGTCATTCATCCCAACTTAAAGCCATTACATAACATTTAACAGACTTGTTTCCGGAAACCCAGCAGGCAGACCAAATAAAACAATCCCTCCCTCCTGTAAATGTTTTAATAAGCTCCTCCTTTTAATACATATCCATATTTACACAAGGAGGATCGCACTTTAGTACAATATGTAAATATGGATATACCATGGTTTTTGGACAACTTACTACTGTAATACTGCTTTTTTTTTTTACATAATACTACAGTATTTTTGAGGTTTATTACATTTTTATGACGGTAAGTTTAAGACTTCAATACAATTTTAGGAACAAGATCAAAAAAGACATTTCTAAGACTCACAGGTATGGCTATTAATCGCATCCAAAATAAAAGTTTGTTTACACAATATATGTGTGTACAATGTGTATATTTATTATGTGTATACACACACACACACACTTAAATTGTCATAATTTTATACCATACATAAAATTTATATAATATATAAATCTAAATATTTTATATAATACAAATATAACAAATAACAAAATAACATTTTTCTTAAATATACAAATATGCATGTGTGTGTATTTATATATGCACATAATAAATATACACAGTACACACACACACATATATTATGTAAACACATAATAGATGTGATCAGTCACAATTAATCATTTGACAGCCCTACACACAGAAACCCTGCAAAAGTACCATGGTGCCACAGTATACCTTGTTTAAAAAAAAATGCCCTGCTAACAGCAAAGTAAAAAAAAAAAAATACTCTTGAATCTACCCAGAAAGCACCATTTTGCTGAAAACATCTTGAGCCAGATGTAAGTGGAGTCCATTTGTAGAGCTAATAGCATTGACATACTCACTCAGGGCCCTGCTCGAGATTCACCAGCACTCATCTGTGTATTACAGGGACCATGGGAAAATAAGTCCCCGGTCATCACTAATGCACAAACACTGACCTCCCCCAAAGAGCTGATGATGCATGGTGGTAGAAAAAGAGATACAGAGTGTTAAACAACATCTCGGCTCACCTGTACTCGCTGTCCGGCAGCAGGTCCCTGATAATATGACAGGTTACGTTTCCGGCGGTAATGATGCTGTCGCCCATTGAGATGCTGTAGGAGGTGATTTCTGCTCCATTACAGTGAGGCTCATCCCAGGTGAGGGCCAGACAGGTGGAGTGGGAGAAGGGTTCACTCTCTGTTGGGTTCAGAGGGTGGTCAACAAGGCGAAATCCGGATACAACATCAGGGGCCGCTGCAGGGGTCCGACACGTCACCAGATCACTGTAGGGGCCCGCCCCTGCCTGGTTCACTGCCTATGAACCGGATACAAACAAAAGAATGAAAATGTCACTTTTAAAATACAGAAATAATGAAATAAAAATTTGATGGTAGCCATTGACTTCCATAGTATTCTTTTCCTGTTTTGGAAGTCAGCGACCACTGTCAACTTTTTGAACATTCTTCAAAATATCTTTTTTGTGCTCAAAAGGTGAGTAAATGATGACAGATTTTTCACTTTTGGGTCTTCTTTTCCTTTAATAATAAGTTGATGCTTTACTGATTATCTTTTGATGTGTATGTATGTATGTATGTATATGTATATGTGTGAGTGTATATGCATGCACTCACACATATACATATATCCTTTCCAATCTTTTGAAAAACTAAAAGCATGATTTTTATATATATATATATATATATATATAAAAATCATGCTTTTAGTTTTTCAAAAGATTGGAAAGGACACTGAATATTTTGAGTACAATGAGAAATGACTTCTCTTCATTCTGCTGCTGATATATTGTTCTGCCTTTAGCTCATAACAGACACAGCGAATCAAAGCCAATTAAATGTGAAGAGTAGCTTCCAAAGGTCAGAACATTTCCACATACAACTCTGCTACAGTCTAATGTTTGAACTCTAATGCTTATAATGTCTCATCTGCACAATGTACAGGTTTGTTTTTGGTGCATTAAAACCAGTTTGCAAAGAGACAATAATGCACAATGCATATAAGGCTGTGGTTCATATAATGCTTTATTCTTATAAATTCATTGTAAACAAACAAGTGTTGAAACTGTGTGATTAAGGTTTTACACTCTTCTTGTTTGTTTAATTAAAACGCAAGCTGCCAGTAATGCATGCATTTCAATGTGATTATGCTCAAAGCAATTATATGAGCTAAATTACTTTCTATTAGAATAATGTGTTTCCTTCTCTTGGAAATTATAAAGAGGATTTAAAACTCATTTTACTGTAAATTACTGATTCATCAAAAACTAAACGGTTAAAGCAAATGCTCAGTGGTAAACTGAAGTTACTGACTTTTTTGAAAATAGAAAAATTAAATTTGGGGGGAAAATAAATTAAATGTTTAAAAAAAAAAGTTCTTTAAACTTGAGTTAAAAGAATGTTGTATTTTTGTGTGGTTGTGACTGATGCACAGGAACGAAAATTAATAAAAATATTTGAATAATAAAATGTTCTTTAAACTAAATTATGCAATTCATTTAAATTCAGCAATTCTGAGATTATTGCACATGTTAACATAAAATAATTGCAATGTGTTAATTTTATTTATTTAATTACAATCCTTAAAAATTAATGATCATTAAATTTAAATTAACATTAAAAAATAGTCAATCACTATAAATTATAGCTACAAGACAAAGCTTATTTAATAGCTCTGTTTTATTGAATATCTTGAAGTGGACAATTAAAATTAACCAATAATTTAAAAATAAATACATCTAAAAAATGAATAAAAATAAAATAAAACTGGAAATTTGAAACGTGTCATGAATTACCTGTAGCCTGCAGCAGTAGTCCGTTGATGCCTCCAGGTTGGAGATTTGGAAGTAAGTTTCCGTTCCACTGTAGACCAGTTCAAGAGACTCCAAATCACGTCCCCAGTCCAGCCGGTACTCAGAAATGTCTATCCCAGAGCTCTCTTTGTTCTGGGGATTGAGATCAGAGAAAGCGTTAAGCTCCAGGAAACGAGCAAAAAACGCATATTCCCAGCAGTACGTGACTAATTACCTGTCTGACACGGTTTCATCAGGACAAACACAAGAGACCTAATGCATCATACGCACCGCTAATAAATGAAACAACCTCTCAAAACAGAATGCAAATCACTGAAATCTGCAAGGATTAAAATCACATTCATTTTCATTGTGAATGAAACACAGGAGGCCCTTTGTCACAAAAAGCCTATAGAGAAGAAGGGACTGAAAGCGCAATTGGTGAAGAAAAGGTTTTGCGTAGACACAATCTGCCACCTTCACTGCACAGAATTGGTCTTTGGCATTTTCTAGATGATCGATGAAAGAATTATGCTGTGTTTTTGAGAATGCAGTTTCTGCGGCTGTGTTGAGAGTCTATTCTAGTCATTTTGTCCTTCTATGAGTCCCAAAGCCAGTGTTTGCTTCTGAAAATTGATTACACTCCCAAAGCAGCAGAAAATCACTCTGACATCAGATAACAGTATGATTCATTATTTACTGCCTGTATACTGGGCAAATGCCTCTCGCCGACTCACCTCCCAGGTCACATCTGCACAGGTGTGTGACGTCACATTGATGGCAGGTGGACTACATTGTTCTGGGGGACCGGCGGCAGTGCTTACTTCCACAGATTCAGAGTATGGTCCAAACTGGGAAAAATGAGAGAGAGAAACCGACTGAGATTTAGGGCTTTTTGAGCTGTCTCAAAGGTAATAAATGGTCCGGGTTTGACCATCAGGAGGGAAATCTGTTATTTCTGTGGCAGGTAAACCCAAAGTGCTACACTGTGTTAGGCATCCATCTCCGGTGATGGCTGAATTAGTTTCTTAATATCTTTGCCGAGGTAGACAGCAGGTCTCTATCGCACTGAGGCAATGTAGAGGGTTTGTTATAAAACGTGGATTTAATGTGGGAAAAACAACCGGAGTCCTGTATTTCTATCTGAGGGGGGGAAAATTATAGCTGTTTGAGACACAGTTGTCATGACTCACTGCTTATGAAAGGGAATAAAATCCAAAATTTCTAAAATACCTGCCTAGTTCCCTTCACTATAATATATACTACTAATATTGTGGCACTTGGGAACAAAAAATATTATTATTATTTACAATGCAATCCAAAGAACATCCATTCGGTTTAAAAACCTTTTTTTTTAATTAATTAATTGGATTTCAAGTAGTTTGCTCTGTGTTTCATATATTAAAGAGCCAGATCATTCATAAAGGGCCAGATCATGCATAAATAGCTGGATCATGCATGCAGGATGACTTACCCCGGCACTGTTGGATGCACGAACTTGGAACCTGTAGGTGGTGCCAGGGAGCAAATTACCCACAGTACACTCTGCTTTGGATCCACAGTACACCTCCGTTGGCTCCGAACCCTCCTCCATTGCACACATTTCCAAGCTAAACTCCACATTTTCACTCTCTTCACCACACAAAGGACCATCTGGAGAAACAAAGAATGATGGGTAAATGGGAGAAACAGAGATGAAGATGGAACAATAAGCAATCATTTAAAAGTGGAAAAGCATAATCCATCACTCCAGTCCAGTATACATGATCACACCATTAGGACTGTTTCACACATCCTGAGTGGCAATTTGAACTTTTTTCTCTTTTAACTGAATTCTGAGTTTACAATCGCGCAATTTTGGTTCTTGTTTCCAACTCAGAATAAACGTAGTTGTGATTTTTTTTTAGTCTCATTTTTAGTTTTTTAACAACTGTAATATAAACTTGCAATTGAGAGATATAAGCATGCAATTCTGAGACAAAAAAAGTCTTAATTGTGAGAAACATGGTTCCATAGAAAGGTGAGTAGGCCAAGTGTGATAAGAACAGCAACAATAATAATAATAATAATAATTATTATTATTATTATTATTATTCATTCAAACAATTGTGATCTAGAAGGCGAGTTAGCAAGAGGATAATTATAATTTGATAAATTATTATTATGATCAATGGCTAAAATTTTATATTGTAATAATTGTAATTATTATTTATTAATTAAATTGTATTACGATATATTAATATGAAAATGGCTCATAATAATACTTTTTTTTTTTAATTGAGATGGGAGATGAGCTGAAAAAAGCATTTTATTATTTCAAAAAAGCCTATTTTGCAAAACAGAGCCACTGTTTTGTTGCAACAGCGCTGTCTGTGTGAATCCACCATGCACTCCTCCTGTCGCAGTTACGCTCACGTGCCCCAGACACAGACTTCAGAAGACATCCATCTGCCACCAACCTCTCCAAACCAAAACACATTCTCAGTCCTCTCTACAACCCTGCGGCTAACTGGCTACAGGAAGGAACCGATCAATTGCAGTGATGGAGAACATGCAGGGAAGCTCACGTCTGCTGTCCGAGTGGCGCGGGGCTCTGAGAGTCAGCGTGGATGGCTGAAATCAGCACTGCTATTTCACAGTTATTTATAGACAGTGTTCAGCCTCTTAAATGAGCCCACTTTCACTCAAAAACAGTGAGTCAGTAGTATAATCGCTAACAAACAAGTGCATTTTATCTCTGGTTCCCTCAAACACATGCACACAAAAAAACACACAGTAAATAGGGTGATGTAATGCATGGACGGTGCAAAGTAGGTGCAAAGCTTTCAGTTTGGTCCAGGTGCATTCTGTGTAAATTGAACTTTAGACTTAAATCGAATTCCATAATTATAAATCCTCTGAATACTTCACCTGTTGACCTGGTAACAAACATAATTAATCTAAAAGCAGAGAAGTGTCCTCCAGCTTCCTTTGAACTGTACTTCGAATTGAGTGATTTGCTGAATAGGGTCATATATGTCAGTCCGTAAGGAAAAAAACCTCTTGTGCCACAAATGCAAAGCCATTTTTAGACAACCAGTTCTATCTAAGAGGCAAAAGAGAATAAAAGGGTATAAAGAAAAATAACAGCCTCACCCCACTGCAAGGTCATCTCTTTGTGTTTGACATTACCCACGATACTTGGGGGTTGACAGCGGCCAGGGGGCGGGATATGAGTGCGCACCGTCAAGTCATCTGAGCACTGCACAACCAATACATTGAGTAAACACAATAAGTACACTGAGACTTTATTACATGAATATGTTTGAGAATCAGTAAATGAACTTGGAAATGTTCTTATACCTGGCTTTGGCCGCCCACATTCACACAGCTGAGTCTCAGGGAGTAGCTTGTTGCTGGTTTTCGATCCTCACACAAATGTTTCCTCTCTGGTCCTCTATAGACAGTCACCCACTGCCTCTCTGAACACAGACACAGATTAATTAAATACCTCAAATATCTCACTAGACCTGTCAGGAACATACAGTATTAGAGGCATATATTTCACATCAAATTAAAAAAAAAAACAACTAACTATACTTTTGAAAGAAAATCAATACTTTTAGCAAGGATGCATTCAATCAAATGCTGTTTTTGGCTTTCTACCAATTTCCACAAAAAATATTAAACAGTACAACCTTTTTAAAAATTAATAATAAATGTTTCTTGAGCAGAAAATCAATATATCAGAATGACTTCTGAAAGATCATGTGACACTAAAGACTGGAGTAATGGCTGCTGAAAATTTCGCTTTGCATCACAGGATACAAACATTAAAATAGAAAATAGATATTTTAATCTGTAAAATTTTTTCACAATATTTCTGTTTTTGATTAAATAAATGCAGCCTTGCTGAGTATAAGAGATTCTTACTAAATTTAGCTAATTAGAATAATTAAGCAAATTTTCCCCTTAATTTTGCCATAACCATAAAGAAAAGAAAATATTAAAAAAAGAAAAAAATATAAAAAGCAATTTTTTTTTTTTTTTTTTTTTTAACAAACTATTTATAAATCATCATGTTCTGTTTTGGTATGTGACAATAAAAAAAATAAAAATAAAAAAATAAAATGATAAATAATAATGGTCCTAAAATATAAAATAAATAATAATGGTTCTAAAATATTTCTACAAAATACCCCCCCCCACTTATTTACTTTTCGTGGTGAAATGCGATGTGGACATGTTCTAGTCAGATTCACCCATTTGTAAATCAAATAAAGGCAAATATTTTCATACTGTTAAAACTTGAATTAAACGATGATACCTTCAGAATTCCCTTCTGATATTTCCAGGACATACGTTAAGTCTCCAGATCCACCGTCATCTAGTGGAGGTTCTGATTTAATTGTCAAAAAAAAAAAAAAACAGTAAAGATTAGAATGTGATGATAACCGAACAATAATAAAACTTTTTGAAATGTAAAATGCTGACTTAAAGATTTTCCTACCCCACGTCACACAGAAGCTGTGATATGTGACAGTGTTTACTGCAGGATTCACAGGGGGTCCGGGTCTGTCAGGGGTCGTCTTACACACAAGCAGTGAGCTCGGTGCACTGCGCCACTCGCCACTACAAGTGATGAGCTGTAGGGGGCGACAGTTAAGAGATGTTAGAAATATTAGAAGACCACACAAGGTGAAGCATATAACCATACAACTACTTCTGCAGTATAGTATACATATATTTATATATACAAAAATTTGGGGTCAGTAAGATTTGTTTTTAAAGAAATGAATAATTCATTCAACTTGACAAAAAGTGACAAAAGACAATTACAAAAGAGTTATATTTTAAATAAATGCTGCTCTTTTGAACTTTATATTCATTAAGGAATTCTGAAAAAAAAAAAAAAAAAAAAAAACACTGCAGGAATGAAATTAAATTACATTTTGAAATATATTCAAACAGTTATTTTAAATTGTAATACAATTTTACAATATCACTATACTCTTGATCAAATAAATACAGCCCTAGCGAGCGCATAAGAGACTTTTTTCAAAACCCCAAATTTTGTATTACTGCATGCAATACTGTATCCCACAATAATATGTTCTTTTCTTTTTCCTTTTCTAGTGTGATTAATTAAATGAAAGTAAAAAACTATTTTGTTTTTTGACTTCTGATTTTATTGGACTTCCAAATGTATTAATTATTAATGATTAGAAATGCAGAAAAACTACATTTATTTTTATACTGTGCAGTATTCAGGATTTTAGTGTTCCATTCCAAGCAGCCAAAGTGACCTCAGACGATATAAATGAAAAGCTGATAACCAAGGTGGCCTTTGAAGACTTCAGGACACATTTTTGTGTACTAGACAACATGACTTTTGCGTCCCAATCACCTGCAGCATCACAGGGAGCGACATTTAAATCCTCTCAGAAGTGTCTTTCTTCCCCTGATAATGCCAACGCAGTGTTCCCGGCCTTCTCAGAGATTAGACTAAAAGCCTTTAACACACCACCACGGGAAATCAATTCACCTTCCCCCAAACTGCTGGATCTGAGAAATAGCTCCAGGTTAGCGGAGAAACCGAAGTTCATTAGATTATCACTAATTGCCTTATTAGCGAAGATGGAAATGAGGAAGCAAAGGTGCTTTGGGAACATGTGCTTTTCTAGAGCTCTAGTTAAAACACTAGGATGGATGGTTTGTTTGTGTATGAGAACAAAAGGAAGCAGCACCCGTAAATCAAAATAAAGCATAAATAAAAAATAAAAGCCTTAGGCTTATTGGCTTTGGGCTGTTGTACCATTAACATCTTGAATCTGAGCTTCACTCACCCTGAATTTGTACTGCGTGTTCCTTCTTAGGGACTCCACCTTACGGTTCAGCTCCAAACCGCTGTAAACTGCCTGGAAGTCCAGTCCCTGGCAAAAACACATTGTCCATTAGGTGTCAGGAAGTGAAGTATGGAACACTTTCCCAGTTTTGCTCTAGAGGCTGTCTAAATCACGGTCTTGCACTTGTAAATACTTCACTGAGGCTGACAACCAGATAGAAGTGAGGAATTGTGTCAGTTCTGTGCCACAAGTGAAAATCAAAAAGAATAATGTGCAATTGTTTAAACAAATGCTAGTCCTGTCCTAAACTTGAATTTGCTCCGCCTCTGAAACAATGACTCTTATATTTCAATATCTTAACACTGTTTTTAATGATCCAACCAATTGCTGAAGAATGAAATTAAGTTGTGTCCTATTTTTTTCTTATTAATATCCTGTTTCCCTCAGTAATGTGCTCCATTACAGATGCAAAATAGGAAGTGGACACCGTTAAAATTCAGTCAATAAAAAATTCAGTCATGGATCCTGAAGAGCTAATTTACTCTGACAATTGTGGGAAAGGGCAATTAATGAACCAGTAAAATCTGCTAAGAGATATGACATCCAGTGTATAACACTGAAAAAAATCTGGTAGATATTATGACAACAGAAAGCCATAATAACTCTTGCACAA
Source organism: Acrossocheilus fasciatus (assembly GCA_036784905.1). Lineage (NCBI taxonomy): Eukaryota > Metazoa > Chordata > Actinopteri > Cypriniformes > Cyprinidae > Acrossocheilus > Acrossocheilus fasciatus. Next base: position 18,435,951 of record CM071961.1, read on the forward strand.
GGGCTCAGGGGAATTATGGGATGTGGGCGGTAGGGGTGAGTCAACACCTTGGTCTCATCCTGCATCTCCAGGGTGTATGTGACGACCTCCTCAGCGCTGCTGTTTGGTCGTGTCCACTCCAGTGTAACCCAGGACGGACCTGCCTGTACCAGCCGCGGAGGTAAGGATGTCTGCGGGAGACTTCCTGTGGTGTTGAAGATGACTTCTGCGCTGAATCCACTGCAGAAAAAAAAAAAACACATTTGTCAACAGTAATAAATCCCATCCTTTCCCATCCTATTAAGATTATACGACATATCTGTGTATCATCAAAGCATGTGAAAAGCACAAAGTTATAAATTGTTCGTTCTAACCCCCAGCACTGCCGCCACTCACCGGGAGAAGTGAGGAGAATTTTCTCATTTACTGCACCATTAAACACTAAGACACCACAGGGCCAAAATTCTATTAAACTGCGTAGCAATAAAAGCACATAGGCTGCTGGGTTATACTGATAAATATTGACTTTTTGAAGTAAATCATAAAACAATTTAAAACACAATATTTCACCAACACCTCAAAAATAAGTACTATGGCAGTACCATAATAAAACCGTATAACTAAAATAAATATTAGGCCTATATTCATTTACAATGATGTTTTGGTGGTAATCCAAGGCACTTAAAAAAATAACAGAATTATCTTGCTAAAATATATCAAATAAAATAATAGGTTACATTTTTTTAAGTTGACGCTGTTACAGTGTAATAACACAAATAAGTACTTTGTAAGATTAATTAACCACATGTATTTTCTGTATCGTTACTGTAAGGTTTTGGTTTTAGGGTTAGTTACTTGTATTATGCATACTTTACTGTTATTAGTACAGTAAGCACATTTAACATGTAACTATGTCACCTTAAAACAGAGTTAAAATAAATAATAAAACTAAATTTAAAAATAAAATTAAAGCAACATATGGTATTACCAGTGTTCGGGAGTAACTAGTTACATGTAACGGCTTTATGTAATTTGTAAAACAAAATAAATGTAACCGTAATCCATTACTGTAAACAGCTACTGTGAAAAAAAAAATTGTGTAATTAAATTACAGTTACTTATGAACGATTACAAAGGGGGTCACAACTGAATATTTTCTGTAAAAAGCTAGGATGTTTTGAATAATATTAATTTGTTGCTTTGCCTGTTTTTTATGTGCATGATGCCTCCTGCAACTTAAAGACCTTTTAGTAAAGCGATGCTATTCATATGCTTTTGTTTGCTTGCAGTTGAAAACATCCGTTAGAAATGTAGAAAAGTAATCAAAAAGTAATCAAATGTAATCAGTTACATTAATAAATTAATCGAAATGGTTACATTACTTATTACATTTGAAATAGGGTAACTTGTAATCTGTAATCTATTACATTTCCAAAGTAACCTTCCCAACTCTGGGTATTACTGGTTATAATTTAATTTAACTTTTTCTTTTTTTCAATCTGTTTTTGTAGGAGACAGACAAATATACAAACCTGGTGCCAATATCATTTAGTGCTGCCACTCGAAACGTGTACCCGACAGCAGGGCACAACCTCATTACTTTGCAGTGTCGCTGGTGTCCAACATAATATTCACGGAAAATGCTGTTTTTCTTCCCCTGGAAAAGAAACCAGAATAAAGCGACACCGTCAGGAATGACAAATAGGATGACAAGAACACCACAAACATCTAAAAACACGGAGAAAAGGACATCGACAGACACATGCTGTGTCAGAACAGAACACTCTTTAAATGAAAAGAACAACAACAAGAACAAAATTGCTGCTGGAAGCTGTGCTAATTGTCACAACAACAGGAGCCAGTATTAAATTAAGGTTAAATGCAGAGGTATTCTGAATGGATTTATGTGGGGAAGACCGGCTGCCAGCATCTTCAGATACTTCTGGAGCCACACAGCCACAGATGAGGATTTTTAATGAACTCTTAATGAGTCAGAAAAGCTTTGGGTAAATGAAAATAACTGAAGTAGACAGACTATGGCGTAAAGCGGAACAGCCGGTTAAAGCCTCAGTCGCCACAGGACCAACATCTCATGCCATGGGGACGGCATGAAAAGGAAGGCAAATAATAGAGAGGAAATGAGAGAAAAAGAGAAATCACCTGAATAGTCTGAGTAGATGCCACACACAGGATATAACCAAATTAATTTAGAGAGGTGATGCATACCTCATCCCATTCTAGAACATAATTCGTGATTTTTGAGCCGTTGTCCGCAGGGGGCTGAAATAAAAATAAAAAAATTACTAAAAAATCATATATCATATATATATATATATATATATATACACACACACACACTTCCAATCAAAAGATTGTTGTTTTTAAAAAAAAATGTTTTAGTCTTTTATGCTCACCAATGCTGCATTTATTTGATAAAAAACAGTATAAACAGTTAGTGAAATTTCTATTTCTATTTGAATATTTTAAAATGCAACATCAAAAATTAAAATTATGCATCCTTGCTAAATTAAAGTATTAATTTCTTCTTTAAAAAAACAAAAAAGAAAGTAAAATCAATAATTACTACGGACACTAAGAAAAAATAAATATTTTTATTATGAATTATTACACAAAAGGGTTTTTTTCTTGGCATGAAGCAATAGGAATGTTCAATTAATTATTGCATTAATCATTAATAGATCACCATTAACTAACTAAACTATATTACTAAATAATAGTTTGACCCCAAGATATTTTGAATGGTTGTAGAAACTCCGCACAATAATACAAAATCCACAGCAATTAAGTCATACACACCTTCCACTGTAATGTGAGGGAGCTCTTGGTGCGATGGGACAGTCTGGGGGGTAGAGGGGTATCAGGAGGGGCACTGTGGGTAGTGAAGGCCCTCACATCCGAACTAGGACCCTTTACTGAGTTACACACTGTGCTTACTCTGTAAAACACACATGGTGAGAATTTCCCAATGAGTAGTTCAGGAGTATTTCAGAAAATCTGTTATTGTCATTTGAAATGCATCATTTAGCTATAACAATGTATTTGAATATCGTGTCCACTGTAGTTACAAGCACAAGAACACACTGTGCCAGTACTGTGCTGTTGTTTAAGTGTTCAGATGCAGAAAATTTCCATATTTAAGTTCCAATTTTTTTTTTGCATATATTATTTTTGATTTAGTCGTGGTAATCGGATATCAGGGCATTCATCTTTCTTCAGCACTCAAATGAAATTCAAAGTGGTCAGCTAATGGAGCACTTCACCTCATTTATGAGTCGCTTTGATAAAAGTGTGTGCTAAATGAATAAATGCAAATGTGAAACACTACTCTTACCTGATGTGATAGTCTGTGGCAGGTCTGAGGTCAGTGAGGGTGTACTGGAGCTCCTCACCACTGAAACACAGTCAGACTGAGAGTGAAAGTTTGTTTGTGGGAGTAGATGGGTGAAGCATTCTTTAAAACCTCCTTCAGCTTTCCATTCAATTCATAATAGCCTGTATGCTTTGTTCCAGGGACCAAAAAAAAGGTCAAAGCTGCAGACTTACATGAGGATTTTTTCCTAACCACATGGGGAAGAATGTTATGTAACTATACTAATGAGTGAAAACAAATAGTTTTAGTGATTCAGAACACAGACATCAATAAAATTATGAATCTAAACAGAGGCCCTTACCTATACACAACCTTGTATTTCCCGTCTCGGCCCTTGTCTGTGAGCTGGAGCTCGTAACTACAGGAAGGGACCCGTCCAGATGATCCCGATACAGAAACAGACGTCCATGACACAAGCGCGGAGCGGGACTGTACGTTAGACACCTGAGGGCCCAAAATAAAGACAGATTTCAAGTTTTACTATAAAACATAAGTGCCTGAAATTTAACCTCCAAATCTAAAAGTAAATATTATATATATATATATATATATATATATATATATATATATATATATATATATATATATATACACACACACACATCACTTTTTAATTATATAATATATATTTTAGAAATATTCCTGCACATTTTATTTGCAATACAATAATGTTTCTTAATATTGCTGAAAATATTTGAAGATTTATTCATTTCTTTTTAATCAGCCTATATAAAAAGGCTGTACAACAAGAGTAACAGTCCAAAACAACTTTCAGAGAAGAGTCTGGGAGAAGACTAAAAGTTCAAAATAAAGACAACTGAAAGGCAGGCCCATTTGAATTATAATTTCTAATTATTTATGATGTCTGGTACATCAATAAATTTAGACAGCTGTAAATAGTACTTAATTCGGGTGCCAAGGCTACTGCAGGCTCATCTTCAGTGAATGAAGCATCAGTCAGAGCACCCTGCAGCTGACATCCTCCACAGTTGCTCAAAGCGGAGAGCGACTACTCATTCACAAAACAAAAACATCTGCCTGAAGAGGCTTCAGTCACGACAAACCAGACTATTTATCAGACACTTGCTGTTTTGCATTCAAACCAAGCCATTTTGTATTAGTAAAGAATGAAAGCAAGAGCTATAAGGAGTATCAGTAAAACGTTACATTAACTGATCATGACAAAAGACACTGAAAAATGCCTCATTTATGAAATTGTTATGCCACAGCACCAATCAGGGAAGCAGAAACAGCTTCTTGTGTAGAACAGAAATGAGTTTTAAGGAAGCTAAGATAATAGAAAGATAAGAGAAAGCAGCACAAAAAAGCAGGTAAACTTCTTATCATCTTGATAATACACACAAAAAAAGAGACTTAAATGGTAAAAAAAGAAAAAAAGTATGTGTTCAGTTACTCAATCTACACTAAATACATAATATAAAATGTTAAAAAATGCATATCTAAAAATGTAATTTATTATCTATAAAATATAATAATTCTCTTAAAAAAAAAGGATACACTACATTAAAAAAAAAAAAAAACATTGCGTGCCTCAAACATTCTCCATGAAAAACATTACTTACATTTGGGGTCTCAGAGAGCTCAAATATAAAACATTTTCTTTTTAACATTACATTCTCTGCTGTACTCATTGTAGTGGCACACTCCTGTCAGTTGTTTACTTCAATTTGCTTCATTATATTTTCTAGAGTGCATTTCTGCAGAGGTCAAATTGATCTTGAACAGAAACAACATGACTATACTGAGGAAACGGAGTGTGCCTGCTGTGTGATAGAACAGAGGGTTAAACGTTCAAGTGTGTATTTGCTGGTCTCTGATTAGGTCAAAGGAACATGACAATTAAAGGCAATAACAACTATTATCTATACACAAAAAGGGGGTTAAAATAGATGAACAAAAATGTACCGGATAGCAAAACATTAAACATTAATATGGCATCTACACCAATGATGTAAGACCTAATATCAGAATTAACTGCACTGTATTTTTGCAATTACTTATAACTAACTGCTCCCAAGGTGGATACATGCCATCAGTTTTCACAATTCATCACAAATATGAACATGTTTCAGTAACCTCTGAAAACCAGAACATGTCCAAATGCTTTTTAATCTTCATTTTGAACAGTGCATCTATTGTTTTACCTTCATTTTGTGTTCTTTAATTAAATGCCACATCTAAAGCAATCTAATTTTCAATAAATATTCTTTTATGATCAATATTCTATATATTCTTTTTTGGTCTCCTGTATATTAAGATCACATTTTAAACCCTAAACGAATATATAACACTGGTTCCCATGCAAAGAAAGAGACTGAGATTATGAAATCGGTTGCAGAGATGAGAAAAACATTGATGTGACCAATCAATGAACCATTAAGCCATTCATTAACAGCTGCTGCCCCCTCGTGAACGGAAACGGAAATGCTTCATTCTGACCATCTCTAAACAAGTACAATCCTCATGTTTCAGGAGTCCTTATGTGGGTGCTAAGTGCAGAGTGGGTTTAACACATTATTATGAGGTTTCTAGGGTTTTCGGGATGGTTGCCAAGTCATCTATGAAAATGCACCCTTTTTTCCGGGATTTCCAAATCACCTAAAATGTTTTTCTACAATACTCATACATTATACTGTATATATGTGTGTGTATTTGTATTGCTTTGATCATTCTCTGTAGATCCCACCTTCTCGCACACCACGATTGGTATAATATCTGTATAATATATTCCACAAATATGAAAAAAAGGATGTATGGACATTGGTCACCCTACTCTATGATAATCTGATCCCTAGACTCAAGTCAAGTTTATATGATTTCCCTTTCCAATTTTATCGTCCACTATGCAAAAATCACACATCTGTTTAGAGAGGAAACAATAACTCTCCTTAACAAGCCTGTGGGATTTGAGGTGTCATTCATAATAATGTTTAAAATAGTTTGAAAATTCACGTTTGGTGTTTGTTTATATCCCTACTGCAAAAAAAAAAAAAAAAAAAAAAAAGTCATGTAATGCTTTCCAAATAATAGAATATTTATAGTGGAGCAATAATCCTGCAGGACAAATAAAACAATAACTGGCAACATTGGTGGTTTTTGATTCGCTGAACCATCTGTGGAAAGGAGATTTGTGAGATGACATGATTTAAAATCACTCACCTGTGGCTTGTCCATTCCTGATGGCACAGCCTGAACTCGTCTTGTGTCCACATCGTGATCTGCACAGAAAACACATTAAATGTAGCTGTCCGTCTCCTATCAGTCATAAATCAGAGTGTGTGTGTCTGTAACATCTTCATGCTTGTTTGCATAGAGAAAGAAATACAGAGAACATAAATTCAGCATTTCCAGAAAGAGACACAGATCTGAGGAGATAGAGACGTCTTGATGGATGGGGCTGTCGGATTGGGCCTGAGCCGGGTCGGAAAGTGTCTGTCAGGGAGTGAGGTTCATAGGTCTGGCTCTTATGGGGCCCGAGGGGCTCCTGCAATGAGTCATCACTGCTATGAAGTCATGGCAACATGACCCTACACTGACCTCCATGGTTTTCCCCCAATAAGATGTTGTTGGGATTGAGAGATAGAGGATGTTTTCAGTGGATTCTTTATTTTATTAGAGGAAGGGGGAAAAGAGTGGAAAAATGAGAGATTCCACTCCATGTATGGATTAAAAACAGGTCAAAGTGGTCTTGAATTACTCATTGGATTCAAAGGAGTCACGACAGTGTTGGAAAACAATTTTGAGAAGTAAAGTGATGTTACAAACTACATTTCAGTAGAAAACTGATAAACGTCACTAATTTTTGTAATATAGTACTGTGCATGTTTACCAGTGGAAGCCTGTATATATAAATGACTAAAAAGGTAATTAACAATATTTCTGCTAACTTTTTCTAATAATTGCAACTATTTTAAAATTGACAACAAAATAGCATTTTCTTCTATATTGTAATTTTAAATAAATTACAGAGTTGTCTTGTTTAATTGGTGGTATCAAACGTAAAAAAGAAATCTGTTTAAATTAATTCAGAAAGAAACTCATTTTATTTAGCAGGCAGGTATGCATTAAATTGATAAGAAACTGACAATAAACATCTATAATGTTACAAAATATCAATTCTTTGTATCAAATTCTTCTGAATTTTTGCTGTTTAAAACATTTATAAGAAGAAGAAATTGTTCTTAAGCACCAAATCAGCATATATTATATTTCTGCATCATATAGTACACATACGCCGTTCAAAAGTTTTGGGTCAGTATGATTTGTTTTTAAAGAAATTAATAATTCACTCAGCAAGGACATATTAAATGAATCAAAAGGTGACAGTAAAGACATGCTGTTACAAAAGATTTATATTTCAAATATGTGTTTCACTTTTGAACATTATATTCATTAATTTTAACAAAAAAAAAATTATCAGTACAACTATTTTCAACATTGATTATAAATGCTTCTTGAACAGCAAAGCAGTAATGGCTGCTAAAATCAGCTTTGCGGACAAAGGATTAAAATACATTTAAAATATATCCAAAAAGAAAAAGATTAAAACTGGAATAATATTTCACAGTATTACCGTTTTTCTGTACTTTTAATCAAATAAATGCAGCCTTGGTGAGCATAGAGACTTCTTTCAAAAACATAAAAAACAAATCTCACAGACACCTGATTTTCAAACTTTTCAAAAGGATAGCTAGACTGTGCTTTAACTAGTTTAAATTAGGAGTAGTTTGTTGACAAGCCACAGCAAAGTCCTGAACACCGCTGGAGGCTGAAGACCAAGTCTAAACATCTGATGTCATGCATTTCATCCAGATCTGAGCATCTTCTCAGACAGGAACAGCTCGTCTTCTCGTCTCTTGATTTAATTTGCTGTGCCTTTTCCCTGTTCATTTTAACACGGACCAGCCTTGTGCTGTCACTTCAGACAGGAAGAGATCTGTGTCTCATTATGCACTGTGGTTTAGACACACACACACTCTCTCTCTCTCTCTCTCTTTAACACACACAGACACAGAGGCATGGGAACCAAAGGTTCACAAGAACAAAGACCAGGGGTAAGATAAGACATTAAAGAACAAAGAGGAAAACAGCGAGACAGAGTGAGCTGTTTTCAAAGGAATGATGAAAGAAAAGGAAACGATGATACAGAGAATTATGGAATCTAATGCATCTCATGCAACATGTGTTCCACATTCATCCACCATCTGATCCGAGAACAGCTACATCTCGTTTTGGAATCCTTGGCTATGTGGAATTCAAGCTATATGCTGTACTAAGATTGGTAATTAAGAACTGATTCTTCCTAACAGCTGCAGTGAAAATAATGAGAAAGACTGAACACCACAAAATAAAACTGTAAAAGACATAAAACCCTATAGCATAACCAGCATAGCACGATTCAACAAATGTCGTTTTTTTTTTTTTTTTTAAATCAGAAAATTAAGCCTAAATATGAATTGTTATAGTATCATTATCTATTAAACCAACAGTTAAAGATAAACATTTAGAGTTTTGTTGTAATAAATGACACTAAATAAAAATAAGAAACATTTTAATATTTTACCAAAATATTAAAAATGTTTTTTAAAAATGACACATTTTGGAAATAAATTGATATTTTAATTCATTATTATTGATTAATTAAGTTCTGACCTTTCAGTTTGATCAAATAAGCCAAGAAGTGAATTTATAAACAATTATATAAATAAGGAAAAATATGGTAAAATTATTATAATATTATGATTTGGTGCTCAAGTAACATTTTTTATTATTATCGGTATTGGGAACAGTTGTGCTTCTTAATATTTTTGTGGAAACTGATTTTTATTTTTTTGCAGGATTTACTGATGAATCATTGATTAGTTCAAAAGAACAGCATTTATAAGAAATAGAAATATTACAGACCCCAAACATTTGAACGGTACTGCACAACTACATACTCCAGCAGCAGTAATAGTACATTTAGTATGCTATTCCCAGCCTATTTCATTCAAGCGACTGACTGTATTGCACCAGTAGTGGGCACTCTTCTACATTTACACTTGCTTCCTGCACCATCTACTGTTTACCCGATGTGTATGTGTGTCACACTAAGAGTAAAATGCTGACACTGATATAACAGCTCAAAAACAAAGGCTTAGAGGTAAGGACCAATAAAGCTTCATGGAAATGAGACTTTAAAGTCAACAGATGTGGACAAGATTGTTGACTCATCTCAACAGAGTCAGCAGCTCTGACTGCTTTCATTTGAGTCCAGCTGACCCTGGAAATATTCTTTTTTGGCTCTCAGCTGTTGCCACATGTATGAGAGACAGGAGAACAAAATCAGTGAGATGGGTCTTAAATTAGAGGTGTTTTAAATTCGACTTGGCTCACCCTGTGGCTCAGTGTCTGAGTGTTTGGGGCTTCCTCTGGCTCTTCGATCTGGCCTCTTGTTGCCAGGGCTTCCTCCTCCTCCTCCAGGGCTGCTGTGGCTCTTGCCGTAGCCGTTAGCAGTGGTGGTGCAGGCCGTGGTGTTCTTGTAGCTGTTGGACAGCGGGCTGGTCACCTGACTTAGACTTGTACGCTCCACCGGCTGTTTGAGCTTCTTGGGTGGAGGTTTACAGTACTCCTCATGACCCATGAAAGTGGAGACATTATACAGCGGGATGATCTCTGAGATAAGACAAAGATCGGAATTACACTATGGAAAGTAGAAAGCAAATGCGCTGCATACACGAGCACTAAAACGTTAAGCAAAGCAACGTATATTTATGTAAAACATAATTACTGATATACTTTATATTAAAATTTAGTTTACAAAATTCAATAAACAATAAATATTCTAGTCTACAAAAGTGTTTTAAGCAGCGTTACATAAACAAAATAATGTTAAATAAAACTTAATATTATTACTCAAACTATTTTAGCTTAAATTTCTTAAAATATAAAAAAAAGTACAAATATTATAATACATAAAATATGTAAAAGTCTTAATCTTATAATATATAAAATGTAATATATTTTTATATTCACTACACAATTTTTATTCGTCTACAAATCTAATTTCGTGCAGTAATGTGCATACATATGAATTAATTTTATTACAGCCAAGAAATTCATATATTTAAAATAATTTAATATAATTGCATATTTCATATTCAGTACATATTCAGTATACATAATATACTGTAGTAATACATATATTTGTATATGTACACACACATATATTTATTACACACACTGTCTATAACTATATATATATATATATATATATATATATATATATATATATATATATATATATATATATATATATATATATATATATATATATATATATATATATATATATATATATATATATATATATAACTATATCTATCCATAAAACTATATCTATATAACTATATCTATCTATCTCTATCTCTATCTCCATCTCCATCTCCATCTCTCTCTATCTATCTATCCATCTATCTATATACATATAAAATGTATGTTAGTCTACAAAAAGGATTTCAATCATTTAAGAATAAGAAAATAATTCCTTAAAACCACAAGAAATATTCAGTCAAGCATGTCCCAACTTTTCACTGGCAACGAATGTTTTCATAGCTTTGTGTGGTATTTCTATTTCATACTGAGCTTGGTTAGGACAGTGTTATGATTCAGTACAAAGATACGGTTGCCCATCCTCACTGAAGTATGTGTTTAAATGAATGAATAAGACCAGGACCTTTAGTCTACAGTGGACTATGAAGCTTACCTTCCGGGTAGATGGGTGGCAGTCGGTGCTGATAGAACTGGTGTGGGGGCACGTCACCGGGGCTGACTGGAGGATAATATGACGTATGTGAAGCCGGAATAAAGTGTGGGTGCGTCAGGTACGGAGGGTGAATGTGATGGCTCGGGGACAGAGCCGGAGAGTAACTCGGAGGGTAACATTCAGAATGAGGCGTGACCACAACCCTCCGCACGCCCGTGTTGTCCTCCAGAACCTGAAAATACAAACATCCACAGACATCAAGCCAAACAATTCCCAACCTCACAGGCTCTCTGATGTCAGCTATTAGTGCCCCACCCGACAAACAACACCGGATCTAACGTGCCAGCAGTTACGAGGCAACCACAGACATTCAGTGCCACTTTAAACAAAGGGCAGGAATGCAAAAGTAAACTAGGCTTTCTAATGGAACGGCTATCAAGTACATTCCACTGGAGGAATGCATGCATGGAAGACGCTTACAGGAATCACAGATCTGCTGGTGCTGTTCACATGGGAGAATCAACTCTCTGTCCTCAACTTATAACCAACGCTGACCAGCTTGGTCAACCAAGGTTACAAGGTGAGGTTAGTGACGACAGCAGAAAACTTATCTTTACAAAAAATTATTTTACTGCAGGAAAGAAATGTTTGGATCTGCCTGGAAAATGTTCTTGGTTGAAGCAGTGAGCTATTAAAACACTTACAGACCATGTACCTTTGAGCCCCCCTGGGAGGTTCATATTTTCTAGTTTGCAATTGATGTAACGTGATTGAAGATGCAGTGATGAGTGGTGTTTTCTGGCAAACAGTACACAAAAATGTTTACAAAGTGTTCACTCAATATTTATAATTAAAAATGATGGCCAATACCAATTAACTTTTCCACTTTAAACCAGAGGGAAACCAGAGATAAATACTGACATGTGGGGAAAACAAGCATAAATTTATATTTGAGTTTGCATATTCTGGCACGTGCAAAGACAGATTGTGTCAAATAATCATTTGTGTTCATAAATTAAGCAAAAAATAAAATAATTGAACATCAGAGTGATTTCAGGAGAACCAACAATTGCTCACATCAACAAATTCATTTTTAAAATAATTTTATCAAGTTTAGTTCTAACTGTTGATGTGAAACTGTTAAAGGAACACTCCACTTTTTTGAAAATAGGCTCATTTTCCAACTCACCAAGAGTTAAACAGTTGAGTTTTACCGTTTTTGAATCCATTCAGCCGATCTCCGGGTCTGGCGGTAGCACTTTTTGTGTAGCTTAGCATAGATCATTGAATCTGATTAGACCGTTAGCATCCGGTCTTACGCCGGAATGAAAGTATAGTTCCTAGCCATATCGGCCTAGAAATTCACAACTTTTCATTTTCCGTCAGTCTTCATACACGATGTAACTACAGAAGAGTCAAGTTTTAAATAGGAAAAATATCTAAACTCTTTGGTCATTTTTGAGCGAGATGCTAACAGTCTAATCAGATTCAAAGATCTATGCTAAGCTACGCTAAAAGTGCTACCACCAGACCCGGAGATCAGCTGAATGGACTCGAAAACGGTAAAACTTAACTGTTTAACTCTTGGGGAGTTGGAAAATGAGGCTATTTTCAAAAAAAGTGGAGTGTTCCTTTAATATGTTCCTTTTATGATTAAGTAGTATTTTTTAAAATCCGTTATTAATTCATCTCCAAGGTCTACAAACTAAATTTCTGGATTTATTCAATAACATTAAAAATAAATCTTAAATCATAATAAATCAAGACACAGTGACTCAATTAACTCATAAATAGTATCAAGGTATGGCACATTATTATTTATTAGGTAATGTGTTTAAATACCATTTAAAAATTTGGGGTCAGTGAGATTTTATTCATTTATTTATTTTAAGTAAAATAATAAATTTATGGAGCATGGATGCATTCAATTAATCAAGTGACCGTAAACACTCTTATAACGTTAAAAAGGTTCAGATGATTTCAAATAAATGTTGTTCTTTTGAACTTTCTATTCATCAAATAATCCTGAAAAAAAAATTTAAAGATTTTTTTAATCATTATAATAACTTTTAATTTGTAATAATATTTCACAATATTACTTTTTTTTGTATTTATGATCAAATAAATGCTTTTTTTTTTTTTTTTAAATGTCTTTCAACAACATTAAAAAAAAAAATCTTACGGACCACAAACTTTTGAACAATATTTTATGTTGACTGTACATTTAGACTGTACATTTCTGTGTAGAGGTAAATAAAAACTTTTATTTATTTATGAGGCCACATGCTTGTGCAATAAAACATTTCCCATAATTTTCCGAGGCAACAAAGCAACAATTACACACATAATGAGCATTATTATTACTTCATTTGGATGCACTTGTGCTAAAAAGCTTCCATCTTGTTGGGAAGGTAAAAGAGAGAAACTGGTGTGCTGGTCCTGCCCTTCACATTCGGGTGGAATGCGCTAATGAATCATATTTACACGAGTGACCTTTGTGCCATTATACCCCCCCCCCCCCCCCCCCACACACTGATTTATTACACCCACAACTCAAACCCTTTTTCCTGCCCTCTCTGCAAGAGTTTTTTGACCTTTCTACTGAAATGTCACTGCCGCCGACCTTTAGCAAACTCTGTCCTGACACCGTTCCGTAAAGATGAACAACTTGGAATTTTGCGCCTGTTCTTCTGTTGTTTGTTTGGCTGCTGCATACTAGAATCACACTTTGTAAACATGTTTCCAAGAAAGGGATATTCGCCTATGAGGGGTGAAATCACATCCTCATTGTGCGGGAGAGGTTTTGCCACCCCAATGCATGGCCCTGTCCCATTCCTGCCGGTTACCTGGGAGACGTAGCCAGGAGGAACGTGGATTGGTGGAATGGAACCGTTCGGTGACATCATGGGAACTTCAGCAGGCCCTGAGGCAGAGAAAAATAAATAAATAAAAATTTTCAAAAAAAAGAGAAGAAAGCAGTCAATCAAACAGTAACACAATGCTGACTCCGCCCTCTCATTCCATCACGTAATGCAAGGCTAAGCAAAGAAAATTCTAGGGGCTACGAGAAAATAGCAGAAAAACAGGAACGCATTGGTAATAAGACACGTATAGGCTTAAGAGATGGAATTACACACGTTAATCGCAAAGCTACCGATTGCATTCTCTTATTGTATTCTATTCAAGCGACATAATATAGATACGATATTTGATATAAACAATTGCGCAGTTGAGATTTGCTATATAGTATCACCCAGCAACATATTTAAAGGCTATAGTACACTCATCTTTACCTGCATACATACAGTACACTCACATACATACACACACACACACACCATGTAGCACATTTCAACTGCTTAATTCTTTAGATAGTCACAAAATGTATACCATATTATTGTACAGCTTTAAAGTTAGATAAGCACACTGTAAAAAAAAAAAAAGAAAAAAAAAAGACTTTAACTGTAAAAATGCTACAGTAAAAACTGTTAATTGTTTACCGTGAGTTCCCTTACTATATACATACACAAGGAAAAACGAATAGATCTAACCTTACATTTCATGTAATTTCACACTAAAATACTGTTGAATACAGCTCCTGTTGTTGAAAACATGGGTTAAAACAATGGTGCTTTGCATTTGTGCGCATGACACTGTGCACCTTCTACATAGTATTTACTTCAGTTTGTGGACAAGCTACTTGTGATGAACTTTGAATCATCATGTGGCTTACTTTTTACCATCAGTGTTGGTAAAACAGGTAAACAAAACAGATTTTAGTAGCAGCATGGCCTTGCTAATTCAGAAAATGACTGTTAGATTTTACATTTAAAATGTCATTTATTTTTTTGTAAATTACAGTTTTAAACAAATTTGACCATTTATTTTGTAAATGTTTACATTTTTGCTGTATTTTTACAGAATTATTCTGACAAATACAACTGCCAGTATTTTTCTGAAACAGTATACAACTTCACTCGTACTTCCATTCATACATAAAACCACGTAAAGTGATATACACTATTATACAACAAATCTCAACTGCTTGGTTGTTTATATAGTCATAAAATGTGTGTGGTGTGTGTGTGTGTGTGTGTGTATATACACACGAGTATATATATATATATATATATATATATATATATATATATATATATATATATATATATATATATATATATATATATATATATATATATATATATATATATATATATATATATATATATATATATATATATATATATATATATATATATATATATATATACACACACACACACACATTTTGTGTACACTAATGGCATGAAGATATTACGATATTTATAAACACGGACAGCACGATTTTCTGTATTGTGAAATGCACTATACAAATAAAAGTGGCTTGACTTGAATTTTGATCCATCATCCCATAGGCCTATATTTTGACACTGGGTTAAACAAACAGTTTAAGGCATTGTTTATGGCTGCACTGCAGTCAGCGCGGTAGAAATGGAGCCATCAGCTCCAACTGGTGCGCCACAGGAAGAAAGGGCCACCGCCAGCACACAAACCCTCTCTGTTATGGTTCTCATGAGATGCTGGTGAATGAAACCCCTCCACCGCATCACACCGACTGCTTGTTGTCAGAACACAAAGCTCAGAGATGCAACTCAAACAAGGACCCTCATCCGGGGCTCGTGTAGCCGAGGGCCACCAGCTGTTTTAGACATCGGTGTCTCCTCCAGACCCTGCAGGAACCATGGCGTGACAGCCTCCGGTGCAGTAAATCACAAAGTCACCCTGATGAATTTTACAGTTTCTCCTTGCTTTCTCCCCCATCAGTCAATACCAGGGTCAGTATCTCCAGCTAGCTGTTGCTGGGTTTGAATAAGACCCTGTTTGTGCTTGCATTGAAGGGGCTTCACAGGAGTTTCTTCAGCGGCGTGGACGGGGGAGGGGTGTGTGTACACAGCGATGTGTGTGGGTCGTTTCACCGGGACGTGAGTGTATACGCACAGCAGCTTAAAATAACCTTTTCACAGGGCGACGTGTACAGAGCACAACAAAATCCATTGAAATTGTCCCGTGTGTTTGGAAAGGGTCTCGCGCAGGTATGCTCTCTCGCCCCCCTCTCTCTCACTCCTGTGAAAGTGGAGGAACTGAGTTTGAGGGGAGCTTTGACATGACTGAGTGACAGGATTGTATCACAGGCTCTTAATATGAAGGGCCCTTTCATCCTTGACCCACAAAGAGAGAGAGAGCATGAGAGAAAAGGATAGAAAGAAGAGAGAGAGAACTCAATACAAACATTCCTCTACCTCGATTGAAGGGGTTGAAGAGATGGATGGCGTGAAGGTTAATGAAAAGAAAAACAGGTTTAAAAAAAAGACAGAATGGAACGAAGGCAAACTAGATTTTTACTACGGCTATAAAGAATTTCAAAGAATGCAATGAAAGTAATCATAAGATTAGTGTTGTTAATGTTTACTAAAACTCTAAAATATGACAGATTTTAGATAAAAATAAAGCTGAAATAAAATAAAGCTAAAAAAAACTAAACTAAGTTTAGTTTATATACACACACACACACACACATACATACATACATACATACATACATACATATATATATATATATATATATATATATGCTAAACATAGATTTTTTAAAGATAACAAATCACAAAAATTTAAATGAATTGAAAATTAAAAAACTTATACTGTATAATACTGTAATAAGAATACTGTAAATAAGAATGTGAAAAGAAAGAAGCTTTTAATATTTTTAAAATGCGTGAATAAGTTCAACCACCCCTGCAACAGATTTAAGTTTCACTTTCACTTTCAGTGATCCGTGACCGACAGGAGCATCTTGGTGGCAGCAGGGATGTGTGTGATGCTAGGGCAGGGGTGTCCAAACTCGGTCCTGGAGGGCCACCATCCTGAAGGGTTTAGCTCCAACTTGCCTCAACACACCTGCTTGGATGTTTCTAGTTTACCTAGTACAGTGGTTTTCAAACCTGTCCTGGAGGCACCCCTGCCCTGCACATTTTGAATGTCTCCCTAATCAGACACACCCAATTTAGTTCTTGCAGTCTCTACTAATGAGCTGATGAGTGGAATCAGGTGTGTTTGATGAGGGAAACATACAAATTGTGCAGGGCAGGGGGTTTGAAAACCCCTGACCTAGTAAGACCTTAATTAGCTGCTTTTGGTGTGTTTAATTGGGGTTGGAGCAAAACTCTACAGGACAGTGGCCCTCCAGGAGCAGGATTGGACACCCCTGTGCTAGGGTGTCATGAGAGAGCGCTGTAATGCTGCTAGGGTGGATGCTTAATGGCTTTAAGTAAAAAGAGCCAAACCTAAAGTCTCTATGATTCTGGTCTATAAGAATTTTTTAGTCCATTTATCATCCGCTAAGCAGAAGCATGAGCAATAGTAAATGTTTGAAGAGCAGCAAGAGAGATGGACAGAGGTGGATGTAGGAAACGGGGGTAAAACTGCTGGATTGCCAAGCTTCTGAGGAGGCTGTCAAGGCAGAGAGCCTCTTCAGCAGAACAAACCCCTCTTTGTGCTTCAGTGAGAAGCTCTCTCCCCCACTGCAGGGCCTGCTGGGTACTTCATAAAGTCCACTCAGTCCTGCTGGGGGCCGCTGACACACCACCAAAGTGTGTGCGAGTGCACGTCCTCATGCATGTGGGGTTTTTTTTGCTTTTACTCCAGATAAACCCTCGAGGAAAAGCTGCCAAGTGGCGTTTTGGGTTTCGTTCTTTTTAGAGAAGCTGTGATTGACACTGCATACATGTACATATACATAGATTGCAAAGGAGCAAAACGGAAGTTCAGTCCTCCACAAACTATCAGTTCCTAAGTAAGATCCACTAATTCACTTCGGAGGGCTAGCTTGGCCAGACAGGGAGACGACAAGCAGAAAAGAGCAAAATAAAGGGATGTTTCTGGAAAGAATGTCTTGCATCAATCTGAGGGACTTCCAAAGAAAGGAAGTGCTTTTTTCTGCAAGGGTTTGCAAATCTGATCTGTGTTTTTGAGCAAGAGAGCGAGTTTGGGAGGGTGTGTGTGCACGTGAAGGACGCTGTAGGAGAGAAAAATCACAGTTGAGATCACTTTGACATCTATGTTTCTCCTAGACAACAGTAAAAATACATGGATAGCAGATGGAGTCTTTTAATGAGGTTTTACACTCCTCAAACTGAGAAAACAACCCTGCTGTTCCTCAGAAGAGATTTAAAAACTCTTTAACTACTCCGATGATGACACCTTCAATCAAAATACCCAAATACAAAACCCTAAAAAAACAACATTAATAACAAATATGAATAAATGAAATAACAAAATTCAAATAATTAAAACAATGTAAATTTAAAATAATAAAATAATGAATGAATATTCTTTTTTTTAAATAAATAATCAAATAAAAGTAAAATTATAAAACCATAAAAAAGCTTTTGTTAATTAAAATAAAGCTAAAATAAAATATAAATAAGGGATGAAAAAAAAAGATTTTAAATGAAAATGAGAAATGTTGCTTTGACAACTAAATAAAATGAAAACTTTATATTAACTTCAGGTAAAAGTTGAAAAATGTATAAAATTATATATTATAAGCTATACAAAGATAAAAAAAAAAAAATCTAAACTAAAATTGAAATAAGAACTGAAAATAAAGAAAACTCAATTATATTTTACTAAAATAATAGATTACAATCTATGATAAAATTCCCCAAATGAAGATTAACAAATATGATATAAAATAATACAAATCAAATCATTTAAAATAATGTACGTTTAAAAAAAATAAAATTATTAATAAATAATAAAAAAAAAAGAAAAAAAAAGAAAAAGAAAGCAGTATTAATGCAATATAAAACAAAAATCATCTTGGTGCATTAAAATTCAAAATAATTAATCTCTCCATGTTTATTTTAATATGTCCGCGGCTGTACTTTGTACTATTTAAAAAAAAAAAAAAAAATTACATATAGATATCGATATCTATATCCATCCCTATCACTATCTATCTATCTATCTATCTATCTATCTATCTATCTATCTATCTATCTATCTATCTATCTATCTATCTATCTATCTACACACACAACAAATGTGAATGCATAAAACAAAAATCAAATGATTAACTAAACTAATAATAATAAATAAATAAATAAATAAATAATAAAATAAAAGTAAAAGAAAAAAATCTTTAAAAAAAATCATAAATTTAAAATAATTAATAATAGCTCTGTACTTGCACTTTGTCAAGAATTGCACAAACAATATGAGAAGCAAGGGAGAAAACATTGACATTTCAACTACATTTCTTTATTTTCTGTAGTGAATGTGTGTAAGGCCAGTGCAAAACTTTAAAGTGACAGTCCACCCAAAAATGAAAATTCTACCATTATTTACTCATCCTCATGCCATTGTCAACTTGAATGACTTTATTTTTTCTGCAGACCACTAAAGATGATATTTTGAAGAAAGTTGGTTTTAGTTCCCATTGACTTGCATATAGACCAAAAAAAAAAAAAAAAATTCAAATGGAAGTCAATGGGAACCAAAACGGTTTGGTTCCCAACATTCTCATAACATCTAATCGTCACAGAGTTTGGAATGACATGAGGGAGAGTAAATGATAGTCTTTATGATATTCTGGGCCATCCCACTAAATAAATATAGCAGATTTTTTGGCAGTTTTTTTTTTTTATCCACCACTACTGGACAAAAATTCTTAGTCTAAACACTTCAAAAAGGTAATTCTGAACAAATCCCAAATTCAAAAAAATAATACCAACAGAGATCTCCTGAGCTTTGAAAGAGCAACATTCAAGCACATAAAAAACCAACCCATATGAAGAGCACAGCATTCAGCTGCACCGTACCAATTCATCTCCATAAATGAGAGAAAAACATCCAAAGGTTGGACAAACGTTGAAAGACACACTATAATGTGACCCATCCATCAGAATTTCTTCTGTTTTTCCTTTCAACCAGATGAAACAGCAGAATTCCAGACCTGCAGTCAATCTGATTATGTATATAGGAATTGGTAATTTTCTCTGGAGAGGGTTTGTGTGTCTCTCAGTACATGCAGTGTGTGTGTGAGTGTGTTTTCATGTTTCTGTGATTGCACGGCCCATTGTTCTTGCTGTAAACACTATCTGTCTCTCTCCATCCAACGAGGAAAATTCGCAGCCCAGGGAGCCGAGGTGTTTATCCAACAGACGCGCTGATCAAGGAGACATATTTGTGTTTCGCAGACCCTGGAGGCATTCAATTATTTCCCTACACACAATCTATCCTAATTCAGGAACCATTATATAGTCCCTCAGCTAAACTCTGATACAGGAAAAAGGCATCTTGAGCCATAATCATAACAAAATATAATGCAAAGGTCATTTAGTTGTAACTCACCTCTGGTGAACTCCAAACACTGTTAAATAACAGACAGTAGAGCTATGCTTTCCTCTCTGCGTTTACACAGGCTCGAATCACAGGGTGAGCTGTATACCAGACTCAAATATTTACTATGAAATGTTTGTATTCGCATTAATGAAAGTTATTGCAGTATTCTTGGAGGACTGCCTTGAGACACACTCTTTCGGACAGGCGGACAAATACACTTTATTAATGGTCCAAATATGAGTCCCACAGGTAGAGATCTCAGTCATAAATGCTGATTCGGACCTGTGAAATCCCTTCTATAATTAATTAATAACATTTATTTATACAAAGAGACATTTGTATGTTCTCAAACATTTGTTTCAAGTTCACACGCTCAACTATCTAGGTATTCGTTTTTAACGTGCTTCCGATCTCCTGAAGTAAAACTGATTTCACCTGTATAAGTCTGCACTGCATAACTGACTGAATGTTCATAAAACTAAAGAAAAAGAAAAAAATAATGAGAGATTCAGCCTTTCAGCTGCAATTACTGACAGACTGATACATCAGTAAAAGTCAGACTAATTCACTTACTGATTCATTCTGCTATCCGGCAACAGAGAAAGTGTCATATTTTGCATGTTTAACAGTAAAAAAGAAAAAGAAAAAGGTAAATAATAAAAAAGCAATTTCATTAAAAACAAAAACAAAAAACATGGTTGATTTCAAACAGCATACTGAGTGCTGACAGACTAAATAAATAGAAAAATATATTTCAAAATTTACAATATTTTATAATATATAAAGTTTTTAATATTTTACCGAAATGTGAAAATAAACAGAAAATAAATAATCATTATTATTAAATAATAATAATAATAATAATAACAATAATAAATTATTATTATTATTATTATTATTATTATTATTATATATTGACATTTTAGAAAAAAAATTTTAATTGACATTAAAAAAATATTTTACTAAAATAAGATAAAATAATTTTTTTCTCCACAATTTCAAATGTTTTACTGAAATGCAAGTGCTACAAAGAAAGAAAGAAAAGAAAAAGAAAGGAAATTTGTTTTCTTACATTTTTTTAATTTAACATTTAATTTCAATATATTTTATAACATTTTTAAAAACTGATTAGATAAAGACTTAAAAGATGCAAGAAAAGATGTAGCAAGCAGATGAAAGCCATTACACAAGATATTGGCCACAGAGGAATGCAGTATGGGATTTGGCTGTGAGATGTCGATTTAACTCTAAGTCTAAGTCTAAGACAAAGCCCGCCTTTCAAAGCTAAAACAAAATGGCCCAAAAACTGCAATATTCCAAACAGTCTGTCTAGAGATCCACCCTGCCTTGGGAACGGTGAGCCCTGTGGATATGTAGCGCTTGGTTGTGAATTCCCAGCATGTTTGGGGTGGGAGGGTGTTGGCTTTCAGGATGTGCAATAAAAATCGTCTGCAGATTCATTCAGCTCTTGCGTGGAGAGCGTTACGCAAACAGCCCTCCAGGAAAACGAGACTACTTCACAGCTACCCTCCAACGGACCCCCCCCTAAGCAGCTGATTAGTCTGAGGAATGACCTGAATTACTCCCAGTGTCATTGATAAAAGCCCATTCAGAGAATTAGACCAGGGTGTCGCTATCATGCCAGGCCATCTCTGGTGTTTCAAGGCATTGTTTTCATTTCCATGCTTCCCATCCTGAGTTAACAGGGTGAGAACTTTACCCTCTCCCCACCCAACATCCGTGAAAAAAACCAAAAGCAACGGAAGCTCGAGTGAATCACGCAACGATAAAAAGACGCGCCTCTGATTTATAGCTACTGGCCAATGATTTCAGAAGCCGTCTCAGAGACACGCATTGACCTCGCTGGGGCTGAAGGGACTCTTGTGTAGGGTGATTCCCTAGTGAATGGGAAAGGAAAATTATGTAGGAGGCAGACCTGACCTTCTCCAGCTCCTCTCCAGCCCTGCACGCCTGATCAGCGCAGCTCTGCCATTCTCAACATGGGGGTTTCTCAGTGAATATTATCATTAGAGCTTCTGGTACGGATCTGAGTCCGTTTGATGCTAGAGTTGGGTTTGATTTGTTTGACTCTTGTACATACTAGTGAGTGATCTAAGATGTAAATACAATTATTAAACAACATTCACTAATTACATTTTTTTTTTGGCAGCGTTATTTTATTCTTCTTATTATTAACATACTATTAAAGTATTTATTAATATGTTGAATAAACATTTAGTTTTATATTTTCAATTAGCATTTAAGTTTTAGTCATTTTGTGCTTGTTTTTTTAGTTTTTAAATATTTCTATATAGCTTTATTTTTATTAATTTCAGTAATTTTAGTATTTTTAACTAAAAAAAACAAAACAAAAGCCAATTAAATGGATGTTTTTTTATATATAATATTGATATTTTATTTCAGCTTTATTTCAATTTACTATTTCAGTCACATGCTTATTTTTTGTATTTTAATATTCCTCTTTAGCTCTCTATTTTTTTTATTTCTGTTTTAATTTCAGTAATTGTACTTCAACTTAAATGATTATGAGAAACTTGGCAACTAACTGAAAACAAACTTTTTAATCTAATATTTATATTCTATTTTATTTCAGTTTTATTTTAATTAACCATTTCAATCATGTGCTTTTATTAGTTTTGTTTTTTAATATTTCAATTTAGCTCTCCATTTATTTTTATTTCAGGTTTTAATGAAAGAAAAATTTAAGTTCAAAATCTTTACATTTATTTCTATTTCATTATTTTATTTCAATCATTTTATTTTTCAGTTTTCATTTCAGTAATTTTATACTTAAACTCTTTCATTTCTGATTTTCACTGAAGTTGAAGTTCTTTAAGATTTATTTAATTTAATCTATTTCTATTTCATTTAATTGTATTTAAATCATGTGCTTTTGTTATTTTTATTTTTTTATATTTCTATTTAGCTTTATTTACTTTTTCAGTTTTAAATTTCAGTAATTTTAGTACTTCAACCTAAATTTTAAAAACTTAAACCAATTTTATTTCAGTTAGTTTCTAAGGCAACATTTATGATTTAGGTTTTGCATCTAATATTTATATCTTATTTCAGCTTCATTTCAATTAACAACAACAAAAAAAGTTTTGGAAGTCTTTGGAAGAATGTGCATTGATGACCAGGAATGTGTTTTAAGAAGGCCATTCGAGTGAATTTTGACATCATGTTGATTTTAAGCACACTAGGTATTCACAAATATAAAGGTGCAGAAGAAATACTGTAAAGCAAGAGGGAAAAGGGGACACTACCATGGCAGACTTGCATGCTCTAACATGCTCTGTGCTCAGGAAGGAGTTTCCTTTGCTCTGACATGATCTACAGTTCAGACTCAACAGAGATAGAGAGGGCGAGAGAGGAAGACAGACAGAGGGAGAGAGAGACTCTTGGATCAGCCCTGTCTGGATGAAGCCTGTCACGTTCATAAATGGTGCCATTGTCTGTCTAAAAAATTCCTTAAAAAGCCCAAACTGTGCTCACGTTACTGCAGATGGAGATCAGGCTCAGCGTGGCTCCTTAATTTAAATATATCCCAGGATTAAATTTAGCAGATAAAGATGAAAAAATACACACCGACACAAAGAGTTGCTTTTAAAGGGGCAGTCTGCCCAAAAAAAAAAAAAAAAAAAAAAAATTTAAAACTGTACGAGTTTCTTCTGTGGAGCACAAAAAGTACATTTCTGAAAAATATGCCAATGTTTGCATTACAATGAAAGTAATTGGAGACTGGTTCTGTCAAGCTTCAAAAAGGACACAAAAGCACTGTGTAAGCATCATAAGTGACCCAATATGACTTATGCACTATATTGCAAGGTATTTGAAGTCATTTGATATCTTTGTTCTTCAAAGATTTTCCTTTTTTGTTCCACAGAAATCATAAGGGTGAGTAAATAATAACAGAACCTTCATTTTTGAGTGAACTGTCCCTTTAAGAAGACTCAGATTAAATCTGTGATGTAGGTTTGCACAGGTTAGTAAACCAGAGGAGGGTTATGGAGTTCACTCTCATGAAGTGCACACTCATCCTGTTCGGGCCGTGTAGCGCAAACTGTGCCAGAGAGCTGGCAGGGACCGAAGGTGTCAATCTGCCGGGTTTGTTTTTATGCGTGCCCTTGTTATCCTGGAACTTGAGACTACGATTACCAAACCACTGCCCCATGAAGGCACGCAGAAAGCCTGCTGCAGGACACAGCGGTAGCTGAAAATAGTAGGTCAGCAAAAAAGAACGGAGAAAGAGCAAGAGAAATGAGAAAGAGAGAGAGAGAGAGGAGGAGGAGAAAAAACAAACTGGTGGAATGTTCCACTGTGTAATGTTCTGGAGAATGTGGCGGCAGTAGGTTGAAAACCAGGGAATTAGGATACGAAAACTTTTAACTGAAACAAGCAGCAGAAGCAGTACGAAAGAAAAATCACAATTGAGATATTGTTAACAGCTCAACTGTTTGTCCTATACACCAACAAGTCTAAAAGGAGAGTGAATCAAGACTTGTATGTAAAGTAGTAAATTCATACAAAGTTTTAGGGATTTAAGACAAATTATAAATGAAAATGTCTTTTTTTTTTTTTTTTAAATCATTGTTTGGACAAAATGCTGCACATTTCTTTGTGAAATTGAAATATGTAAAATAAAACTGAACTGAAATTTTGAAAAACTCAAATAAATAAAATAAATCTCTTCATATAAACAAACTAAGGCTTTGCTTGTGCTCTTTCCATGTAAAATTTGATGCAACCACTGTAATTTAATCACGATCCAACCAAGCAGTTTGCAAATTAGATTATAAGATTTCGAAATTTGAAGCAAAAAAAAACAAAATGGTCTGATTTCACTACATAAAACATCTGCACGAAACAAAAACAGCAGGCGCTCTGAATTAAAATGCAAATTCACTCTCTGACAGTAGGTGGCGTTTACAAAAAAGCAGCAAATATAGCATTTCCTTTGTTACCGCTGTAAACAAAGAAGTTGCTGTGCTTAAACAATGCTTTAATATGCGTTATACAGAGGCAAGATGAAAAGAAAACACAATCTAAACTTTTCTAAAGACAGCCAGTTCCCCTCAGAGATACATCCATATAAACTCCCACCCCCAACTGTATCACAATTTGTTTAACATGTCAACCGATTTGAATCACCACATATTTGTTACATCATCATTACATCCCTACAAATTTTATTTAATAGACCAAATGTAAAAAAATCTAAAGTTTCCAAAATATGTGGGTTTCAATGAGTTCAATGGATGCTCTGAGATGCTGAAACACTGAATCATGAGCTGCACGCGTGTAACTGAACACAATATAATGCTTCACTCTAAAACCTGCAATGCATATAATTATTCAAATGAATCACAGCCTTCCTAATCTGCTAATATCCTCATTTGTTTCTATTACCAAGTAATTTGAAGTGAAATATCTGTAAGCTGAGAAAAACAAAAGAATTCGCAAACCATTCTACTTTTATAATGTGACTCATTTCTAAATAAAACAGGATATCCAATCAGGAAGAAAAAGTAGGGTGGTACTTGACTTTATCCATTAGGAACTGACCGGTCATGATCGGGGTTTAAATATAAGAGGGTTTGATGATGTCAACCCAGAAAGAAAGTCATTTCAGAAGCGGAGGAATTTTGAAGAAAGGTTACAAAGATTTTTTCCTTTGAAATAACATGCACCAATGATTCATGCATAAAAAGCCTAGGAACGTTTATAAGAAAAATAAACAGGATAAATTTGAATTCCATGCTGACTTTATGTCTCCTAAGCCACGAAAGAGCAACCTCTGAGTAATAAGGTTTTCCTCTGAGAGCTTTCGCTCAAAAGCGCCTTTCAAAAAAAAGTATCAAGGGTGCCAATAGATTTAGAAAAGATTGGCACATTCATGGACACACACACAGAGAGCACGCCACTGAAAGGACGTGACTGAGACACAACGCTGCTCTTTTCCTCAGACCGCTCTCTCTGCCCGTTCCATGATGCACACAAAAATCCACTGTTCCTCAGCAGAGTGAGTCAGAGGAATGGAATTGAAGCTCTGCTATGATCATCTGTGCGGCAGAGGGGGTTTCCTCCACCAGGAAAGAGCGCAGACCAGATGAGAACAGTCACACACTAAACGAGGGAAAGAAAAAAAAAAACACCAAAATGCCATAAAAATGAAAACAGTGCAACGAAAAACAGGAACAACAAAGAGCAAGAAGGAGAGAGCAAAATAACCTGAACTTGAGTTAGCGAGTTTGAAATAAGCTATATATATATAAAACTAACCACCATCTGTTCCTGGAACTCCTGCTCTTTGCTGTTTGTAGTCGCTCAGGCTACTGTGGGAGGCGTCAACGTCTCTTAGCATGTATATGCATCTCTGCACATATATAACTGTGTGGGACTCTCGATTTGAGTGCAAGTGTAGAAAGTTGTGTTTCTCTATATAGAGTATTCTGGACATTATTATTACTACTACTATTATGCTTGTCTAATGGACCCTTTTTCCACAGACTATGAAGTCACATTTCTACAGTGATTAAAGGGTTAGTTCACCCCAGAATGAAAATTGTGTCATCAATTACTCACCCTCATGTCGTAAGACCTTCGTTCATCTTCAGAACACAAATCAAGATGTTTTTGATGAAATCGGAGAGCTATTTGAAATGTTCCCAGGTCCAGAAACGTAGTAAATACATCGGTAAAACGGTCCATGTGACATAAGTGGCTCAACTTCAGTTTTGCGATGCTACAGGAATGCTTTTTTTTTTGTGCAAAGAACAAAAATAACAATTTACTCAACCATTCTTCTCCCCTGAGTTACGTCTTCCGCCATTTTGGAGAGTACCTAAGAACGTATTTGACTTGATCAGCGTTGTTTACGTTCGGGGGGGAAAAGCGAGCACATGAACGTAATCTGCGTAATAAGCGTTGTTTACGCTTAGGGAAAAGCCTACGTATGCATTGTAATACTCTCCAAAATGTAACTCGGGGGAGAAAAATGGTTGAGTAAATTGTTATTTTTGTTTTCTTTGCGCAAAAAAAAAAAAAAGTATTCTCGTAGCGTCGCAAGACTGAAGTTGAGCAACTGATGTCATATGGACTGTTTTACCGATGTATTTGCTACGTTTCTGGACCTGAGACCATTTCAGTTGCATTGCTGTTTATGGGAGGTTCAGATAGCTCTCCGATTTCATCAAAAACATCTTAATTTCTGGTCCGAAGATGACCGAAGGTCTTACGGGTTTGGAACGACATGAGGGCGAGTAATTAATTACAGAATTTTCATTTTTGGGTGAACTATCCCTTTAACATTGTAAATATTTTATATTTTTATTTTTTACCTTAGCATTAAATTACAGAAAACAAGTTCACGCTGCTGCATAAGTGTTTCTAATACACCGACTAATCTCTTAGTTATTTTTTCCTCTTTTGGAAAGTCAAAAACACTAGCATGGATAATTTATTTTTTGCTATTAGAGCCAAAATTACATTTGTTGCAGTTTCCGTTTACCGCTGTAGAAGTTTACCCAACTTCTATGACATGGTACCATGGTAAAAAAAATTATTATTATTTTTTTTTATAATGGCAAAGCTTAATTTTTAGCAGCCATTACTCCAGTTATCAATGTCACATGATCCTTCAGAAATCATTCTAATATGCTGATTTGCTGCTCGAAAAACATTTCTGATTACCAATGTTGAAAACAGATTTCTATTTTGTGGAAAACCAAGATGCTTTTTCTTCAGGACTCTTTGATGAATATAAAGTTCAAAAGAACAGCATTTATTTGAAACATCATTTGAAATATTATAAATGCCTACTGTCACTTTTGATCAATTTAATGAAAGACGTTCCACAGTTTGGTCAGTCGTTCCATTAAGATAATTCTGGATATTCCACTCAGGTCCTGCAGAAAACTCCAAAACAGAGATGAGCCAGACACAATGTTTTATGATGCTTTAACATGAGCAAGCAATGTGACGTCCATCAAGACCAGCATGTCCCACAGCGAGATCAAAAGCTCAGCGCAACTCGCTCCCCCTAAGACTGTCCGTATTTAGTCTCCCCTGAGGCCACAGGCGACTGCCGTCTGCACAGGGTTAACCTGCAAAGAGTGCTGGGCCAGGTGTGATGTGTTAGCGGTGCCTGATCTCCACATGTACACATTCTTTTAGAAGTTTTCCTTCGCTTCGAAACATCTGCCCAAGGCCTCTTGCTCTCTTGACTGTCAGAAGGGAGACATTTTTTGCACACAGTTTTTCAAAACCGTGGCTGCTAATATTAGACATCTGCATTTTGGAGTTCTGTTTCTCGGAGGTGGAGGAAAGGGGTGAGGGATTGGGGGGGGCATAGAGGGGGGGGGGCTGCGAGCCACATCAACAGGAAACATATTTACTCAGTCCAGAGAAAAGGAGTGAAGGGAAGAGATAGCGCTGGAATACAAGGACGCAGAGAGCGTTTTACAAAGAAAATCAGGTGAACTTTCTCACAATGCAAATAAATAAAATCGAGGAGAGCGAAAAAGGGTCATTAGTCTGGAATGCATGCATGTGTGTGTATTTTACACGCCTCCTGATGAGAGCGAGTCGATAGTATGCCTGTAAGCATACGGACTAATGCACAGTGACGGATCTGAGCAGCGGAACATATTTTTGTAACACCTCACAATTCTATCGACCGTTGCTCGGAAGGATTGCATCAGTGTCAATCCTGCAGACGTCCGTCAGAAGCCCTACGCCTGGCAGGAAAGGTGATTCAGAGGAGGAGGAAGTTGAATTCAGATGTTTTCTGCTTCATAAACCTCAGCAGGACTGGAAAGCAAACCCCACATGCTGCTTTTCCTCTTGGCCCGTACGCTTCCACTGAAAAACTTCTTACCACACAAACAGCTTCACAAAAAACAACATAAAAGCTAGATCTCATAAAACTGGATTACTCATTCTAATTAACACAGTCGACACTGATTGTCCAGACACTCTTTGCATAATTGGCCACTAAAATAAAAGTTATTTACTTATAAATATTGTATATTTACACTACTTTTCAAAGCATCTTTTCTTTCAAAGTATATTGGAATGAATAAATAACTTTAAAATATATTACAACAGAAAATAGTTATTTTAAACTGTAGTAAATATTTCACAATGTTACCGTTTTGACTGTATTTTTGATTAAATAAACGTAGCCTTGGCAAGCATAAAAGACTTCTTTCAAAAACACTTTAAAAAAAAAAGTTCCCGCCACAATAAATTTTTTTTTAAAAAGTAATTGCAACTTTTTTTCTCACAATTCTGACTTTTTTTCCTCTCGATTGCAAGTTTACATCCTGCAATTCTGACTTTTCTCAGAACTGCATGATATAAATGTGCAATTCTGAATTTTTTCTCAGAATTGTGTGATATAAACTCGCGAGTAATAAAGTCAGAATTGTGAGATATAAATGGGAGATTCTGGCTTTTTTTCTTGCAAATGCGAGTTTATATCTCGCAATTCTGACTTTTCTCTCAGAATTGCGAGATATAAACTTGCAATTGTGAGTTATTAGGGGGGAAAAAAAGAAAATGACATTTTCTCAGAATTGCAAGTTTATATCTCAGAAAAAAAAGACAGAATTGCGTGATATAAAATCCAAAAAAAAAAAAAAAAAGTCAGTAATTTTTTTATTTTTCACAGAATTGCTTGATATAAACTTGCAATTGCGAGATATAACGTCGGGATTGCAGGATATAAACACAATTCTGAGGGAAAAAGTCAGAATTGCAAGTTTATATCCAGTAATTCTGACTTTAGCTATATCTTGAAATTCTGACTTTATAAACCCACAGTTGTGAGTTATATCTCACAATTCTAAGAAGAAAAAAGTGTATCACTCAATTCTGTAAAAAATGTCTGTGAGATAAAAAGTCGCAATTACCTTTTTTTTATTCAGTGGCAGAAATGAGCTTCCATACATAAGGGTGAGAAAATGAGGACAGTTATCATCATTGTGAGCTGTTCCTTTAAATCCAACCTAATTACAGCACACAGAGCTTTCTTAAGTCCAATTTGTCGACTTGTCATTCAGACAACCTAACAACCAGCAACAGTAAGCAGTCAGAAATGTCACACCAAAAAAATAAAAGGCAATTACTGTGATTTATGGAATCATATCCTGCATGAGAAATGTCCACAGAGCTTCATTTAGCACTTTTAGGCAATCTCAAATGCTAAAGGGGCTCTGAATTACAAACATAGTATGTGGCACCTCTTTACAGAACTGTTTTAATAAAGATAAGCCAACAGTACACTGCCCAGCCCTGGGAAAACATTTATCAGCAAATTGTTTGCAAAAATGCAAAGTCAACATCAAAGAATAACAGGAGACTTAGCTTATCCAGTGCAGCTGGCAAAGATCGTACAAACGTTAGAAAATTAAACAAAGTTCTTATCCCAAACATGCCAGAACATTACAGTGGCCTTCAACTGCATCTTCTCCACACCTGTGAGGTACAGACTCCCTTTCTCTGTCTACATTCTCTCTGTCGGCCAGCTGCCAGCTTCGTCTCTAGCATAAACCAAACAGCCCTCTGCTGCTGATTCTGCTATTCTCATTGGACAAATTGAATTAAACAGTCATTGCAGCTCCTCTTAGCTGTGTAAACAGTGATGTGAGCGCTCAGACGGTCAGATCCAGTATCCTGTGGTCTAGGCTACTGTGACTCTCTGCTTTTAATCTCTTAAATGCACTTGCAAAACTTTTACTGAGGGAATTCGGTGGCCTTTATGAAGTTAAAAAGACATCATGAAGTCAGATGTAATTTAGTGTAGGGCTTCAGTGACCGAACGCCTCTTCACTGGCCAAACACACAAGAGGGTTAGAAATGGTTTTGTAGCACAGTCACATGACCTAAATCCCATTATTATGTAGAACATTTTAGGGCTGCACAATTTGGAGGGAAAAAAACTACTTGGGATTTGTTTGATAAAAATTGCAATTGCGATTTATAACGTGATAAAAAAAAACATCTTCTGGTTTGCTGTTCTTGTTTGGACGGCAGCACAATCTGGGCAAATTTTTTGAATATATACAGTATACATATACATATACATACACACACACACATACATATTTATACACACTTGTGTAGCCTACTTGTTACATGTACTTACTGTAGTAATAATAGTCCATTTTCCATAATAACATGCTACTAACTCTGAAGCCTATTCCTAATCCTAACCCTATAATAACATGGGCACCTTAAAATCAAGTGTAACCCAATAGAACTATATCATTATTAAAATTATAACTAAATAGAAATACGAAAAAATAAATATTACTTTTGTAAAATTACAAAATTGTGGTTTTATTAGTTCTAGAAGAGTTGCAAAATGTATGCAGATTTCTAGAGAAGTGAAGTTGCAATTAGTGGGGAATATCAGCAAAGGCAAGCAAAAATAATGCAATAAATGGTTAATTATACTTAAGTTATGCCAGATTGCAGATTTGCCTTGGTTTCTGGATTCATACCAATTGCCAACAAAGCAAATCATACTCTAGGCTATGTTTCAGAGTGTGCGCTTGAATACAGAAACAGTCTTCAGAAAACATGCCAAACAAGCATCTTCATATCTTCATACCAAACAAACAAACTAAATGTAAAATAGACTGTGGAGAAAACTTATTGTACTTATAAGTACTTATTTGTACTTGTACTTATTTAAACAACGCCTGAGACTTGGTGTTACAAGCACTTCGTTTGTCGGATTGCCTCCTCAAGATGAATCGCTTTTTGTATCCCCAATTGTAAGTCGCTTTGGATAAAAGCGTCTGCAAAATGGCTAAATGTAAATGTAAATGTAAAACGCCTTGATTCCTTTCCAGACGGGTCTGATTCACTCACAGATTTGGACGGTAACATTTAGCAAGAGCAATATGAAGATCTTCATTGGACAAACCTTGAATGCATTGCAAAGCCCCGTCTTCTGTGCGGATGGTGAACGTCTCACCTGGGTTCACCTGGACCAGGATCACCTGTAAAACAAGAGCAGATGTCACACGTTCATTATGTCAAACAAGGGGCAATTCTAAGTCTTAAGCCTTAGCTAAAAAGTTACTGTAGCTTGGAGGAATATTTATGGCTTTTAAAATGAGAGGCTGTTGATAAATGAGGTCTGACTTTACAAACTCACCTGCTGTGGTGCATCGCCATTGATCATGTGGTGCATCATGGGAACCTCGTTGCTCAATGGAAGCGAGAGGTCCAGCATTTGGTCCGTCATCATCATGGTGACGAACATTCATGGAGCCCTCCCTGCAACAGCCTGAGAGAGAAAGAGATCCACTTTGTTAAAATAATATCTGATTACATGGTGAAACAGTCTCTATAAGCCAGGCCTCTCCTTAAATGAGCAATTAGCCTCAATTGAAATCAGCTAATGATGAAGACTAAAGCAGATCCTCATCTGCAACCCCATCCAGACATACACACACACACACACACACACACACACACACACACACACACACACACACACACACACACACACACACAAAACAAATACACACATCTCACTGAAAGGCTACTGGTGGGTTATGGAACGGGATGAAATCATTATGATGTCACCAATGTTTATATGATGATGTAATCTGTGCAGGGATGATGTAATCTGTATATAAAATGCAGTTATAGGGCGACAGTCTCTCCACCACAGCCAGGAGACCAGACCGAGAGAGAGAGAAGAAAAAAAAAAAAAAAAAAGGGAAACTTTGTCATGCAGCAAATGTGTGCCTCTAAAAAAAGAAAAGAAAAGAAAAAAGTAAAATAAAATGTTATGCATAGATAATTATTTGCACTTTTTGCTGAAAAAGTAAATGTGTTTCTGTGTTTAACCCATTAGGAACTATTCCAGAAGAGTCATTTAATACAATAAAAGCTCAATTTGTTTTTGTTTTCTTTTCAGTGAAACTGATTTTTGTCTTCAGCAGATTTCAAAATGTTATCCATGTTTCATACAGTACAATATATAATACTTTGATTCTTAAATTCACATGATTCATTTGAGTGTTTTTTGTTTTATTAGATAACATTTATTTAACATGTATTACAATTTCAAAATATATTTATTATGTAATAAACATTGATTTTTATTTATTGCCATTTATTGGCCATAACTGGAAAACAATTATAGCAATATAACTGTGAATGACAGTTTTCAATTCAAACCTACAATTAGCATGTTCACTGCATTTGTAAAACTAATTTTTAACATTTAGATTGACATTTAAAAATGAATGTGGCAGTTTCCACTTTGTGTTCAAAGAACAACAAAAACTCCTTCTGTTTCAAATTCCAAGTGCACTATTTTCTTCATATCATGATTTGAAATTAACTAATTCTACTTTTGCGAAATACAGAAAATCAGGGTGTAGGCTGCAGCCTTTAAAGCATAAAACACTTGCACAACGGACACAGAAGTCAAGACAAGTCAGTACTGTAGCATTTAGATTGACGTAGAAAGATTGCACTTCTATCCGCAAAACAAATGTAATATTGCTTGTCACACTGGATGAACACCTCACAGAATTGCTTCACATGACACTCTTAAAACTCTTTAAAAAACAGCCAAAGTTCAGGTGGGGGGGGAGATCAGCACAGCAATGATAATGTCTTCTCAGCTGACTGGTGCTATTTTCCTCTCCAAAAGCAATAACCTGTCCCATTTAACTCCAAACACAATTGTCACCCCCAGGGGTCAAACCCAGAGCAACAAAATCATTCATCTGATGTTCTGAAGAAGCACAGGAAAAACAATGGCTATACAGAGATTACAGACAGAAGACTTAAGCTACAAAAAGTACTGTGGTTGCACCTTCAGGTCCATACATTGTTTCTTAACCAGGGCAGGATGTTCATAAAATTTTGTGGTTCTTTTTTGTTAGAATAATTTCAGCTGGCTGTTAAAAACCACAAAAATCACCTACATACTCTGAATTTTTAAGACGTGAGGAATTGTAGACGCGAGACGTCCTCTGATCTCCAGAAGAGAGGAAGAAGCGAGAATAGAGGTTGGAGGCTTTTTATTGGGTCATAAATGCCTTCACTTCCACTGCTAAACACACACACCACCCACAGCCAACCTGTTTCCTTGAAAGTTAACATGAAATGATTCACAGCCCACAATATCCACAACCTGACATATATACAGTGTACTCAGTATAAACAGTATATTAACTTCACTTGGTAAAGTTACTTTACATTACTTTGTGTGTTCTCTAGATGACAAGAGACTGAAAAATAAGTCTTTGTGATGTCAGCTGCAAAGAAAGGGGGAACAACTCATTAGCTACATTTTAATTAAAAAAAAAATACTTCAAAAACTATTTCAGACAATTATTCTCTTTGAACTAACATGCATCATTCCAATGACGAAAAAATAAACAAGTCAGCCTCTGCAACTGAAAAGACAGGTTTTGGAAGAGTCTTGGTCTTGTCTTTAACACTTACATGGACAGAAGCTCTACATTAACCTCACTTCATGTGCTGCTGAAGCATCCTGCCGTCTTTCTCATTCAGAGCATGCTTGTTTTCCTTTCCTCTGCGCTCTACGCCACGGCCTGTAATTACCGCCCAACTAAAATCATTAACACTACGGCTTAACACACCAAAGCCTCCGGGGTCCAAAAACCTTCTCTCTTCTCCTGTTCCCCCTCCTCTCTCTTTACCCCTCAGGCTCTCAATCCATTCTTTCTTTTCTTTCTGCTCTCCTCATTCCCCTCATTCCTGAGGATGGCTGGAGTCTGAACTTCTGTAGGGTTGAGGGGGGGCATTTAAGGACTAAATCCCCTGAGAGAAAAGTTGAGAAGATTCATACAATGTCAGAGCCGAGGGGAGCGGAGAGGGGGGTGTCACACAAAGAGGCCGGACCCCCTACCTTCACGGGTCATGTTGTTGCGACCACGTCACAGCAAGTGTCAATCAGGAAAGACACAGAGAGTCCTTTCATGGCACGGTTGAGGTTCTAGCAATGTGGGGTATTCCCTAGACCACTTCCCCGTCGCCCTCACACCCCCTCACACAGTCAAACAGCACGCCTTTCATACAACCAAAACAACACCAGTGAAACAATCATTTCCTTGATGACATCATCTCAGATCCTCCTCAGGACCTGGATGTTTGACGATCTCAGAGGACACGAATCAGAGTGCAATTGGATAGGTATGTTGTGTTTTGCCAAATTCGGAAGAAAGGCTATAAGATCTATAATAAACAGCAATATTTGCCCTCTGGAGTTTCAGAGATCTCAAATGACACAAAACAATACATCAGCCAAACAAATTAATGAAGGAGGCCTGAGGTATGAAAGAGCAATAATATTTTAAAATGATCAAATGACATGGTATTTCAATTTTCTTACATATTTGGAAGGAAATAACTCTTTAGAAAGATACACAACCATTCAAAAGTCTGAGATGAGGAAGAGAATTCTTTGAAGAATAGAATCCAACTCAAACTTTTGAACAGTAGCTTATATTCTGAGTCAACTGACAAGTACAAACATTTTATTTTACATAAACACACATACATACATGTATATATACACACATACATATATATATATATATAAATAAATTAAATAATTTTGTGCGTGTGTATATATTTTTTATGAATGCATTTATTTATTTAGCTGTATTTGTACTGTTTTAAGCATACAAAAATGAAAATTCAACTTTGGTCTGAATTTACAGATAACTACGGGCTATTACTGGAACTAGGGAGTTCAACTCTAACCTAATTCGAACATAGATGACATTTAAACCACAAGATTTTTACAGACTCAACTTCCTTAAACCGCACTAAACATTAAAAAGACACATCTTCTATGTACAGTAACATTCTACAGCAGAAGCATTGCAACGATGCAAATTCGCAGTAACATTTAAAAGCGAAGGGTGTGTTTTTTGCAAGCATAATGATTATATATTCAGACAGGTTTCCTTAATACTCATTAACCATTAGTTGATACAACAGATATTCCCACCTCAAATTCACACCACTGGCTGTTGCTGTGTAAAGGCCAGTCAGGAAGCTCAAATCAACAAGACAATGTTTTGATAGCACCACAGTGTTTACAAGGAATCAACCTTACTCTTTACAACTACACATACTTTAGAAAAAAGTACACACTTCAGCTTTAAAGAGCTTCACAACAGCAAACAAGCACTAACAACAGCACCCTGCCGCACACACCACCATAAGACGGATTTAATTCTTTTTAGAAATCTGTTCTTGCATCTGGCAGGTTTACAGTCCCAGATGTGGACCCAGTCTGGCATGGGCCTATAATCCAGCTAATGGCACATAATAACATTGAGGAAGCTGGGAAATCAAGAAAACCATCACTTTTTCCTCTTCATCTCCCCCTCGTTCCTTTATTCTCTCATTCCATCCCTTCCCTCAGCCTTGATCAGCTGCACACACACACACAAAACACATGCTCAGGCTTGCACACGCACATTCCCAGAGAATGAGAAACAATCTAAATGTCACATTTTTTCGCCTGCAAAGTAACTCCATCTCACCTCGGAGCGCTCAGGATTTCCATCTCCCCGACGTTGACTCACGTCTGTGACTCTGATCAGCGTTTACAGCCAGATGACATCACCTCTTTAAAAATATCTCAACAACCTCGGCCACAATGGAACTGAAGCGATAACAGTCCAGACGAGGCACAGACAGGAAATCGAGGACACATTACAGGAGTGTGGCAGAATAATGAACCAACTGACTGGCCTTTATTTGTGTCTGGTCTAGTATATTGCTCTAGGTGAAAGGTTTCAGTCTAGTGTTACAAAGTTAAAGTGTAAAGGTCCGTTAACAACAATTAATAAAGTTTTGACAAATTTACACACCGAAGCTATGACAATAACTTCACTTAGCAACAATATCATTGGAATCACTTTCTGATGAACAAAAAAAAACATGCATAGTCATTCAGAATCCACCCGACTTTGAAAGGACTGCGTATTTAAAGTGGCAGAAGACACTTATAATAAACAGAATTCTACCATTTTTGGTGTCAATGCTAGTATTATTATTTTTGGTTATCGTCTTTGGTGTAAACAGCCCTTAAGTCTAATTTAAATCACAGAAGACTGAAATCTGAAGTTATTATTTACAGAAATCTCAGTTGTGTATGCACATATTCATATTATTAACGAACAGCATCAAAAATTTCAGTCTAAAGATAACATTAATGCATTAATTACAAAAACATTTTCTGGGATATTAGCCATAATTATAATTCGAGAATATTTTTACAGTTCAATTAGGAAGTAATATTTGCTCCATTAAAGTGATTTTTACCATTTATGTAGACACTTTTCTAACCTTATCAGACGTATGCATCATCTTGTGTCAAACTCTTACATTTAATTATATTAAAAAAGATGCTACTAATCAACTGAAATCAGTGTCAACAAATCCATATTTGCATTG
This sequence comes from Acrossocheilus fasciatus, assembly GCA_036784905.1. Lineage (NCBI taxonomy): Eukaryota > Metazoa > Chordata > Actinopteri > Cypriniformes > Cyprinidae > Acrossocheilus > Acrossocheilus fasciatus. Next base: position 18,473,987 of record CM071961.1, read on the forward strand.
CAGATGTGGCACAGATCCTGCATCTAAAGTGGCATTTAGATATTTTGATTAATACTCTTGATTAGAGGTGGCATGCATGCATTGACACTGCAATTACAATTGCATAAATAATGTTACATGAAAAAAATTGAGACTTACTAAAAGTGGCATTTTCAATAATGTCTCCTCGCACATCATTAAAACAATAATTATGATATTATAGTAGAAACTGCTAATCATGTGCAGACCGAAAATCATGCAGATCTGAAACAACATGAGGATTAGTAAACGATGACTGAAGTTTTATTATATTACTCCTTAAATTGAGTTCTCAAATGTTTTTCAGATTAGTTAATAACAGTATGAGCATAGAGCTATAAAACAAATGTGGATCGCACAGCCCAGATCATTTTGATCTCTAACATTTGATTTGTAACATCATTGAGATCTTTTCTGACACTCGAGAGATTACTAAAAATGACTAAAGAATCACTTTTCTATCTATCTAAGACAATTATTTATGGTATTAAATTGTTATTTTATTTTCCTTCGGTCTATATAACAGCATCAGGACACATCTCAGTGCCTCTGTCCTGTTTAACAGATAAAGGTGTTACCCAATACTGACACCACAGACTCCAGAGCACGACCTGGTTCCTCCCTGAAGGCACAATAATGCAGTTACACACCCAGCTGAGCTCAAAAAGCTGACCCTGTTTCTGCCTGCACTGAAACTTCATCCACTCTCACCTTACAGAACTTAACAGTAAAAGACACTAGGAGCGAGGGGACAAAAAAAATGAGGGACAGTGCAGAGAAAGACGACAGAAAAGTGATTCCCAGGATCCAAATTCAGTGTTGCGTAACCCCAATATGAAACGTGATCCAACCTCTGAGCACTGAGAAGGAGCAGAGGAGCATCTTAACTGGGTCAGGCTGAGTGAATCATATTCTCCAGTCACACGGAGGAGTTGCGCAGGGTCACATTGGAGAAAATTATACAGTCTCACACCCTTAACATCCTAATTGTGTGCAGGGATGGAATAAAAATGGAGCTACAGATTGAGAAAGGAAGAAGTTGATGGATAAAAATCTAGAGCGTATCCATCAAGTGAATGAGATTGGTATTAATATCTGAACGACTTAAGAGCCAGTTCTTTTTTAGTGAATCAATAGCGCAAACAGTGTAGTCCTAGACAAATGACTCTTTTCAGCTGCTTCTTTTTAGTGAATCAACAACATATTTAAACTGCATAATCTGATTCTCAAACAAGCAACTCTTACAAGTTGGTTCTTTTTAGTGAATCATATATATATATATATATATATTAGTGCAAACAGCATAGTCCGATTCCTTAACAAATGACTCTTATGAGTCATTTCTTTTTAGTGAATCAAAACATGCAGCAGGAAAAGGGTAGTTTGAATCATAAAGAATGACTCTTATGAACAGGTTCTGTTTTTAGTGAATCTAAATATATAGCACAACAATGTAGTTTAATCCCCAAACAAACAACTCTTATGAACTGGTTCTTTTTTGAGAATCAAAACATGCAACGTGAACGGTGTAGTCTGAATCACAAATAAATGAATTAAACCAGTTAGTTAAATCAGTGTCATCACCAACTAGTTATCATGCCAATGAGTTGTTAAAGGTACATAGTTTTAGTCATATTAGAATTATTTTTACCTTAAAAATCACCTTAATCAGCCAATTTAGACTTCAAACAAATCACACTTTACAAACCACCAGCCATGCAAAAGTGGGAATAAACACGTGCTTGTATGTACAGAATGAACAGGCAGCACTCTTCACCATAGCCACTTTCCCTGCCTCTTCTTCTAAAGGTCAATAGGTCACATTCCTTATCCTGATTTGGGCCTCAGCTACAAACAGGCAAGCTAGGTTAGTTTGCATTCAGGTTTCGGACATCTGTACCAAACATGTTACGCTTAGTAGCAGGTAGATCACTCAAGTCATGAAACATCTGATTCAAAGCATTGCTGGACCTGGTTCTTATGATCAGACAAGGACCAATGTCCACACCTCAATCCTGCCTCCAGCAATTGATGGCTGACGAGATAAAAGGGCGGGAAAAGTTTGGTCTCGGCACCTAAAAATCCATTCATGTGCATTCCATTGCATCTATGCTCAAACAGGTCAGGATCAAGAAGGAAGGAAGGAAAAACTAAATTATGCACCAGCTCAGAAATAAACCATCCACAGCATCTGAGTGGAGAAACACCTCAACTCCATTTTTGCTTCACCGACAAAAACAGTTCCAAACAAAGTCAAAATAGAATTAACCGTTGAAGCACCACTCAGTAGTGGTGATACAGAATCAGTGTTTTTGAACAAATTAACTAAATGACTCACTTTTAAAGATTTTGTGGCTGAATTTGGAGCCACACATTAATTTGACAATTTCTGCCATATGAAGATGTGTCACATGGTTCTGAAAGTATTTTCCCTTTCGGTTTTCAAACTGGGATTTTTTTTGTCGTCTTATGAACCAATGATCAACCAAACCAACAAGCTACAAGGTGAATTGTATCATGCAAAATCAGGAATTATGCTGTTAAAAACAACAAGTTCAAAATAACTTGTCTTGATGGCTTCAATAAAAGCATATATTAGAATTAACTCACATAGCTCACATTTGGTTTGTTTTTATGTTTTCTTTCATTTCCCTAAGAAGAAAATGAATTAATTTTAGAAATAGCAAGAGTCAGTACAATAAATCAGTTGCATAATAGATTCAATGACTCATTCATAAAGACAGTCAGTTCTTTTTATCCCAGAAAGAATCAGCGATTTTGAACAAATCGGTTGAATGAATGACTCACGCAAACACAGAGAAGTCCTAGTGCTATTGGACTACATCATCGCTTCTGGAACACTGCTAGACCAATCAAATTCAAGGACCGGAACTATTTGCTCATACTTATGGGTTTGTTTGAATCATCAACCATAACCAAAAACAGTGGAAAAAATCTCACAGAACAACACTGAAGGAGGTACCCATGGGTTTTTTGCTCAAGGGTATGATGGTAATCAGGGTTCACAGTAATTCTCCATGAATCACCCATTCCTAAACCAGATCTTTAACCACAACCACCACCACCACCACCCTTCCCTGTGCTGAAAGCCGTGCCTAAATGTTTTACAAATGTACCATGAGTTTCTCATAAGAACATCTCAGCTACCCTCAGGGTAACTGGCATTAGCAATAATTCGGCACAACCGATTCGATAACGACAACAAAGGAGTACAGACAGCTCGACAGATCATTACAATCGCTCTCAGGAAATGATGGAGGCAGATAGAGCAAAATGTCAGATTTTCAAATACAATTAGCACAAACACTAGAGAGATGGTGGACAGTGGAGAACCCAGGGAGCAAACCAGGTGTACTACACACGACGGTACAGGATGAGAATGCAGTGGTGGATACAAGTGGGTAATCTGTAAAAACTTGTCTGCAATGTGTATTTGCATTAAATGTTAAGGAGAGTGTATAAAGCGCTAAATATAGCCTGGCGTTATCACAAGAACTGGAGACTGAGCCAAAGAATGGAATGGGACTCTAGAAAATACCCACAAGCACCACATTCTTTTAACGTTTGAGTTTGGGGCCAAAGGGCTGTAGGGTTGGGAGGGGTCAGGGTACGCCCGTGTGTGTTTTAATGGGGGTGCGAGATGCTGACAAATCAGTGCTCACCCTGTGGTCAGGTTACCACCACAGAAATGTGCATTTCCCTCACAGGACATAATTTAAAGCATCACTTACAATAAAACTTTAGTACATACAGTATTAGTCTGCAAAACCCTGCGTTTGACGTAATAAAAGAGATGTTTGCACTGCTGTTTAAAACTTTCACATTACAGAACATCACTTTCCATATTCCAACTCTATGCATAGGCTACTACAGCAGTGACTTAAAGGGGAGAAATCAAGCTTGATGCAAAGGTTGGAGTCTCTGAAGTCTACAAGTCTGCTTTCTGCACCTCAAGGTTCGCTCTGGAATGTCACATGACGTCATGTATTTGGGATCGGGTTTCCTCTGGCTAAAAGATCCGGTCCACGAAATGATCCGCAACACCAGCTGAATGCGTTTTCCTAAATCAGATTTTTGTTACAGTATGTATTCTTTCTTTCACAACTGTTCACATTTTAACACTAGCATCTTTAAAGGAAACAGTAAACAACATTTAAATGCTCCCATAGGAAGTCCGACTCGTTGAGGTTCGATTCAACAAAACGATTCAGCGATTCTTTCGGTCGTGACATAATTTTGTCATCACGTGACGCTTCTGCTTCGCCTGTGCGTTGAAAAAACGGCGATACAATTAACCTGTAAACAATTCCAATACGTTTTACTTGTTATACACATCTTCTCTCTGTGTTTGTGTGTGTGTGCGTGTTTGTATTATATCAAAAATGTCTCTTATTAAAGTAACTTCCGTGCCACCAATCAAATCCTCAGCATGCTTCAAACACGATACTGTCAGCTCTATATTTTAATATGCGAAATAGATGTTTCTCGGGTTCAATGAGTTAGTTAGTTTTTATAAAGAACCGCACGGACTGATCCAGTCCCATTAAAGAACGAATCGTTCTTGTGAACCGGTTCAATTGAATCATTGAAACGATTCGACTCAAAAGAACGCTATTCTACAATGCAAGTCCACAGTTTCCTATTAGAACGCTTATCTGAAGTCAAGTGTATGTTATTATGATGGTAATGCAGACGAAACTGGATTTTATTTACACAATATACAACATACGTCATGCTCAATTCAGTGATGTAACATTTCAGCCATTACGAAAGTATATTATTCGCGTGACGCTTAAGCAAACAACTTGTTGCTGGGAATTGACGTGTCATTTTCCAATTGTCTTTGGCATTTGGAAATGTTATATAGGTAAAGGCATATGAAATGCAAGATTTTTAAAATGATAAAACAGGCCCCTGTGTTGATTTAAAAAAAAAAAAAAGAAGTTTCATAATGATTCGATTTCGAATTCCAGAATTTTCCGGGGGGGAAAAATGCAGAGGACAGAATCACAATAGCGAATAATTATGTTATAAAAGCCTCCTCTTTTAATTCTCACTTAGGCATTACGAGTGTAATTGAAGTTTGATAAAGCAGCGTTAATGATGATTACGATTTACTGCATAAAAAGTACACAGGATGCACATAACCTAACAATTGAAGTATTCACTAGTTTAAATACAGCTGTCAAAGTAGAAACAACTAAAAGTAAATCAGCTAAAGCAAGAGTTTAAAGCACTAAGTTTCGTGTATGTTTCGTTTCGTTTTCCATTCAGTTCAAGACTTCCCTTTCCCATCAAAGAGTCAGCCGGCTCGCGCTTTTCTGCAACTTGAAACTTTGCGAAACAGTGTCTCAGAGCGCATCGGAAAATTACATTACCGCGTTAATATTTTGAACAAAACTCGTCTACTTACCTCGGATTCAGTAAATCTTGCTTATTAACTAGTTAGTCCCTAAATGCCCGTAACAGAAAGCATGTCATTCCGCTGCTGCGAAGTCCACGGTGGACCAGACCAGACCAGTGTGGAATTCCGCCATGTCAATTATGTGGAAGCGCACATGGGGGTGTAGAAGTTTACCGTATAACACCGAATACTCTCCCGTACCATTCCACAAGTCACCGGAATCATATGATAACGAAGACAAAAGAGGATGTTAGAAGAGACTGTTATGTTAGGATAGACGAGGCCAACGTGAAAACAAAACAGTTTAATACATTTTTCTAAATTGGTTGGTGTTGTAGAAGTTTGCTTTGAATTAGAGACAAGTTGAACCATGCATTATTTTACCCCAAAGCACACATGCATGCATGAATAAATAAATAAATAAATAAATGTTTTTATTTATATGCGAACTGTAACTTCAATAATAATAGTAATAATAATAAATGTTATTATTTAAATATACAAGCATACAATTGGTGTAAAGCTAATCATTTGTTTAAAACTCACATGCTTTGTCCACAAACTTATTAAGTTCCTCTTTGTACGTTCCACATCCTCAAACATGACACACAGGATTTTGTTTAGGACTAAGATATCTCATAAAAAATCCACAATAGTGAAATCTAGATAATTTCACTCTCACATTCCATGACTACACACACAAATAAATAAATAAAAAAAAAAAAAAAACTTATATCTTATTATCGTTATAATAATGTGATTGACATTAACAGAGTGAAAATCTACATTTTTGGCTATTTAATTAGGTTTTTTAAGTTTCATATATTTCTATGGAAGTGTGGTAATCAGTGTGAAAAGAATAGGTGACCATATTGTAAAAGAGAAACTACTGCGCCACTTAGTGGTCATTAACAATACTACTGTAATCAGATCAGATCTCATGTTACAGAGATTTGTTCACAGCCTGGGATTAAACCATGCTTTATCAGGACATTAACCATGAAGCATGCATTATCACACCAGGACCATTTCAAAACGAGCAGAATTATCAAGATGCATAAGGTTAGTTATTGGCTACATAACTCTATAACAAGAATTGTAGTAGTAGTAGTAATAGCAGTTGAAGATAAAATCAGTAAAACAGTATAACATGTGTAGTGCTCTCACTGTTGGGCTGACAGATGTCTGATATACAGTACATTCCAATGTGACGTATGTAAACAACTGTTATATGACAGAACGTGAGGAATATTTCAAATTAAAAGTCACCGTCTGCTAGCAGAATACAGTGTAGGAAAAAAAATTAAATCAGCATGAGTTGTCGTTTACTTAAACGCTTGCGTGCTTTTCGATATATTCAAAAAACCAAGAGCAGTAAATAAACGCTAACCATCAAAAAACAATAGCATAGCAACTTCACAAAATGAAAAACGACTGCTTCAGAGTTCTCATACCTGAGGGCTTTTAATGTGAAATTTTCAGTGATTTCAAAACCACTGCTCTCTGGGGTCAGATGAGGTATTACAAAATCATACAGTCAGTCACTATGTCAACTCTGAGACCGGTATAGTTTCATGAGTTTCTTGTGTTCTTTTAACTGGAAATATAATTATGATGCGGTCCATTTTGATCGTGGCGATTTTACTGTCAATAGCAGCTGCTTATTATATTTATCTACCTCTGCCCAGCACTATATCAGAGCCATGGAAACTCATGTTTATGGATTCAATATTGCGTGGTGTAATGCATGTGGTAAGCTTTGCATTTGTTTCCGTTATATAACATATAGGCTAGAATGTACAAATATGCATAATTGTCATTTAAATGTGGGTAAAATTTTTAAACATAAATAAAAATGGATGACATGACTGATTAAAGTTTAAACCCTTATTTGTTATTTTCTAGGAATTAATAAAAATGAATGAATATATATATATATATATATATATATATATATATATATATATGTGTGTGTGTGTGTGTGTGTGTGTGTGTGTGTGTGTGTGTATGTATGCATGTATGTATATATATATATATATATATATATATATATATATATATATATATACATAATATATAATTTTTTACAATAACTTTGGTAACATTAAATAGTTATACAATTTGTGTAAAAAAGAAAGAAAAGAACATTTGATTATCTGTCTTTTCTACATATTTTTTTCTAATAATACATAAAATATTTATTTTCTAACAAAAAAATAAAAAACTACAATTAAAAATGGTCTAATTTGTTTTTAAAAAATCGATTATTTGTGAGATTTGCTTATTTGTTTTTCACCAACTCTAACAACAAATAAAAAGCTACAATTAAGAAGTTTGTCATTTGTCTAAAAAAACAAAATAAAAATATTTGATCATTTGTTATTTTACCATATTTCTATAAATGTTGTATTATTTTAATTGTTGACCTCTAAATGCTAAAATCACCAAACATTTTATGCATTTAAATTTACCATACATACTTGGTTAATCTTATGCTAAATAAAAAAATTAATAGCTCTCAATAACACAAATTAAAAATGTGGAATTTGAGCCTGTATTGCTTAAAAACCACTCCTTATGTTGCTTCAGAATAAAAATAATTTTCTTAAAGAGATTTGCTGATCCTTAGAGAGTGTTTAACAATCCCGCTTTCTGATCCTTCTAACTTGTAGTCTTTTTTTTTTCTTCCATAGAGCTTTTTAGCTCACGATCTTGGACTGAGTCGACCTTTTGATATTGCAAAGTATGCTGCATCATGGGATGAAATAAAGGGTCCACAGTCCAGCCCAGCAATCCGAGTCACGGAAACGTCATTTGGAGGAGTGCACGCACAAGTGTTTGAGTCCACAGCAGCAGACCAAGAGCCACATTTGAAAAGAGGTGTGATCTATTTCCATGGAGGTGGATGGACGCTCGGCAGTGGAAGTAAGTGAAAATGCATGTGATTTCATATAAATGATCTTTTTTTCTGTTTTGGATATTGTACACAGAAGGAGTGAGAATTATTGTTATTTTTATTAGTAACTTCTGTTCCTTTTTTCTTTAAAGAGATGCAAACGTACTACCTTCAGTGCTGGTCTATGGCTGAAGAGTTGGATGCAGTTGTAATATCAGTTGAGTAAGTTATTCTCTACTGTATAATTTTATTTCTACATCCCTTTAGAGCTTTAATTACATTAATTACCAGCTGTCATTTGTATAATTTGTATGTTCAGGTACAGGCTGGCCCCGGAGGCACGTTTCCCAGATCAGTATAACGAAGCCGTTCAGGCCTCCAAACACGTCCTGACAGCTGAGGTGTTGAGTCGGTACTTCATAGACCCGAAACGAGTGGCTGTGTCAGGTGACAGCGCTGGGGCCAATCTGGCTGCTGCTGTGGCGCAACAGGTGTGAGAAATAACTGCAAATGAATTTTACTATATTTGCTGAATGATGTCAAATACGGTCAAATTATGTGTTTCCTACTTATTTTGAGGTGTTGATTCCAAAAATAGTGCCTGTTTTGGTCTAGCACGTCACACTTTATTACAAAATATGATTGTTTCATGGCATTTTTTGTTTCAACAGCCATTTTGTAAGGTGAAGATTCCAAAATCAGCAGAAAAACTGGCACAAAGATACACAAGTATATATAAAAATTTATAAAAGTATATATGTATATATATATACACACAAACTTATAAAATACACACACACACACACATATATATATATATATATATATACATATATATATATATATATATATGTGTGTGTGTTGTGAGTTTGTGTGTATATATATATATATAAAAGTTTGTGAAGAAATTTACATAAACACAAAATATTTTTATATAGTTTGTGTTTATGTAAATTTCTTCAACATTAAATGTATATATATATATATATATATATATATATATATATATATACATATTGATAAAGTATATATAAGAGTAGTATATATAATTTTCAGTTTTATTTTGCAAAAAGCTTTATGTGATGATATTTTATCTGAGGCGTCATCAAATTAGGTAATATTAGGTCTTTTTATGCAAATCAGCAGATTTTTTTTCAAGGTGCAGGCTATGTTTTCATTAGGAAAAAGAAAATAAAATAAAAATTTTTGTCTCTGTTCTCACAGATGGCTTTGGACAATAGTGCTCCTATTAAGTTCAAAGTTCAGGCCCTTCTCTACCCCGCGCTTCAGGCCTTGGACTTCAACACCCCCTCGTACCAGCAGAACGGCCACATTCCCATCCTTCACCGCCCGCTCATGGCTCGCTTTTGGCTGGAGTACCTAAACGGGGATCCAAGACTTGTTACGTCTTTGCTGGTAAACAACCACACAACTCCAACTCCAAGCCAGGAGATAGCAGTGGCCAAAGCCAAGACCGACTGGACCAAGCTTCTTCCGGTGGCCTTCCAGAAGAACTATAAACCCGTGTTTCCACTTCACGGCGACTCAAAGCTGCTGGAGAAGCTGCCAGGCCTGCTGGATGTGAGAGCGGCGCCTCTACTAGCTGATACAGAAGTGCTGAAGGCCGTGCCGCCCGCTTACATCATGACCTGTGAGCATGACGTGCTGAGAGACGACGGACTCATGTACGCCACGCGACTGGAGGAGGCCGGAGTGGACGTCACTGTTGATCACTTTGAAGATGGTTTCCATGGATGCCTCAGTTTTGCTTTTGGACCCTTCCGGTTTTCTGTAGGGTTTCGAAGTTTTAGGAGCTACACCCGCTGGTTGAAGGAGAACCTCTAGCAGAGCCACGGGGGTGGGGGGTTTTTAGACTTAAAATACTGTGCAACATGTCAATGCAATAGATTATGAATGGGGAGGAAAGCACACCGATTAAGCCCAAAGCTATTGAAACTATGTTTTAGTAACAGTACACAATTGTTTTAGTATCAGTGGGTTTAAAGTGCATGTAATGCCACATAAAGCAGGATAATCCAGATTATACAAAGGGGTTTTCTGAATGTGAATCCATCTCTATTCATTCTTAAGTGTCATGGAAATTATTTTATGTTGTTAATATTTTATGTGCTGAAGATTATAAAAATCAGCTGAGTGTGACCGAAGCAAATTGACAATTTCTATTAAAAAATATTAAATATGAAAAAAAGAAAATATTTAAATTATAAAAGTATTAAAAATGACCAGTTAGAATGTAATTTTTCTATTAATCTGCAGAGTGAGCAAAAAAAAAAAAAAAAAAGTTAGACAGTAGTTGTTCTATAAATATACAAATGCATATATATATATATATATATAAATAATAAGTGTCAAAGCAAAGTGAAAACAAGTAAAACAAGACACTAGTTTTCAAGACCCAGTAGTTCTCATATTTCTCAGTTAATGAGCAGATGGGAAGACAAGACAGTTCATGTCTTTCACACTGAAGGCTTGCAGCAGTATACATTTTTATCAGTGCGCACACACAAGCATGCAATTGTGCTCTCTGCCCTAGTTTTGTGCAGCTGCATCTAGGCATGACGTCTGCACAGATGTGCATCACCAGGCCTCAAGGAGTAGACTCATTTCTTACTGAGTGATACATTCTGAATGCATGCATTTATTTCCTTGGGAAATAAACCATTACTGTATCTCTGATTTTCAGAGCAGAATCTGTGAATCAGCATCCGGGAAAGTAAATGTTAATGGAATATAAATGAATTATAATAATCATACATTCTATTCAACATACAAGTGTATATTTGAAACAATTTGTGTAATACTCATGGACAGGTTTACCATAAAAAATAATGTGCTTTGTGCACAAAATGACTTCGGTTCCACATCCTCAAGCCATACTGTACCTTTGTTTGTGTCTGTTTATGCTGTCAGTGCATTTCATATTTACACACTTCCATCAAATTCCACTGTATCATCAACATGGATGTAAAATGGTGTTAAAAGTCATTTTTGTTGTTATATTATCTGTGAATTTGTATGATATTCCTGAATCATGAAAATGAAGAGACGAATCAGAAGTCTTGTCTACTTGTTCATTTTTTATAAGTGTAACATAGCGTGACTGAAATGTATCATGAAAACATAAATACTGTATATTAATTCACAGTTAATAGTGCACACTGATACCTGACGTGTATTTTCGATGTAAAGGTACACGTGAAACCAACAGAGCATGAAGATAATTTCAAAATAAAAGTCCCTGTCTCCATGCCAAACCCAGTAAAGGAACTTTTGACATTATCGTGTCCTTTATTTAAAAAATTACAATTACAAATTTAAAGTTTATTTAAATTTTATGTTTTTTTTGTGTTATGTAACAACATTAAATAACACAAAAACCTAAAAAAAAAAATCATTTACTAGTAGTTATGTGCACTGAAAAAATGGGAGGCAATAAATGGAAAGCCATTGACAGATAAAATCATTAATAAAAACCGCAAACGTAAACAGTCACTTAGGGTGGACAAGAGGACTTTTAACATAAAATAACTGCTGTGATTTCATAATTTCTACTATGTGTAATCAGGTGAAGTGTCATACATACAGCCACCCTATATGAACACTGACGTCTGGTCATTTTACTGCTCTTTTAACATAATTAATAATGCGGTTCCTTTTGATTGGGACGGTTTTACTGTCAATAGCAGCCGCTTATTATATTTATCTGCCTCTGCCCAGCACTATATCAGAGCCATGGAAACTCATGATTGTGGATGCATTGATACGTGGCACGATGAAGTTGGTAAGATTGTGCATTAATTTTTTTATTTTTATGAATGCTATTAAATTAATATATAAAAATGCACTTAAGTGGATTTATTGATTTACTAAAGAGATCTGCTGACAGGAACACAACTTTTTTTTCTCTCTCTCATAGAGTTTTGTAGCTCATGAGCTTGGACTGACTTCCCCGTTCGGTTTGGTAAAATTCTATTCTGCCTGGGCGGGTGTAAAAAGTGTCGAGTCCAACCCAAGCGTCCGAGTCACAGAGGCGTCTTTTGGAGGTGTGCAAGCTCTAGTGTTTGAGTCAACTGCTGCAGGTCAGGAGCAGAGCTTTAAAAGAGGCGTGGTCTATTTCCATGGAGGAGGATGGACAGTTGGCAGTACAAGTACATGACAGTTTATTGTTTTATATATTAAATAAATTGGATATGATTTCATGCAAATGATGGATTATGTTGAGTGCATTAGAAGTTGTAGACACTGGGAGAGAGAAAAGTGGTTTGCTCAGCAGCTGCATTCTCGAAGCGCCCTCATGTGGTCGAGAAAGGAAACACTTAAGATATTTGATTAAAATTCTATTTACCTCTTCATTTGCTCTCTCTGATTTTATAGAGATGGAACCATATTACCTTCAGTGCATGACTATGGCTGAAGAGCTGAATGCAGTCGTAATATCTGTCGAGTAAGCAGTTTTCTGGATCTTGCATATGGCCTTTGTATGATTAATGGAGTTATTTACCAGGTTTCATTTGTATATTTTGTTTCAATTGTTTGTTCAGGTACAGGTTGGCACCTGATGCACGTTTTCCAGATCATTATAATGATGCTTTTCAGGCATCAAAACACATCCTGACAGCTGAGGTGTTGAGTCGGTACTCCATAGACCCGAAAAGAGTGGCTGTGTCAGGTGACAGCGCTGGAGGAAACCTGGCCGCTGCTGTGGCACAACAGGTTTGAGAAATCCAAGCATCAAATTGTCATCATAACAAATACAAATATGTTTCCCATCAAGGCAAGACATCACAGGTGAATAGAGTGAAGACAATACAATCAGATATCACATTGATTAATAAAAGTACATTAAGTACATAAAAGTAAGTACATAAAAGTTTTAAGTTTTTTTTTTAGGGATTTTTGATGTCTCTTAGTATCAGGTGAATGATATTTGAACAAACCCCTCTGTAAAAACCTTCACAATATAAATAGGAATAAAACTGGTGTATGTAAGTGCAACTGAAATGGAGATTTCTGGCTCAGCTCAGGAGAAAAAAAAAATCATTTTGAGAAAAAAGCCTTTTATGTATTGCAATTGAAATCTACATATGCAAACAGATAAAGTATAATAAAATAAACACTGAAATGTGTATTTTGGATGTTTTCTTTCCACTAGCTTGAAAGAAGATACATTATGGAAGCAAAATAGCCCAAAATCTCAAGATGTTTATACTGTCAGTACGTTTCATAATTATTGTGAAAAATATAGTTTTTCTGTTTTGATTTGTTTGTAGAAATTCTTTAGAGATTAATAATTTAAAGAATAGGTTTAATCATTAAAACTTTTAACATTTTATTTAACTATAATTAATGTTTTACATACGTTTATTATAATTACATATTTATTGACATTTACATAATTATAATATATAAAATTCATATACAGTATATGTGACAAAAACTAAAAATAAAACAAATATAAAATATTGCATATGTTTTGTTTACTGGTGTGCCTTAGTATGTTATTAAAAGTATTCATTGTAAAAGATTGCTAATAATCACATGTATTTGTCTCTGTTCTCACAGATGGCTTTGGACAGTAGCATTCATATTAAATTCAAAGTTCAGGCCCTGGTCTACCCTGCACTTCAGGCCTTGGACTTCAACACCCCCTCGCACCAGCAGAACGGCCACATTCCCATGCTATACAGACCACTCCTGGCCCGCTTTTGGCTGGAGTATCTAAATGGCGAGCAGAAACTTGTTCCTGCTTTGCTGGCAAACAACCACACTGCTCTGGATCAGTGTCAGGAGATAGCAGTGGCCAAAGCCAAGATCGACTGGACCAAGCTTCTCCCGGTGGCCTTCCAGAAGAACTATAAACCCGTGTTTCCGCTTCACGGCGACTCAAAGCTGCTGGAGAAGCTGCCAGGCCTGCTGGATGTGAGAGCGGCGCCTCTACTAGCTGATACAGAAGTGCTGAAGGCCGTGCCGCCCGCTTACATCATGACCTGTGAGCATGACGTGCTGAGAGACGACGGACTCATGTACGCCACGCGACTGGAGGAGGCCGGAGTGGACGTCACTGTTGATCACCTTAAAGATGGTTTCCATGGATGCCTCAGTTTCGCTTTTGGACCCTTTACGTTTTCTGTAGGAAAGCGAAGTCTTGGGAACTACATCCATTGGCTGAAGGAGAACCTCTAAAGACTCATATAGGCTGGGTCTATGTTAAATATGTTTTCATTTTAAATTAGATTTTTAAATTTAACATGCAATCCAATTTGAAAATGTTTTAAAGTTTTTGCTACAAAATCTGAACAAGCACGCTGTTTTAATGCAGGGAATTTATTATAAAATTTTATTTAATGTCAAATGATTTATGTCGTGCAACTGGAATTTATTAACAGGTATAAAATGAACTCTAAAGTTAATGTGCAAAAATACTTTAAATGCACAAGATATTATATAAATATTTGGTTTGTTAGCTTCCTTAAATTAACACACATCTTCAATTAAACACTGAAACTAGTTGATCTGCATATAAACATATATAAATTGCATTTTTAGGTTATAATATACAAAAACAGACAAATTACTCAAATAAAATGCAGTATAAAAATGAAAATATATATAATAGAAAGGTTAAAAAACAGGGTAATAAGTCAAATAAAGCGAGCAGTGTTTACTTTTCCAAAAAGAAAGATAAATAATAGGATGGATGAGGAAATTAGTAATATATATTATTTTTGGCATGACAGAGCTTTCAGGGACAGATATAATTTTAGATGGATAGCACATGTTCATAAAAATATGTTTATAACATAAAATCTTTTCTCAAAGCGTATCATCATGTTTACATATAACTTACGTCTGTTAAAATACAACACTACTGGGAAAATGTTCTTACTCTTGTCTGGGAATTGCAACTTCTTTGGCAGTTTCTTTGCTGCTGGCAGTCAGCAGTTTTGACAAAAGGGAATTTCCTAAAAACCTAGCGGAGTGGTGGTTTAATGAAACACGAGCTGGAAGGGAGTATTTGAGGGAAGCTATCCGTCACTGTTAGCGCATGGGAAACGCCGGGGGAGCAGATAAGCGCGGCGGAATGCGGCTCTCGCTGTTTTTCTCACCTGTGAGACCTTCGCTATTATTGCATCTTTGCTTTTTTTTTCTCTCTCTCTAATTGGGAGTGCGGGGACAATAATCAATTTCTCTTGATGTTTTACAGACACTACCATTATTCTCAGGGAAAAGCATAAAAAGGAACTGACTTTTTTAAACAGGTGATCTTTGTAATACACCCACATGTATGTCCTCTTTTCTAGCTCTTAGCTTTGCAAAATGATACTACTATCTTCTTTCAGGTATGATGAGTATGTGAGTCAGTGAAGGCTGTAATCATGTTTCTTTTGATGCTGTGTTAAAATATAACAATTGTTTGGGAACCGTCTTGATTATGTGATTTCTTGGCAACAAAATAAACCACTGACAATGACTTGCTTTTGTGAAAGGTTTCACTGTTCTCCAGCACTGCACTTAGGAAAGCAAAATCACAAAACTGCAATATCTTGATGTCACAAACAGAGTTTTTCCAAAAAACGTCAGGGATTTTAATATGAACATTTCTTACTACAACCCAGAGATGTTGGGACATTTTTTAAATTTGAATAAAATGAAAACTAAAAAAATTTCAAATCACTTGAGCCAATATTTTCTTCACAATAGAACATAGATAACATAACAAATGTTTAAACTGAGAAATTTTACAATTTTATGCACAAAATGAGCTCATTTCAAATTTGATGCCTGCTACAGGTCTCAAAATAGTTTGGACGGGGGCACGTTTACCATGGTGTAGCATCTCCTCTTCTTTTCAAAAAAGTTTGAAGATGTCTGGGCATCGAGGTTACGAGTTTCTGGAGTTTTGGTGTCAGATTTTGGTCCCATTCTTGCCTGATATACTGTAGGTTTCGAGCTGCTGACGACTTCGTGGTCATCTTTGATGTATTTTTTGTTTAATGATGGGCCAAATCTATATAGGTGAAAGACCTGGACTGCAGGCAGGCCAATTCAGCACCCGACTCTTCTATTATGAAGCCATGCTGTTGTAATAGCTGCAGTATGTGGTTTTGCATTGTCCTGCTGAAATACACAAGGCTTTCCCTGAAATACACGTCGTCTGGAGGGGAGCATATGTTGCTCTAAAACCTTTATATACCTTTCAGCATTCATAGCGCCTTCCAAAACATGCAAGATGCCCATACCGTATGCACTAACGCACCCCCATACCATCAGAGATGCTGGCTTTTGAACTGAACGCTGATAACACACTGGAAGGTCTCCCTCCTCTTTAGCCCGGAGATTTCCAACAAGAATGTCAAATTTGGACTCGTCTGACCATAGAACACTTTTCCACTTTGAAACAGTCCATTTTAAATGAGCCTTGGCCCAAAGGACACGACTGCGCTTCTGGACCATGTTCACATATGGCTTCCTTTTTGCATGATAGAGCTTTAGTTGGCATCTGCAGATGGCACAGTGGATTGTGTTTATCGACAGTGGTTTCTGGAAGTATTCCTGGGCCCATTTAGTAATGTCAATGACAGAATCATGCCGTGATGCAGTGTCGTCTGAGGCCCTGAAGACCACGGGCATCCAACAAAAGTCTTCGGCCTTGTCCCTTACGCACAGAGATTTCTCCAGTTTCTCTGAATCTTCTGATGATGTTATGCACTGTAGATGATGAGATTTGCAAAGCCTTTGCAATTTGACAGTGAGGAACGTTGTTTTTAAAGTATTCCACAATCTTTTTACGCACTCTTTCACAGATTGGAGAGCCTTCTTCTTCTTCTAAGACATCCCTTGTATAGCTCATCATGTTACAGACCTGATGTCAATTAACTTAATTAGTTGCTAGATGTTCTCCCTGCTGAATCTTTTCAAAATTTCTTGCTTTTTCAGCCCTTTGTTGCCCCTGTGCCAACTTTTTTGAGACCTGTGGCAGGCATCAAATTTGAAATGAGCTCATTCATTGCGTAAAAGGGTAAAATTTATCTGTTTAAACATTTGTTATTTTTTCTATGTTCTATTGTGAATAAAACATTGGCTCATGTGATTTGAAAGTCTTTTAGTTTTCATTTTATTCAAATTTAAAAAACATTTCCGGAATTCGGGTTGTAATTATGTCATAGATCAGCTGTACTACCCACATGAATTTTCTTAATATATTACTATATTTCAACAATGTTATTTCAAAAAATGTTTTTTGTTATGTCTTATATATATAACATATTTAATTATGTTTTATAAAATTAGCACTAAACTTAGCTGATGGTATCTGAGCCATACTATCCACAGTCTTTTGTACTTTTGTCTCAGCGTAATTAAAAATGTTTAATATTATTAACTTTTATATACATTTTTTACATATTTATATTAAAAAAATTATATTTACACGACTAAGTTATTTGTGAAAGAAATCTGCTGTAAAAATGATAACTGAACTAACCAATGAAAGCCCATTTCCACCACAAAAGAAAAAAAAACAATTATGACAGACATAATTATATAACATAAAAATTGAAATTGAGATACTAAGTCATATTTATGAGGAAAAAAGTCAAAATTATGACAAACAATTATGAGATAAAGTTTATGAGTCATGTCAAAAAATTATTTTTACTGTTTTTATCTCACAAGTCATGAGTTTTATCTCATATATCATGTTTGATTCCCAGTGACAAATTGATAATCGTATACCTTGCACCTAATGTTGTGTTGATTACATACTGAAATGAGATGTAATTATATTGATTATACTGAATTTTACTGAGGTATAAAAGAGCAACGTCTAAGCTATAAACACATCTGGGTGTGTCTTTTTTGCTGAAATCACAAAATACAAAACAGAACAAATTAACTCATAAGAACTTGAAATGAACTTTGTCTATTTCTCTGGCACATTCACAAAAACCTCTTATTTGATCCAGTGTTTGTTAACTTCCTTTGAAGAGTCTTTAAGAAGTTAGTTCTGTTTTTGCTTTTCAAAGATTTTCTATGTGACTGTGACAGAAGGGTGAATTGCTAACTCTTTAAGTGAACACAGGCAGCGTTAGCCTGCAGGCCGAACTGAGATTATCCTGCTGACTGGAATAACCTGTTATCGTTCATGCTTTGACAGAGAAACTGAAAAAAGCTGAGATGTTTTTATGTGAACTTACTCAAGAGTGTGACAGGTCATGTCACATGGCCAAACTTGATCTCAAGATGCTAGATGGTAAAGTGCGAGGCGGTTCCTGTTCCCAGCAGCTACATAACCTGATACACATTTTCAAACTTTGCATAATTTGCCTTCAGGAAGAGTTCTTCATGCCAACGTCTCAAATCCCCTGTAGATTATTATGGCACACTGTAACACGAGTAGTCAATGATTAATCAGGGAAAGCTGCGTGATTATTATTTTAAAGAAAAACAAGACCTGAGTAGTTCACATACCTAGCGCTTGGAGGAATGTTATCTTTCACATTGTTCACTGCTTCCTGAATTTAAGGGTAGTTGCTTGCACGAAGCCAGGACTCCCGTTTCCCTGTAAAGCAGTTTATTGTCAAAGCTATTGCTGCAATATTCCTGAGCTGATGACAGCTAGACAATTAGTGACTTATTAAAAATTTATGTTAAATCAAAGCCTGATTTGATTTTTGATGTGGCAATGTACACACAAAGAAATAGTTTACTTCCACTTCTGAGTGCTTAACTGTTTTGGAAATGAATTCAATTCGAATTCACTGTTAAAATATGACACATACAGTGTGAACAACCACAAATGCATTTAAAAACAGTAGCGAATCTAGTAATAGATTGTTTATGTTTTACTTCACTACATTCTAAAAGTCAGATTTTTTACTCCACTACATTTCATAAAAAACACGTCGCTCCTCATTAATTCATTGAAGACCCATTCCAAGAAGCAATAGCGATGTCCGATTCACATACAGATCACTCTTTGGACCAGTTCTTTTCAATGAAACTGCTGAACTGGTTCACAATTCGCAATGAACAATTTGCTTGCAAATTGGCCTGGGCTGCTTTTCCCGAAAGTATCATAAGCTTAATTGGCACCAAATGGTCTCTGCGATCTACTTGGCTTACAATGCTTTTAGGAAACTCTGCCCAGGCAAATTCACAAATGAATCATTCAGTGTGATTTGTGAACGGATTCAAAAACCACCATAAGGCCTGTTCACACTAAAAAGAATAATAATGATAACTATAACAACAACTACACAAGCCTCCACACCAACGCACAATAACATTCTGTGTATCATAAGTTATGTTGTCTGACACATTAATTGCTCGAGCCCTTTAAAGTCAGATGGATTCTGATTGGTTTTCAATGTTTTTATCATTCATCAGCTGGAAATATATCCTTCTGATTGTGATTCCAATGATATCGTTCCTCTGTGTCGTTATTGCTATTGTTGGGGTGTGGGTGTCACTATTCTCTCAATTAAAATGATGACTAAACCTTATTATGACAAACAATCATTAGAATAAAGGTGAAATTATGACATAAAAAGTCATAATTATGACTTAAAAACAAAAATAACAAAATATGTCATAAATATGACTTTTTTTCGTCTCAGATTTGTATCTCATAACTGACTTTGTAGGTCTGTGTCATCATTTCAACTTCTTAAATATGATTTTTATCTAATCATTTCATAAATATGATATACATTGTCATCATTTCAACTTTTAATGTCAAAATGATGATTTTTTTGTCATATTTCTGATCTTTTGTGTCAATTTGGACATTTTATTTATGTCATTTTATTTATGTCAGATTATGACTTTTTGTCTCATAATTTGGACTTTTCTCCCATCCTTTCACATGCTTTTATGCTGTATTTTGAGTAGCATAATTGTCTCTGAAACAGTACATTTACTTTTGATAATTAAAGAGATGGTTCAATAAAAAACAAAAAAACTTACAAAAAAACATTATTTACTCACCCTCATGTTGTTCCAAGTCTACATCACTTTCCTTCTTCTGAGGAACAAACAAAATGACTAAATGTAAATGTAAATGAATAAATGTAAATGAGTGAATAATGACATGTTCTTGATCTATTCCTTGGTAGTGCTACAGTAATGCTGAAATGTATTTCATCAGATTAACTGTAGTTAAACTCAAGGACATGAGTTTGTCCAGCACTGGCGCTCACAGTACATCATGTACATCACCGAGTGGTCAAACTTGTGTAGACAAGACTTTCTGATGAACATTTGAGCCTGTTTCATGTACTTTTCTGTACTTGACATGTTGGCTTGCGCATTTGCACACAGAGTCAGAGTTTAGCTCATCTATCACACTCCACCCAAGAATGACCATTTGGCTTTCACAGCTTCTTAATAGAGAAATACTGCCAAGTCTAAAAGCACACAACACCCCTCTAAGCCTTCACATTTTCATCTTCATAAATCAGCTGAGGAAATCTTCTCCTCCTTAGCGGTTCGAGACAGACTTTCTCAGCGATCTCTGACCTGAAGTGCATGTCTATTTGAAAACCTAAATAAATATATATAGCATGCATTCATTTCAGCTCTGATGGCTATGGACGGAGCGAGGGCAGGCCGGCCCTCAGTACAATCCTCCCACATGGCGACGTGGCAATCAACATCAACCTTGGCCTTTTTCACCCCAGAGGGAAAACTGGGAATCTCCCCGTCTCCCTTCCCTCTTACTCAGGAGTGATGTCACTGAGAAGCACAATACGCCCTTGTATCCCGGCTTTTAAGTCTCTTGGCACTTTGATTACATGGCTTAGGCATGTCAGAATATCATTTTAACCCCCCCCCCCCCATATGACTTTATAGCTTCAACAAACGATTTTACTCTTTCACCCCTTCTTTATTTCCTCCTGCTCTGTTTTCCATTTTTGAGCATTTGACACTAACAGTAATTTTTTTCAGACGATAAAGTGGGGCCCCCCAAAATTGAGGGTCTTTTCACGAGCCAAATTCCTGATTCCCCAAGTGCAATGAAGCATTGAATCAAGGCCCTGTAACTCTCTGAGAAACCCCCCATGTTCTTCGCAACGGATATGATCACACATTTATCAGCGCTCTGTCAAGTCTTTACGGCCCCTGCAGCTTAGTTTAAAAATCCCTTAGGAGGGAAAACCAGCCCTGAGGTCCTATTGTTAGTTCTCACTTTAGTTTGCTATCAGTTTGGAAAAGTGCATAGTAACACAATGATATCACAGTTCAGCTCTATATAACTGTAGTGAACCGAAGGATGATATGAAACAGCCCTGAGGTTTTTTTGTCATTCGGAATTACATTTAGAGCCTTGAGCGGTGCTTTCCCGTGCAAACGCCGCTATGCTAGGGCATTGCAAATTGTTGCCAGGGTGTTGCTTTTTGTTCTGAGAGGTTGTCAGGGTGCTGTTGTGTGTTCTGAGAGGTTGTCAGGGTGTTGTTATATGTTCTGAGAGGTTGTCGGGTGTTGTTATGTGTTCTGAGAGGTTGTCAGGGTGTTGTTATGTGTTCTGAGAGGTTGTCAGGGTGTTGTTGTGTGTTCTGAGAGGTTGTCGGGTGTTGTTATGTGTTCTGAGAGGTTGTCAGGGTGTTGTTATGTGTCGGGGTGTTGTGTGTTCTGAGAGGCTGTCAGGGTGTTGTTGTGTGTTCTGAGAGGTTGTCAGGGTGTTGTTGTGTGTTCTGAGAGGTTGTCAGGGTGTTGTGTGTTCTGGGAGGCTGTCAGGGTGTTGTTATGTGTCGGGGTGTTGTGTGTTCTGAGAGGTTGTTGGGGTGTTGTTGTGTGTTCTGAGAGGCTGTCAGGGTGTTGTTATGTGTCGGGGTGTTGTGTGTTCTGAGAGGTTGTTGGGGTGTTGTTGTGTGTTCTGAGAGGCTGTCAGGGTGTTGTTATGTGTTCTGAGAGGTTGTTGGGGTGTTGTTGTGTGTTCTGAGAGGCTGTCAGGGTGTTGTTATGTGTCGGGGTGTTGTGTGTTCTGAGAGGTTGTCGGGGTGTTGTTGTGTTTTCTGTGAGGTTGTCATGGCATTGTGTTCTGAGAGGTTGTCTGGGCATTGTAATGTGTTCTGAGAGGTTGTCGGTGTTGTTGTGTGTTCTGAGAGGTTTTCAGGGTGTTGTTGTATGTTCTGAGAGGTTGTCAGGGCATTGTTGTGTCTTCTGAGAGGTTGTCAGGGTGTTTTTATGTGTTCCGAGAGGTTGTCAGAGTGTTGTTATGTGTTGGGGTGTTGTTGTGTGTTCTGAGAGGTAATAAAGATTTTCTTGTGTGTTCTGAGAGCTTGTCGGGGTGTTGTTATGTGTTCTGAGAGGTTGCAAGGGCGTTGCTATGGTGTTCTGAGAAGTTGCTGGGGTGTTATGTGTTGTGAGAGCTTGTCTGAGTTTAATAATGTGATGGGGTGTTGTTGTTTGTCCTGAGAGGTTGTCAGGGTGTTGATATATGTTCTGAGTGGTTGTCGGGGTGTTGTTATGTGTTGGGGTGTTGTTGTGTGTTCCAAGAGGTTTCCGGCATGCTGTTGTGTGTTTCGAGAGGTTGCTGGCATGTTATTGTGTGTTCCGAGAGTTTTCTGGGGTGTTGCTATGGTTGCAAAGGTGTTCATAATTCTTACCATGGTGTTGCTATGTTTTATGGGTGGTTTCTGTGGTGTTGCCATGTAGTTGCTATATGTTCTGGGTGGTTGTTAGGGCTTTGCCTTGTGGTTGCTATGAGTTCTGACTGGTGACCATGGTGTTGCTATGTGGGTTTTTCCAGGGCGCTGTTACATGTTTGCCAGAATGTTGCTATGTAATTTCTTAGCCGTTGTTAGATTGTTTCTTACTGACTAAAGTCAGACGATTCCACCTCCAAGTCTTAATGATATTCTGCTCCCTAGATATAGTCTTGGATTTTCTCCTTTTGAAATTGTGATAGTTTATGATGAGAGAGTGTTCCTGTGTGTTCAAGAGTTGCTTAAACACTCAGCTCCAAGAAAAAGGGAGTCAGTGGGGGAGGATTTTCTCTCCGGTGCAGGACATCGGTCAATCTTGGTGCCAGACTACAGTCGTGTTTCATGGGCAGAAGAATCTCCCTCCACTACCTCCCACACCAACACCACCCACACACTCATAAAATAGATCCTCAGATCTTTCAGCTGATGTATGAATGCGGCAGGGTCACCATAAGCAATGAGTTTGTCACTCTTTGGCTGCAGCTTTTCCTGGCGTCAGCTAAAACAAACCCCGCCAAATCTACACTTTACATTCGCTTCTGCTGGAAAATCCCAAGTTTCCGGCCCGTCCACTGGTCGCCTGCCGTTGTGTTTCTTTTTTCTCCTTCTTTGTGTTCCTCCTCCTCCCTTCCACCGTGTCTGTGCCAGATATGCTCAGATCCACAGTGCTGCATATTGCATTGTTTAGGTTGCCTGCAATTCAGAGCAGGACATGTCAACACCGTGGCCTTCTGAGACCGCAGTCAAACGCAGCTGGCTGACAGAGATAGAGTGAAAGAAAGAAAGAAAAAGAGAGAAAGAGAATGGGTGTGGAAACAAAAAGAAATATTTGAATTAAGAACAAGGTTCATACCAGTATTTCCATTGTTCTACATGCAAGGACATTTTGTAATCTCTTGCTTTGGCTTCAGAATTGTGAATAAATGTAAACAATCACCACAAACATTGTTTGACCGTATTGCCAATCAGACTGGTTCTTCACAATAAACCTATAAAAGAGCACTGTTAATCCTTAATAAAGAAGCAAGCCCTCCATTTTCTGCTGAGCTTTACTTCTTAGGAGGAAGTCACAGTCATTGTCCCAGGAGATTGCTGAAGCCTGTTTGGTCACCTCCGTTCATCTGCTGTTGATTATAGAAGCTGATCTAATCTCAGCGTGACACATCTGGCACAAACAAGTCCATGAAAAAGGCAATATTGGGTAACTTTGCTGACGCTTGCGGAGCGGGACGGAGCTTCGGAAGGGCCCTATCCCGCTCCGCTGTGAACTCACATTGGGAGTCGTTTTAAAAGCA
This sequence comes from Acrossocheilus fasciatus, assembly GCA_036784905.1. Classification (NCBI taxonomy): domain Eukaryota; kingdom Metazoa; phylum Chordata; class Actinopteri; order Cypriniformes; family Cyprinidae; genus Acrossocheilus; species Acrossocheilus fasciatus. The sequence continues at coordinate 18,498,350 of CM071961.1, forward strand.
TCTATAAACGGTAATGTGAGAGAACATGTAAGCACCTCCAGGTTAACAAGTAAATATGCTCTGCTGGAAACAGGAGTGCTTTTTAAAGAGTGTTATTCATATTTATTATGTCTTTAAACTTAATAATCATACTCATGGATGGAACAAAAGAAGCACTGTTTTTAATTAAACATTTTGGGGGTTGTATAAAGTTAATGTATTTTGGAAAATCTATCCGTTGGCTTGGGATTGGAAGGTATACTTGGTGTTATGAAGCACATGGAATGGCATGAGCAAATCATCATGTCATGTGAAAAATATATATCGCATATATAAGAGTTAGACATGGTTGGACAACAGGAAGAAAATGTAGTTGTACTTTTTGGACTCTGAAATTTAGAAATGACTTCTTTTTTTTTTTAAAGGGGCCCACCAAAACCTGTCAGCTAAAGTTGATGGGAGTAACAGAATAGGTCTTTAAATCAGATGGCAAGAACTGGCCAGCCCCTGAGTAGCACAATACATGGAATACCCCCTAGACTTTGTAAATGGGACCAGATTGCAACCACATGTTAGAAATCAAATACAGTCAGAATTGGTCATGTTTTCTCGAACAAGAACAATGTAACATTACAATAGAGCAATACATGAATCTGATTTAAAATCAGCATTTTCCTAAATGAAAATTAATCAGTTCACTGTAAATTGTTTTAAATCCATCTTAAGCTAATGCTTTGGAACATGGTAGAAGGTTTCTAGATGCTGATGCAAGTTTGTCATTAATTCAAGTTCTAGTCCAAGATACTCTTCCAGTTTAAACCAACTAATAGCCAACTTGCACCAGCCAATCACAGTCAACTTACACAAGACAGAAAGTAGTCTAATACAGTCTAATACTTAACATTTACTCACTAGGAGTATGAACTATTAATCAGATGACAGAATACATATTCTGTAGCAAAGTTTAATTAAGGGTGCTTAGAAATCCATTCATCGCTCAAAAATGTAAATTCTATCACAGTTTCCTCAGCCTCATGTTGTTTTACATCCATATGTCTTCAATGGAACTCAAACAGAGACTATTCACTTCAACTGTATCTTTCTGAAACACAATAAAAGTGAACAGTGATTAAGCTGTCATTCTGTCAAACACCTCTATTTGCTTTCCATGCATGGCACAAGGAAACCCCTTGGGGTTAGGAAAAACTTGAGTGGGAAAAATGATGACAGAATTCAATTTTGATTGAATTAAAACTTTAAACAAGATGTTCCAGCAGGACAATCATGATTTTATGAGATGAAGGGTGAGCTAGGCTACGTAACGTTTACAAGTAGGCTAATTCTTACATATTATGATCGCATTGAACAGAAAAGCAAAAACGAAAGAGGCTTTACATACATATCCTTACAGGAAAGCAAAACCTGCACTTTGTTTCCTTGATAGTCGAGCGCTGCCCCGCCTCCATGTTTTTTCATATGTAGAGAGAAGGAATTCTGCCCCAGCTTTTGTCTCGAGCTGCAGTAACACACGCAATGGTCAGCATGACAAGCTCACACACCATGCAGTATATCGGACTTCTGCTGCTGGCTGCAATTCTCCTGCAAACAATAGCAGTGGCCGTAACGTTCATTTACTTCAGCAACGTCTTATCGACGGTAAGGGCCGTTTAACTTAAGCGTTTTCATGCATGTTACCTCAGAACTTGTGCAAAGTTAGCTTGAACGCCTTGTTGTGCATGTTGCGACACTGGAAATGCAGTAAATGGAAGATTGCAGAGCGAAAGAGTTTTGTTTGAAAGCGATTCTCGGTTCGTTTGCTGAGGTTTCTGCTTGCATTTTGTTTAGTGGACAGCTGCCAACAGGTCGCTCAGTGGAGCCTGAAGTACAAGTTGAGCAACAGCAGACTACAATCAATGGCAATGCACTAGTTATTAAAAAGTTTCTTTTTTGCAGAAAAAAAGTCAGCATTTTGTGTATGCAAAATATAACTTTCTGTAATTTATTAATGTATAATAAATTAAAAATAAGCACATGATGTCGTAATTTGTGCACACTTTATGCATAGAAAAGATGATAGAATTTCGTAAAATTATAAAATGGATAAAATGGCATGGATTTGCATTTTATGTATGCAAAACATTATAAATGGAACATCCCCGGTCTTATTTTTTTTTACATTTTGTGTATGTACAATGACACGATTTAAGCATTTATCATTTTGTTAAAAATACGCATCTATAATAGGCCTATTATATAATTATTTTAGCATTGTATGCAAGCAAAAAGTATACGACTTTTAACAATATATAAATTTTTAGTAAATGCGACATTTTGTTAACATGCAATGTAAAACCATTTTGATTGTAAATACAAAATGTCTTAATTTTTGCGATTTATGGATGCAAATGTGATCAGACAATCAGCGCATAATAATGAAAACCAATTAGATATGACTTGATTTTGCATTGTATAAAAAGATAACTAAAATTGTTAAACAATGCACTTTTTTTTGCATTTCATATACAAACGAGAAAATCTAAAGCAATTGTCATTTGATATTTTGACTGGCGTAGACCTACATTTGATTTAAATAAAAAATAAGCACATGCAATGTCATTGTTTCTTTTTATGTAGCCTAAGTAAAACAATAATTTATATAGGCCTACATGCACATGTAAAATGCTTAACTAGTACACACAAAGCTTTTTGTTTGAGTATTTAGTTGTTGACCAAATTCTTCATAAAATCATAAGTACTAAAAACAATTTTTTTTATTTTTATTTTTTTATTTACAGATGAAAGAAACCTTCTCCAAGAGCAGCGTGTCGTGTTTGATGCGCGCCAACCTCAGAACGATAAAGGGTCAGGACTTGAACGCGGCGGAGGGAAAGGACGACCCCTGCTGGCAGGTCACGCAACAGCTCCACTTTCTGATTGAAAAGGTATCCGCTTCAGAGGGGGGCCGTGAATCATAAAGCTGGCCAGGGTGTAGACAATGAGTCCATTTATAACTTGGAGCGTTTTTCCTTTTTTAATTAATAGAGGAATTTCCTTAATTTTTCCAAGCTTAAATTGAGGGGAAACCCAATTATGAGAAACGATGCCGAAGAATCGGTCAATTCACAACACTAATTGTGAAACCTGAAAATGAATCTTTTTTTTTTTTTTTGTACAGTCAATGTCCAGTCGTTACCAGAAAGAAATTTCATCTGCCGTCAAAGGTATTTGACAACACATTCATATTAAGTTTATATTAAGACAAACTACGAGTGAATTAACCTTGTAGCTTTTAACAGACGAGGTCTCACGTGTGCTTCCCTCATTGGTGATCCAAGATCAAGACGATGCCCCTCGGCCTAAGATTGCAGCACATGTGACCGGGAGCTATATACCAGAAAAAGATGGAGGAGGTATGTTTTGTTCCAGGAAAGACTTGATTTATCGTAGTTAATCTTTGTTTATTAGCTGCTGGAATTTGTTACGTTTGACTTCTGCAGCTTTTTTCAGTTTCTGTTTTGTACTGAATTGTTACAACAACAACAACAACTCCTAGTTTATCTTTGGGTCATAGTCCACATTCACCTTTTAAGTACACTAAGATATGCAGCCAGACTGGAAAACCACTGTGCTATGCAAAAACAGCATTGTATTCCTGCAAATAAACATTGTTTTAATGTTTGCTTCCCTAAAGGGAAGCCCATAAACCTTTAATGTAGGTCAGAGGACGTTTTACTCCTTTAAAAACCCAAACAGTTTCATCATATCTCTGTGGCCATTTGCCTGAAACAAAAAGCTGGTTTGTAACTCGAGCCGAGTCTTTGAAACAAGCACTCCGTTCCGCTCGTCTGCCAAATGCTGAAACAATGCAGCTTTTCTGTCAAACCCGACCCATAATCCTTCTCTTTGGCTTAACAATGCAGGTCAACTGAACAGGAAGGTCTTCGGCCAGAAGATTCAGTCGTGGGAGTCTGAAAAAGGTCTGGCCTTCCTCCAGAACGTGGAGTTAAGTGACGGAGAATTGGTGGTGCCGCAGGCCGGCCTTTATTACATCTACTCCCAAACTTACTTCCGACACACGCTCATCGAGGAAGACGAAAGTGACCGCGAGGAAGAGGACGGGATGTCAGGCGAATCGGTTCGGGGGAAACCGATGTTGCAGTATGTTTATAAAAAAGTAAGTTCGTATCCGGTGCCAATTTTGCTAATGAAGAATGCCCGGACGACCTGCTGGTCACGTGACACCGAATACGGCCTGTATTCCATCTACCAAGCAGGGCTTTTTCAGCTTGGAGGAGGCGACAGGGTGTTTGTGACGGTCAGCAACGTAAGCACCATCGACATGGACGAGAAGTCAAGCTTCTTCGGAGCGTTTTTGGTCAGCTAGTGATGCACAGCTAGAAAATAGAGCACCTCACGGTTTGTTTTGAGCTCTAAGATGAGCGACAAGACTCGGCTTGCTCGGTATTTCTACCTGAGCTTTCTTTGAACGGCTGCCAAGCGCCTTAAAACATTTGGACGTGCCCGCCGAGATGCTCCGTCTCTTGCCAAAACAGTTAACCTTGATTGATGAGAGCTCGGAAAGGTGCAAATATTTGGAGCTTTTTTACATTCGGTCAGCGGATCCGATCGTAAATCAGCTACTTGGTGAAACGTGTTGGAGCTCAAATCCAGCACGTCTGCCTGGAGGGGCGACGGAAAGCGAGGGGCTTGCCAGGACATTTTGGAAGCGAGTTGTTTGGACACGATGCGTCTGTCTGGGCAGGAAAACGGAAGGTGCGACTTTAAGCAAGACTTTCACACCTGTGGAAGAGCTGTAGGCTTGTCCTGTGTGCTTCTGTCCTCTTTGGACCTGTGATTGTATTGCCTTTTTCTCCATTTTTAAAGACGAACTGCATATTGGGGATGTAGAAATGCGGTTGGAGAGACTTCTAAATCATGCCTTGATTGTATTTTTGACATGATTGTCAGTTTAAGCACTATATTTGTGTTTGTATTGTGAGCTATTTTTATATCATAATTCATTCCTTAAGCATGAATCTTGTATATTAGCTAAATGTGAAAATCACTGTGACGTTGTAAAATGCTAAATCGTCTTGTAAATACTGTCTTTTGTATATAATTTTACCAGCGCTGAATATGTACTGAGGATTTCTGCATTTTTGGTTTGTTCTTTGTAGTGTTTGTTTTAATAACATTTATTCTGAAATTCTGAAACTGACTTTCAGTTAAAAGTAACTATGTACGTTACAGTACACTGTGTTTTTCCTTTCTGGATATTTTTCTTACCCAGACCATAATTCTTCATATTAAATATGTGCATTATACAGAATGTTGGTAAAACAATTATTGAGTGATTTATTATACCTTTTTAAGACCATTTATATGTAAATATATTACTTCAATATTGTTGTAACAGTCTGAGTTAATTTAATAATAATAATAAAAATTAAAGAAAAATTGTTACAACAATATTAATGTAGTTATATTGTCTTTAAATATGATTTTATATATATATACATACACACACACACACACACACTATATAGACCGTGACAACATATTAGGTGATTATTTTTATCTCAAATATTTGCTATCCACTGGAACTTTTACATTTTTGTGGATTTTTTATTTTATTTTTATGCCTATTTTTTAAATTTAGCACATTTTACATAGTCAAAAATCTGTCTCTTATGGCAACATGAATGAAACGTTTTTGTAGAAAAAATGATTTGATTTACTACACCTATTTCCTATAAACAAAGAGGTTATGAATATGCAAATTGTTGAGGTACATAGCATGCTCTATGATTTTTTTTTTTATCAAAAGTGCAATTCTTTTTGTCTGTATTCTGCCCACTTGTGGTAAATGTTCGCAAATACAATTACTGGGCAGAGGTCCAGAATATTACTGCACCCCCTGCATTTGTTTGATTTCACTATTAAGGACATATCATTCTAGTTAACCATCTAGTGTTCTTTGGAACATGACTGATTAATAGTTATATTTTTAACATCTGATGTTTCAGGTGCAGTATAGATGGTTCAAAGTTACTTTAGACAAAGATGCAACACCAATTGAAAACACAATATATATATGGATTTTCCCAGGTTCGAGTTTAGCAGTAGTGCCTACCTAAGCAATATTTTTCCTGAGCTGGAATATGAATGAAATGCCTCATTAAAATTGTCAACCCCTGTGAAGTGATTTTGCACTGGTGAAGAAGAGCAACAGCTCAAAAAATGCCACCTCCACAAGCTATACCCACCTTCATGTTACTTCTGGTCAACTTGGTGAGGAAAAACAACATTGCACACATACAGTTCACTCATGAACAGCTATATAAGTTATGCACTCACATATGGACAACATGTGTTTCATTGCAATGTCTTCTTGTGATTGTAATACACTCTTGTAATTGTTTGCAGCACCCATTGTTTAACATCACATGTCTGTGCAGCTGTGTTTAGCTTATTCCATTTACATTCAAGTTTGGATATATATAGTCACACTAATTAATACATTTATCAATTTAACAACCTTTCTAAACATGTCAAAAAGGTTTATAAAATCACCTTCCGAAAAAAAAACCCAAAACAAAAACAATGCAACTTCAGATAAAGTGATTTTTGAAATGAAAGACAAGAGTCATGTTAGGATTTTTCTTTTTTTGTGGAAATATGTTACATTTATATTACAGGTATTTAAATGCCCCAAGGGAAAAAAAATAAGTTTGAGACAGCAAAAACTAGCACAATCAGGACAACAACATAATTTAGACAGAAAACCGTACATACTGCATCTGTGTGACTTGCATCTGTAGAAATGGTATCCAGCTGATGCCCTGGGTGGACCGTAATCTATGTTAAGTGATACCCAATAAATACTGCAAATGTTGTTAATGTAACTTACAAAATATATCATAAAATGTACTTTTTAAATCGAATTCCTTAAGTCTGTGTACAAAAACTGTTTATAAATACAACCAGTCTCTACTGATGCTGTAGGGTACCATTCATTTAACAGGTCTCATCCCCTAACCTACAAACTGAAAATCTTCCACATATGCACATAGCGTGACCCACAATAACGAGGTCAGGTATATCTTGCCAAAGATCATGCCTTACAGATCACTTGTACTTGAATGTAAAAAAAAAAAATATATATATATAAAGACCTTTCCCAAAAGAAACTCTCAACTTCCAGTATTCCACCTCACCGTTCCTCCTAAAGGTGTGCAAGAAAACCAAAACGAATAGTACAAATGATTTAAAGGCACGAGCTTCAGCAATAACTAGTTTAATTGATAATGTGAACTGGAACAGAATCACAGTAGCTGCCTTATCGCTGACTCTGCTGGCATCAGCCCCTCGGTACAGTGCCATTACACTGAAAGCAAGCCGGTTTGGAATACAGGGTGATGTTAAAGGAGAATCATCTGGTACTCAGTCAAACCTCATGTCCAATGGTTCATCAAATCCTTTGTCTTCGTGTGGCCCCGTAGCCAAGAAGGAGGCCACAGGTGAGCCGGCCGCCGTGGAGACGTTAAGCATCCCGCCAGCGCCGCTACCAGTGGCGTTCCGCATTGCGATGCTGGTGACGTTGATGCCTAGAGTAAGTCTTGTCTGCTCGAGCGCCTTCTCTGGCACCGCGAAGGCCTCCAGCTTCTTTTCGCCATTGGCCATGTAGGAGTTCTGGCAGCCCCTGCATATGCAGTCCAGACAGGCTTTGCGGTTGGAGTAACAGGGGCATCGCTGTCCACGGCATGTAAGAACACTTGGGTTTTGAGTTGCTCTGCCGCACTTGCAGCCCTTTTTCTCCTGCGCCTTTTTGTACACCACTTTCGTGGGGCTCCCGGGAATGAGGGCATTAGTCAGAATCCGTTCTTTCGTCTTCTCCTTCGACTTTGGAGTGCTTTGTTTTGACTTAGTGTATGCCTTTTTGGGTCCATGGTTGTCAATGGTCTTTTTGACAGTTTTCGCAGGCACCAGTAATGCCTTGCCCACCTTAGAAAGGCCACCACCATTGGGCACCGCCGCCATGTGGGGGATAGTCTGAACGGGAGATTTAGGTTCACATTTGACTGGAACAGGGGCGGAGGCACCCAACGTGGGGCCGCGGATGAAAGTAGAAATGGGTACGGGTTGAATCTTCTCGCTGTCGCTTTCCGACCGCGAGCGCTTCCGGTTGGACCGTGGCATTTTGGGCGTCACTGCGGAACAGGATATTCCCAAATGTTGCGGATTCTTTTGGGACATCGGGTGCTGGGGCATGAGTACCTCCTGTGAGTCTTGCGGCAGAGAGGAAAGCTGCCGAGCAGAGTCGATCGATGCGAATGGTCCATTCAAGTTCGCCGAAGATTCGAGAGTCGACTGCAATATCGCAGGACACTCATCCTGGGCGACGTGGTCTGGTTCTAGAGTCCTGAGCACTTCCTCTACACTCAAGAGGAGAGTCCCGCCATCATGTTTAATATCCTCGCCAAAGCCACAAATGTCCATGGTGCTGGTACAAAGCTCCTCGCCAGCAGCTGCCACTGCCTCGCACACGGGGATCTCATTTGTGAAACTCTCCTGTTTCACTATGTCGCCCCCGCTTTCCACCGAGTCTGGAACACTGGCCTCTAGTGAAGGTAAACTGGCGGTCAACTCCTCCACGTTGGTCAAGCCATTGCAGTCCTGGAGACCGTTCACCCCTAGAGGACTGAGGTCTTGCTCCTTGATCTCTGTCGATGGGGACTGGCCCTCATCGGGGAGCGTTTCTGAGGTCGAGGGTGTAGGGGACTGGCTTGTCAAGCTTAGGGAGAGTGACTCCTCCCCCTGTCTGTTGTCCAATGAGAGGCCCTCATTCAACAGAGCCAAGATGTCTGGAGACCCTCCCACAGTACTTGAAATGTGCTGGGCGAGAGGAGAGTCTGCGATGTACTCGCAGAGCTTTCTGTAGCAGTCCACCAAGATGCACAGCTGCTTATTCTCTTCAAACTGCTCGTAGTCTTTACACCAGCTGCACGAGGGTTTCATCATCATCTTCTTACCTTTACATGATTTACAGACATAGTGCTGGCACGATGAGTTGGTAGGAGCGATTGGATCTTGTAGCAAATTGCCTAAATAAAGAAAGAAACCATGTTTAGACCACAAAACAACAGAATAGGTATTATAACAACACATCCACATGCTAATTATGCAAAGAGCAGCCTAATTAGGTGTACCTTTAAAATGATCATTATCAGTTTTGTGGCTCATGAGCAACACAATACAAGCACTACATTGGATCTAAACAAGACACGGTTCTGTAACATTCAAGAAAAGCCCCGCATATGTGCTGACGTTAAAGGGTCATGTGATCTTGCATGATGTGGCTCATATTACATGCTCAGCATATGGCTAGCAGGGATCTCAAATGCAAATGCATTGTGTTTATAAACACATGAACATTATGTAAGCATGCCATGCTTAATATAAATATTAAGCAATTACTGTTGCGATTAGAAAATATGCACGGATTATCAACAGCTATATTAGAAAAAAAGGAGATTAGCAACGAATTGCAAACTCATTAAAAATAAAGCATTACTATAAACAGTGTTCCCACACCTATTGACCAATTTTTGACTACAATGAATTTATTATTTGCAATCAGTGCATTTCTAGCTAATTATATATATATATATATATATATATATATATATATATATATATATATATATATATATACACACACAATATAAAATTATAGTAATTTGCATTACTGGAAAATTAAATCATTATTATTTATATGAACATTTTTAATATTTCCACCGAAACCCTGTAAAGAGGGAATCAGGGTAACTGATCAATTTGTCTCAAGCTACTGGTTTTATCTGAATGAGCAGGCAAGCTATTACTATTCAACCGCCATGCATCTATAAACACAGAGCCTGTATGCACTGCTGTGTGTCTAAATGCCCAAGCTCCAGTTGTCATTGTAGGTCAGGAATTTGTGGACTGAATGGGGGTGTGTCATGGTCGGTGGAGCTCTGGGAGCAGCTCTAAGCGTGCAGTGATCAAGCAGAAGTGATCATGCAAGCATGCAGTGATGAAGCAGAATAAACGGGCTCTCACCACACACAAGGCAGGCGAGAGACTGTCTGAAAAAAGGCAAGAGCTTATAGATTTCCGCCAAAGCCTGGGGGTCCCGGGGATCGCACTGCAGCACCGACCGACAAGCTGACACGTAGAGAGTGGTCGCATTCACCGGGTTCATCTCAGCAGTGTCGTGCTAGACAGATCCAGTTCGGGGAGGAAAAAAAAGAGAAGGAGCGACAGTACAAGGCTTCAGTCCCGCCGGCAGCCGACGTATCATCAATGTCGATGAACCTGAGTGTGCAAATCCGTCGAGTGTGAAATGCAAGGGAGATTTCAGCAGATATGCTTGTCTTTACATCGCATGCATTAAAACCACTCCATCTTAACGTTTGCCCCTCTTCCACGGCACGAAATACGGCCAGATCATCATCGTCGTTATCGGATAAAAGCACATCCACGTTGATCCGATTGAAAACACATTCAGCGATGCATTTGCACAATTTCTTGCATTCTTTTTTTTTTAATTCAACAACAACACACTGGTGGCGCTCTTCACCCCACCGGGCCTCCAATTACCACCAAATTCAAACAGAGAGCACAGATTGCCTCCTCGTCTTGTCCTGGATGAACGCAGTCCTTATTTGCAGTGCTATTCCATGGGTTTATTTATTATTCTTGTCGTGCATATAAGTGATCAGCCTCAGATCATCATAGCGGCAGCGCGCAAGCACCGTCACTCTGTTATTGTCCGCCGCTCTTCATGGCGCTGCCGCCGCTGTTAAAAAAAGAAAAAAAAGAAAACAGGCCGCTTTTTGTGCACCCAGTCTTCCAGTGCGTTAGGCTGCCAGATATTCACCGTGCATGCTGGCGAAGTAATTTCAGCTCGGGTGTAACAAAGCGCCGTGAGTTAGCTGCCCGTTTGATGTCAGTGTGAGCTGCGCCTCAGGAACAAAAACAGGCCGCTTCGCTTCTTTTTAGGATTTATCCTGCCGTTTTCCTTTCGTTTGGGTGCGTCGTGCGTGTTACGCGTGATAAATACGCGAATTTAATATCCACACCATGTGCACAAATTATTCTTTGGAGAAAAACGTATGGATATATATTCAGTAGCGATATTGAAATGTATGTGTATTTGAAAAGCCTTCTCCCCTCCCTTCCTCTCCGCATTAGAACAAGGAGGGGGCGCTGCTGTCCACCTCTCGCGAGAACGAAGGAAGAACGGCTATGGAGAGAGACGCTACCGGGATAGTCTCGCGATACTTTTCCCGGCTTGGGAGGCTGTTGCGTTTAACTCGCGAGAAGAGAACGCAAACAAGTGTGGGCGACTGGTTCCCTTGGTTACATAAACTTTATGATGTGGGGCGTGGCGTATACTTATCTTTGGGGCGTGGTCCACAAAAAACGCAGGAATAAACATAACAAACAGTAAGTAAAAGATCATACATTATTAAAATAGCAGTCGAATTATATGAAAAATTAATAAATAAATCGATTCACTATTTTTCTATCCATTTAAGACACTATTTAATTACAGTCCTGTCTCAGTCAACCATAGACAGAAAAGTTAATGTTATTTCAACAGCGCCATCTAACGCGTGCATGAATTAATGCTATACTGAAAAATTGCTTTCTGAATAGCATTCTTGATTTCGTGTTACAATAAAATCAGACTCATTTATCTGATCTTTATAGTATTTATAGGCTATTCATATTTTATATAGTCCTATATAACGATATACATATATATATATATATATATAAATAAAAAACAGCATAGTCTTGCAGTGAAAACCAGTAATATCGCCATCTTTTGAGTTTCAGTGTATGTTGGCTGGAAGCCCGTTTCCCAATAAAACCAATGTTTGTTGACACAATCCTTACTCTGTTCTTTTCCTACGTCTCAAAGGCTCCTCTTTATATTTTGAGGATCTTGAGAACATCATTTTTTTTACGTAGATATGCCTCACAGGATTTCAATACCAAACTGAGAATAATCCAAACAAATCTTGCATGTAGGAACAATTAACGTGTATTAGAAACAAGGTAGGTTTCACAAAGTTCTTTTTGAAAATACTTGACAATACTTTTAAATACTTTTATTTAAACATTTTTTGTTTTTTTTTTTAAAAAAAAGCAAAGTTTGAACAGTGAAAAGGTTAAAATAAATGACAATCCCACTGTTTGATCGGAGTCTCGAAACAGAAATGTATCTAAAAGCACCGGTCTAAACAAGGGTTCTGACATCACTCTTCAATCCCACAAAGGCTTTAGTAAAGCCCGCTCTGTGGATATTCAGATGGACCTAAAGGCCCAATAAACCACCAATACATGTTCACAGCAATACAGAATATTGTGTGAAAGCTACAATGTTTCCACAAACGCACAGTAAAAAGGTAAATCACTGAGCAGACTCTAAACAGGAGGTAAACATGTCTTTAAAATGAGAACAAACAAGTTCTTCAACAAAAGGTTGGTATAAAACACATGACCGGTATCTGAAGTAATGAATACTTCTGTGAACTTCCTCCTCATATATCTGAACATTTTTAGTTTTAAAAAGTTGTTCTGAACAAATGCGTCCTTAGCTTTTATTAATCTGATAAATCAAGTAATCTAACACCAAATTCAAGCCATAATACATTTTTAAGGCCAGTAGTACAAACCTGAAAAGAAAATTACGGCTTTAACATGAATGCTTTTTAAATTTCACCCTGAACAAACCCAGAACATGAACGGGTGATAATCTTAAAATAGCTTGAAAGCACTGGAGTCACGAGCAATGTCTGATCAAACCACATCTGCCCGGAGAAATCAATGGATGATATGAAAAATAGGAACCGATACTGCTGAAACTGTTAACACCAATGTAAAACCAGCAGATTACAGATTTTACAGGCTTTCTTGGTCCTTATGAACTGAGGAAATGCTGACTGACAGGAAAGGCTCACAATGGGATTATGGCCGACCACAAAACTAAGAGAGGAAGCTCACATGCTTGCGTACAGTTGTGTGAAACTGCTATTAAAACACAAAATAAACATTTAAGATGTGATTCTTGTTTGTTGCTGGTTGTGATCCCCCACAGAGGCTGAAATCTCTCTCAAAACATCTGCATTCCAAAGCCCTGTTAGAGGAAGATGATAATAAACTGATTAGTACTTCCTTCTCAACAGCACTGATTAAAAAAGCATGTTCAGAATGACATTTCAAACAAAGCAGGGTTTTCATTTGAACTTTTACCTTTGGTAATCTTACAAAACAAGTTACATTGTTACACATGTATCTAATTTCCACATGAATATCTTAAAGGTGCACTTACAGAATCATCTTCCATTATGGCCGTAGAGTCAAAAAAGTCTGGTCTGAGTTCAGCTCTTTCTCTCCGGTTTCTCGATGCCGGCTAAAATGTAGAATGGACAAATGACCTCAAAGATCTAATCTTACAGATGAACAGATGTTGCAATATGAACCGTGGTCTTGGCTGTCACCAGATACATTACAAATACACTCAAGAACTCCGAAAACAGAGCTCAGCACATCTGTAAATTCTTACCAAATCTATCACCATGGTATCCTCGAATTCCTCGTTCATGTCCTCTAACTGACCGCGTGAGGACATCATCACGTCCTCGAAGATGGGCTCAGCGTCATCTTCCATGAGGCCTCGCCTGAATCAAATGAGCAGTAAATGATAAACTGTAGTTTTGTGATTATTTCTTAAACTATGCTTATAGTTAGGCTAACAAACTATGTTTCTAGAGTTTTAAAAAAGTATAAGTCATCATTACAGCATACATTTGATTATTTTTAAATATTTAATAATATATGTGACCCTGGACCACAAAACCAGTCATAAGTAGCACGGGTAAATTTGTAGCAATAGCCAACAATACATTGTATGGGTCAAAATTATGATGTTTATGTTTTGCCAAAAATCATTAGCGTATTAAGTAAAGATCATGTTCCATTAAGATATTTTGTAAATGTGCTACCGTAAATATATCAAAACCTCATTTTTGATTAGTAATACGCATTGCTAAGGACTTTCTTAACATTTTGAATTTTTTGCACCTTCAAAACCATACATCAATGGACAGTTTATTTATTCAGTTTTCAGATGATTTTTTTGGGGTCCAGGGTCACATATAATTAAATATATTTAATACTAACAATTATTATTTATTAATAATAAATGAAAATGTTTCCATTTAAAAAGTGCATGCTATAAACATTTTCATATTTTTTTAAATTATTAGGAAGTTATTATTGTATATAAAATTACATACATTTGTTAATTTTAAATTATATTACTGCTGCCTTTTCATAAAAGCAAAGAGCATTTTTTTCTTTATTAATTATATACGTGTTAAATATTCTATTATGTAATATATATTCTATTCTGATTGAGGTGGTTTTAATCACTGCACACATGGTTAGAATTGCTGTGATGTCTTCATGATTTATTGCTTTAGTAAAGGACACAAAAGATTTCTGAAATGTCAACTGCTTAGCATCATGGTCAGTATTGAGTACGTACACCTGCTGTCTCACTCCACCACTGCGTGATTTCATGTAGTTCATCCCTCCTCTCTCTTTTCTGTTCACGTCCTCCATCTTCTGCTGATCCAACCATGACATCTGCATTTGAGGGCTGAATGTGAGGGAACAAAATGATGAAATGATACAAGAACAGCGAGAGAATTGCTTCAGCAGGAGTTCAAATTACATAAGAAAACAGAACGTTCTGCATAATGTTTCTCCAATCTTTCAACAAGCTGCCCGTTTTTATTTAATTCCATACTTGTGCATGAAGTCTGGTTCTGAGCCCGGTTCTGATGAGTCTTGGTCTGGGATGTGATCTGCTGCCTGTCTGGGGTTTTCTCTCAGGACAGTTGATGTGAGTTGTGGGGTGTGGAGGCCCCCTGGTGTCTGAAGTGTGTCATTACGCATTACCCATGAACCCTCAACACTCTCTTCTGTGAAAAGACATCAATGTCAAATCAGATTATTCCTAGACTATGTCAACTGAAGTGAGAGACAAGGGAATAATACGGTATTTTATATGCAGTCTATTATTTAAGATGTCTTATATGAAACATTAAAGGTTTTATTCTACCTTCCGGTCGTCTTTTGTGCTGTGGCGGTCGACCCCTTTTGCTGCGGACCGTGCTGGCTTTGCTGGTAGAGCTGGCGCCGGTGGTGACAGACAGTCGGTCGTCATCTCCTCCTGTCAGCAGGGAGTTCCTGTACGCGATGAGAGGCAGCCAGACGTCCTCTCTTCTCTCCATCATATACTCCGTCATAAACTTCTCCAGATACGAATGACTGTGGCATGAACACATTTATCAGAGCCAATCAAACATGTTGTAATAAATGCACAAATACAGTATTAAACATAGGGATTTATCACGATTAATCACATATATAAATGTACATTTATATGTAGTCACAGTATTGTATTCTGTATTTTTTTATGTATTGAGCTGCCATAATTAAAATTTTCCTTTGGGGATTAATAAAGTTAATCTAATCTATATATTACATAATTATATTTCTTATATATTTATTTATTATCATTAATTTATATATATATATATATATATATATATTTATGTATATATATATATATATATATATATATATATATATATATATATACACATACATTTATATATATACACACACACACACATATATATATGTATGTGTGTGCATTTATATACACATAAATATACACAGTACACACATATGTAAACACAGACTTTTTATTTTGGATGCGATTAATCACGATCAATCAATTTTACAGCCCTAACTAAATGTCTGGACACAGTTTTGATGATGACATTATTCGAAATGATAAAAAATAGCAATATAGTAACTTAAAGTGGTATGTCCACCAAATCATGTTGTTCCAAACCTGTACGGCTTTCTTTTTTCTGTTGAGCATAAAAAGGTATTTTGAAGAATGTTGGTAACTATACTATTTTGGTTCCCATTTACATTGTATGGAAAAAAACAAAACAAAAAAAAAACATAAATGGGAACGGAAAACCGTTTGGACTCTTTAAAATATGTTAATTTATGTTCCACAGAAGAAAGTAAGTCATACAGGTTTGGAATGACATGAGGGTGAATAAATGAGGATTTTCATCCCTTTAATAGGGGTGTTCACATTTTTTACTAATATTACACAAAATATACACACATAAAACAGTCACAAAGCGTTTACTGCACTTACACAGTCTTTTTGTCTTGTCGTAGGAGTTTGGAGGAGAACTCACAAAGCACCTCCAGGAAAGCCAGGTTTGGTGGTGGGTACTCTGGGCCTTTTGGATTCGGGACCTTGAAGGCGAACTCAATCCCATCCCTGTGTTTGTTATATAAAATTAGTTCATGCAAACATTCACATTGAACATCTAGTTAAAAAAAAACAACAACAAAGGTTATTAAAGTCAGTTCTGGTTCTGCCAATAATTCAGGGTTTTTCCTGCATTGAAATTTTTTTGGCGGCAGCCAGAATGAATTTTTGTCCCGCCAAAGCCGTATTTGATCGGTTCCTATGATTTATGAGTGATGTAAATGACTACGCGCATGTTAACTGAGAGAGAGAGAGAGAGAGAGAGAGAGAAAGAGAAAGAGAGAAAAAGAGAGAGAGAGAGAAAGAGAGAGAGAGAGAGAGAGAGAGAGAGAGAGAAAGAGAGAAAAAGAGAGAGAGAGAGCCCTTCCCCGCGTACTCTCTCTGGGCCTGTTTACACCTGGTCACTTCATGCGTTTTCTCTGGTTGGACAGCCATCCTATCATGAAAAGACCAGTCCTCCGAATTTGAAACGCTTTCGAGATGGATTTAAATCCCATCGCTCAAGCCACTTATTTCTGAGACGAATTCCAGATGAAACTGGACAAGTGTAAACGCATCTGCTTGCTGAAACCACATATGTACATTTTACTCCTCCCAAAATGTTAAAAAAAACAAACATATGAGAGTGTGTTATAGGCTATATGTCAGATATGACAGCGCTAATGCTACACGCATCACCACGGATATAGCCTGCAAGCCGACGCGCAAACCTGCCGAGAATGAAATTGGAAGTAAAGTAACTTCTTTCCACTGCTGATGCCGCTCTCTCCTGTTGCGATCATCAATCTTTTAATTGGCTGATGATGAATAAAATGCAGCGCACTGTTGATTTCTTTGACGTGATAGTGGGGTAGGCCTAATTCAAGATTTATATCCATTTTTTAAGTGGCCAAAAGTAACAAATCAGATGGATATCCGATCCAACAAAACACATAAAATAGGTGTAAACAAGCCCTAACTGTCTTTCCTCTCCCTCCCTCAAAATCAACTGACATGATAGTAAAAGGTCAGAAGACTGAATCAATGTTTCATGCAGCACATTCGGAGATTTATTTTTTTATTTTTTTAAACTGAATTACCGGTTGTGAATTGTGCTTTAAAAAAAAAAAAAAAAAAGGATTTTCATCTTCTCTGACAAGCGGTTCCGCACATGCAACTAACATAAAACACACTTTCAATAAAAGAAAAAGATTTAACCTTAATAATAGTAATAAAATATTTAGCCTTAATAATCCACAGTAGCATCAGGTTATTTATTTGACAATGTGTAGTTAAAATCCTTTACTTTAGACTGAGTGAGGTTTGTTAGCCAATTTGTTAGCCAGCTGCTGATTTTATTCAGATGTGGTAGAAAATTAGACTACTAGTTAAATATAAACTTTTTAATGCTACTTTTAAATGCTTTTTCAATATTGATATAATTATAATTGCAAGGGCTAGCAAAGAAGGATCCTATCTTACAAAAATATGAAAGCCAGTTTTATTATATTCCCTGACAGTGGCTGTTTTTTCTTTCATGAATAAATATAATTTAAAATCACAAACTGTTTTTTTGCATTTATTTTAGTTATGGTCAGTATTGGGTTCACAGATCACGTGGAGAGGGTACTTTTTACTGCGTGTGTGGATGACCGTCAGCCACCACCGAAGACCTTTTTTGACCCAGGAAAAACCCTGTAATTGCTTTTCATTCTTTAGATAGAAACTGTGCAGAAAAGATGAAGCAAGCCAAGTTTCTTACTTGTGCAGTGTGGCCACGGCCTCTCTGGTTTTGATCTGGTCTAGCCCAAATGTGAGCGCAAAGCGACGGGCCAATTCCTTAATGCCACTGACATGTGAGGACGTTCGGTCCAGGTTGGGTCCTTGGTCCAGGATCAGCTCGTTGAAGAGCTGCACACAGGGAAAGTGTCCAAATCAAACATTTAAAGCATTAGGGAGGAAAGCTGTACAAGATTCAAAACTCATAACGACTGTGAAAATGATCTAATCCTAAATATTACATCTCATACCTGCTGCAAGCTGAGGATAAGGGTCTTTGCACACTGGATCTTGTCCATCTGTCTGGTCTTACTCAAGGTTTCTTTGATGATGTCTCCATAGTCATTGTAATACTGAAAAACGAACACCAGTCATTTGAATCACATTTTAACCATACAGATCTCTGTGGCTTAAATTGATCAGGTTTTCATACCTTCATATATTGTTTGAAGATGTCAGCAGCAGCAGGCATGTCCACAATGTCGTAGATGATTAGTTTGCTGAAGGCGGCCAACAGATTCCTCCTCTTATGAAGGGCCTCAATCTTATTAGCTTCATCCTCTTCATCACCCTCTGAAAGAAAAAGCCCAACATGAACTGAAAAATTTAAGGTAGAGTCTGTTTAGGAAGTCTTTTCTATATGCTCTATAAATAAATTCTCCAATTTCTTATTTCTCGAGTCTCAGGATAGCTTTGATCACAAAAGTCACAAGTGATCACAGATACATCAGAACACACACGCACCCATGCTCTGATTTTCATCATCCTGGTCGATAAAGACGTGATCTAGGACAAAGTTGAGCAGTTCATTCTGCAGAGTGCTGTCTGGATTGAAGACCAGCGGTTGCAGAGCTTCTCGACCGCCTGAGACCAACTGGTAACTGAAAATCATCAGCAGGTCACATAGCAACATAAAGGCCTGTGGAGATAAAACAGACAAACTCTTAAATTTCATATGTGAATGTTTCAATGTGCACTATGAGTCAGTCTTTTTAAGCTTATAATTAAAGAACACCAGAAAAAGGTCACTAAAATGCCTCTACTCACTTGTTCTTTGACTGGAGTGTTCACATTAGACAGGCACTGCTGGCAAACCGCTAGAAATGACTTCACCACTCTTCTTAATGCCATTAGATCATCCTGCCCAGGAAACACATATTAACGTCTATGTCACTTAATCCTCAGAGAACATAAATAAATAAGGCTAATGTACTTGGCAACCGTATATTATGGGGTCTACTGCACCTTTGATGGACATCCTTCAGTAATTTTCACCAGTTGCCACAGGATGGAGTAATGAGAGCACTGCAGAGCTTGGACAGCGATCTGACCACAAGACAAGAGAATACAGATTCATCATTTAATGCACTGAGTAACAAAAGGCTATTAAACATGTTGCAGCATCTAACATTATGATGTACATAGAAGTTCTTATGTTATCAATATAGGTCTTTTTTTTTTTAATTGAATAGTTTGCCAAACTTTTATTTTTGTATATGTACAGTGGGGGGAAAAATTATTTGATCCCCTGCTGATTTTGTACGTTTGCCCACTGACAAAGAAATGATCAGTGTATAATTTTAAATGGTAGGTTTATTTGAACAGTGAGAGGCAGAATAACAACAAAAATTCCAGAAAAACGCATTTAAAAAAAGTTATAAATTGATTTGCATTTTAATGAGTGAAATAAGTATTTGACTCCTTCGCAAAACATGATTTAGTACTTGGTGGCAAAACCCTTGTTGGCAATCACAGAGGTCAGACGTTTCTTGTAGTTGGGCACCAGGTTTGCACACATCTCAGGAGTGATTTCGTCCCACTCCTCTTTGCCGATCCTCTCCAAGTCCAAATGCATTTTTTCTGTTGTTATTCTGTCTCTCAATGTTCAAATAAACTTACCATTAAAATTATAGACTGATCATTTCTTTGGCATAAAACCCAAACTTACATATATAAACACTGACAATTTATTTCATGTTACTAAGATCATTCGAATTCTGTCGATCGCCATCCATTTTCATTGCTTAACACGTTTACCTGCTCTGGCATGGAGCCCTGTTCGATTCCCATCTTCAACAATCGATAACAATTTTTGAAAAGGTCCCACTTTGTAAGGTCATGTGCACTGGAAAGCATACAAAACAAACCTCAATGTTCTGCAGACAGAAACAAATTCTGCATTTCAAAGACAAAAATCAGAGGGAACTGGTCTCTTACTTATGAAACGCAGTGAGCTTCTTTAGCGTTGAAAGAACGTTATAAATGTCATCATCATCTGCTTCATCGCCCTACAAATAAGGAAATGAACAAAGACAGAATTTAATATCAATGCATAAAGGCCCGTCACTAATATTCACGCACAAGATGAAAAGCACTGAAATCAAGCTGCTCTTTCACCTCCTGTAGCAGGTCTTCCACTGAGTGAGCGAATCTGTCCGTGAGCTCGTCAATGAGTTGGCTGCGAGCGATGTCCACGCGGTTCATGATGGTGTAATCTTCACTGCACAAGATGCTGTAAGTTTTGCTACATGCTTCCAGAACCTCCATCTCAGCGTGCTTATCCACCACCACCCGAATCTGCTTCAGCAGGGCGTCCAGATGCTAAACACAGCCAGAAAGACACAGGAATAAATATCAGAAAACAACTAAACACTCGAACGAAACACAATGTGTCGGCCTAGATTTTTATATCACAGTAGTAAGAACTCCAACAGACCTTTTCCATTCGCCCTGAACTGTAGACTTCAAGATCAAAGTACTGAGGGATATGAAGGAGGTTCGCCACCTTTTCAGAATCAGCTTGGTACTAAAGGCAAAAGCAAAACAAATGTGAAGCATATTTTCTGTAACATTCAAAGTCATTTGTTTAAGTATCTTTATGCCATCACAAGCTAGCTTTGAAGTATTAGTTGAAAATGTTTTTACATTTATGCATGTATATGTATATTCATATTTTGTGTAATATTTCTTATTATCAAATGTTAAAAAACCGTTGTGCTGCACAATATTTGTGTGGAAGTTTTTTTCAGGGTTCTTTGAAGAACAGAAAGTTCAAAATAGCAGAATTATAATAGTAATAATAATAATCATATTTATTTGTAATTCACCTTTCTTAAACTAAAAAAATGCTACAACATGTACAAACTAAATAACAAATCAACCAAAACTACATAATAACAAAAATAGAATCACAGTAAATAATCAAAAGCTTTACTAAAAAGATGCATCTTAAGAAATTTCTTAAAACAATCCAAGGAAGCAGCATTCCTAATGAACGCAGGTAATGCGTTCCATAGTTTAGGCCCGTTATAAGAAAAAGCGAGGCTGACACAAGGAGAGACAACCAGCAGAGCGGAGAGAGCGAGAAGGAGTGGAAAGAGTGACCAAGTCACAGATGTAATCTGGAGCCAGCCCATGCACTGCTTTATAGGTTAAAATCACAGTTTTAAAACCAATATGTGATTGAACTGGGAGCCAATGAATTTGCTGCAGCACTGGGGTAATGTGATGGCGTGCAGATGTATAAGTCAAAACTCGAGCAGCAGAGTAAAAAAAAAAAAATACGATTTTTTATTTTTTATTATTAAAATTTTTTTAATACGATAAATTTCTTTACTGTCACATTTAATCAACGTAATGAATCCTTGCATTTTAATTTCATTTAAAAAAAAGCTGATTTTTTGAGCAGCAAATCAGCATATTATAATAATTTCTAAAGGATCAGATGACACTTAAGACTGGAGTAATTCATTTAGCTAAAAACTAAATTACATTTTAAAATATATTACAATAGGATACAGTTGTTTTAGATGGAAAACTTTTAAAAATATATTTTTTTTACTTTGATCAAATAAATGCACACACTGGTAGTGTGTCGTAACAAAAATAGGAAGAAGGAAAACCATCAATGGATTACTGAACGCCTAAAGTGTAGACAACTTTGATTATAATAACTGCAATTTGGTTCTGTTTTACATGTACAGTTGTTGTTTTGAAAACTTTCCTGGACCTTGGTACTTTACCTTCGAAAGCAGCATGGGCAGAGCAACAATCAAGTGTTCAGTCAGTCTGTTCTTATCATCAATCTGTGTCTTCTTCTCTTTGGCAGTGAGCACCTGAGGGATGTGCAGAAGAACAACAGAAAATCAACCTAGAGTCTACAATATGTCTACAGTAAAGACTGATTCCAAGATAACTTACCCTCTTTCCTGTTCCTCTGCCCACAGGTGGATGAGCTTCAGCTGCCTGTCTGATGGTACAGACCATGAGCTCGATCAGTGCGCCCTCATGCCGGTCTCCCAACACTACAACAAAACCCACAATCAGACAGGACTAATGAGTAAACAGAGGCATGCTAGTTTCATCCAGAAAGATCTGAAATAAATGTGGGTGGGTGTACCCTCTTCCCCCTGCACAGGGTCCTCCAGCAGGAGCTCGACCATGCAGTCCCAATCTTTCAGCAGATCCTGTGAGCTGTCCCATAGACTGTCCACCAGGTATGCCGCATGCTCGTGAAGCTTCCATGCAAAAAGGTACCATGATGGTTAGATAAACAGCAATAACCAGTGTTGGGAAAATATTAGGAGCTAAGAATTGCTGTCTTTTAAGAAGCTGGAATTTTAGTCGAACTGGCCACATCTTACAGGAAATTGAATAAGAATTGAAAACAGGAGTGCATGCATACAAAGATTTCGAGGGAAAATGTGACTAAATAACTATGACTAATTACGATAACTGTGAATAATGCAGGATACACAAGATTCTCAACTGATTACAATTTTTCAAATTAAGTTAAATTAAGCAAATTAAGACAAACCAACTAACACAAGCACATTAAAAAAAAGGAAAAAACAATTAACATCAAAATGATTAAGTTGTACCATAAAAATTTTAAAATAGCATTATCAATAGCCTATATAAACGAATCAAATAAAATTAAACTGAATATAATTATATAATAAAAACAAATTGAAAAAATAAAATAAATACTGAGAAAAAAAATTAATTATTCATTGTGGTTTATAAAAGAAATGTTAATTTATTTTCTAAAATATTTTATTATGAATTTTTGAACTGCATTGAAATTTAATGTTTAAAAATAACCCATGTGTTGAGTGAATGTGAAAAATCTTTAATAGCCAAGTTATAACAGCAGTTTGAATTTATTTGAATTTTATTCTATTTTAATTCTCCTTTCTTGAATTCCAAATTGGATTACAATTCTGCATCCTGCTTGTTAAACCAATTTGATTTTAATTTGAAATTTCATGGCACTCATCCCTGTTTGTAATACATTCTCAGTAAAGGGATGAGCTAATAAATAAATGCTTGGTGAATAAAGGCTGTGCATAAAACCATAAAAAAAATACATAAATTTCTCTCACCTCGCTCTCCAGGAAGAAAAGCACTAGCATTCTTATAAGGTTCCCATTAGGGCTGTTTCGGCCTCGTCTTTTCGCCATAGCCTCCTCAGCCTGAGGGTCATGCCTGCTAAATAACCTGCAGCCAGACACAAGCAACTGATCAAAACATTTGAGGAGTTTGATGTAGGGCTGAACGATTCATTGCATTTGCGATAATATCGCGATATGAAAAAAAAACGTGATTTTTCAACTGCAGAGGCTGCGATTACACTGTCACGTGACACGTGAGAGTAAAGAGGTTTGTTCAACTTGAAGATCGATCGGTGTATGACATCAAAGTATGACGAGAGAAAGCATAAGGAGACGTCCGCTCTCTCATAGCTCTCGCTGAACTTTGATGATACACACTAATCGGTCTAAGCAGCGCTGCTTCAAGTTGAACACATCTAAGCAGTCTTCAGAGGAAGCATCAAGTTGGCACACTACAGTGTTGCCATGTCCGCAGTTTACCTCCTAAAACGTGATTTTTAGTCCCTGGAGTGCGAATCTTACCAGGGGAACCCCTCCAAAAAAACCTGTATTTAACCCCCCGGAATGCAATTTTTACCAGTGGACCCCCCTCGAAAAGCAATTGGGCTAGTTTCGAGTAGCAATTGGGCGGGTTTTGTTGTGAAAACCTGGCACGCTACACGTGGAGTAACAGTGTTTACGCAACAGTGTTACGCATTTCATTACTGAAGACTTCGACCTTAAGATAATATATATATATATATATATATATATATATATATATATATATATATATATATATATATATATATATATATTCTTATTTATTTAAAGTCTGTCCAAAGTTAACAGATAGTGTTTAAAAAGTGCAATCCACATGTTTACATATGTTTATTACAGTGACTTTGAATTACCTAAATAGTGTGGTAAAGGAACAGATTTGTTTTTATATTTCTGCCACATACTTTAGTTTGTGTGATTTCTTACTGACTTTAATATTAATGTTTACACCAGGCTTATTTGTCAGTGCTTTATGTTGTCATAATAATTAGCCTGCATGCTTACAAGGCTGGAAGTTCAACAAATCAGTCAAAATGCTACTATGATTGCAGTTGTTAAATAAAAATGTGATTCAGATAAATTCATGCATCACCTAATTTCATCGTAACATATAGGCCTGGCCTACAGAAAAGAACATTTATGTTTAATCTACCTAATATTGTGTTGGTCATACTATACAATGATTTATTGCTTGTCTTTGTTGAATAATACAGAACATAAAGAGCTTTAAAAAAATAACTGCTTATTAAAATCGCAAACACAATATTGGTAAAAAAAAAACAAATCTCAATTAGATTATTTTCCGAAATCGTTCAGCCCTAGTTTGATGTGCTGTCATCATGTTTAAGAGAGTAAAAACGTGGCTGTCAAAAACACATTCATCTATCTCACTTTCTATGAAGGAACTCTCCAGCTGCCACAGCAACAGGACGATGAGCCGAATACACTAGATGGTAGACGTTCTCACAGTCTTCATTAGACAAAGCATCCTCACTACCACTACAGGAAAAAAAAACAAAAAAACAAGAGAGCGATTTAAGGATGTAGAAAGATGTCACAAGAGTCACAAAAGAGAAATCTTATAAGAAACACAGGAGACTAGTTATAAAACATACATTTTTATATTCTTATTCTTATTCTGTAATATAAAAACAATTATTTTACTTTATTATTTTGCAATAAATACTTACTATATTTACAGTACAATGTACCATACTGTAGTTTGAAATGTTTAATGCTCTCTAATAAAAAAATATTTTTAATATTAAACTTTTTATACAAGTATATAAATGTATGTGTGTTGATATAAATATTTATATACATACAAAAATAATAAAATAAAATAAAGACTGTGTGAAAAATACTTACTGCAGAATCAAAGTGACAAGTCGTATGGCCTCTACTGCCACATCATACTCTTTATCCAATGTCATGGACACAATACGGTCCTGAGAGAAAGGAAGTGACATCATAACATTTCCAAACTGATGCCTACAGCACTCAGGCACATTTTGAAAATTGTAATAAAGCTATGGAGAGATATAATAAAAGCTGTTATAGAGCATTCAGAATAGTGCATATGTGTTACCTTAAATCGATTGGTGAAGAGCTCAAGTTTGGGGAATAGCTCTCTGTTGGTGTAGAGGGTCTGAAGGGCTTTTAGACATTTCAGTCGAACTTCACCTTGCTGTTAAGGATTACATTTTACAATATTTAACATGAAAAAATACATAATGTGACTGATAACTATCACACACACAGACACTTACTCTGTCATGTAGCGTCCATCCCACATACTTCAAGTAACTGTCGTTGAGAAAAGCATCACTATATAACTTCATCCAAACGCCAATTTCTTCTATGCAGATAGCTCTGATTTCCGCTATGGCATCTCTGAAAGAAATCAAGAGAACACTATATGAAATTATGAAACATATGGTTTCTAGTCATTTGTGATTAATGGATAAGGATTTTTAAAAATCAAAAACTGACACCGAAAAGTACAATTTACTCACAAATGGGGTTTCTACCTGCTATTTGTATGCCACTCACCTGTAACGGTGAACAAAAATACCCTTGAAGATTGAGTTCATCATATTCTCAATCTCATCTTGGTTTTCTTGGAGCTAGAAGATGAAACAAATAAGAAAACACACTGAAAATCATGTTCATGAAACAGCAGAACAAAACTTGGAAGAAAAGGAAGCATCCCACCTCTTTCCTCTTCTCCAGCAGCAGTTCTAGCTTCTCGTTGGCTCTTTTCCCTGCAACCTTATTCCGTTCGGCCTCATACTGCCTCTGTGTGTTATCCTGATTGATGCTCAGGTTCAGAGCAACGTTTACCAGGGCAGTCATCAGTTTCATTGCTGCAGCAGAAACGAGACACATGGCAGAAATGAGTTACTCAACTGCAGTATCGGGAATAACTTGAAGGTCAATGGTGAATGACTGACCTGCCAGCGTGCTGGTGTGTCTGAAAGCTCGGACCTGTGAGTCTGAGAGCCCAGTGAGCAGAGAAATGACGGTGTCCATCATGTATTCGTCATAGATGATACTATACTGGCACTGACGGATCAGAACCATGATGAACTCGCAAAAGTTATATCGGAATTTCTTCCACTGCGGCCCTGCCATTGTGAGAGGGTAGTCGCCACTGTCCTTTATTTGATGAGGAGAGAAATTGATTAATTCATTAACATTTAAGTATTCAGAAAAAAAAAGTCAAAAATAACAACAAACCTCATCAAACTCCTCTGTCATCTTTCTGATAATTTCAGCATTCTGCATGTTCCTGAACATCTCGATCCTTACAGTTCCTGTGATTGTTTGTGAAATAAATTAATACTTTTTTCAGCAAGTATGCACTGAATTGATCAAAAGTGACATTAAAGGCTTTCATAATGATACAAAAGACATCAAATAAGTGTTGTTCTTTTGAACTTGTTTTCAAACACTGATAACAATAAGAAATGTTTCTTGAGCACCAAATCAGCATATTAGAATGATTTCTGAAGGAATCGGATAATGTGACATCGAAGACTGAAGTAATGGCCATCACAGGAATAAATTCCATTTTAAAACATTAAAAACAGAACATTTTAAAAACTACAATTTTTTTTTTGACAACATTGCTGTTTTACTCCATTTTTGAGCACATACATGATTCTTTCAACACCATTAAATATTATATAAAAAAAAAATCTTACCAATCCCAAACT
The DNA here is from genome assembly GCA_036784905.1 of Acrossocheilus fasciatus. Lineage (NCBI taxonomy): Eukaryota > Metazoa > Chordata > Actinopteri > Cypriniformes > Cyprinidae > Acrossocheilus > Acrossocheilus fasciatus. The sequence goes on from CM071961.1 coordinate 18,525,661, forward strand.
TTTAAATGGTAGAGTAACTGCAGATTGCTATCCATATTTAAATCAATTTTAATTAATGATGATTCTCAAAGCATCTAATTTTTTTCATCAACAGCATGAGCTTGGTGATTTAAGGGAATAATTGCCAAATCTTGTTTTCTGTGGCTGTATATAGGAATCAGGTGATCAGTTGATTGAGATTCCTCTGTAAATACATGTATTACCTTATTATTAATATAGATGTTTAATAATATGTATGTTGGTGCATATAGATGTTCCTAGATATAGATGTAATTTAACTTAAAATTGCTTAAGTCATTTGAGAAAGAATCATGATGTATGAATATATTTTTCTCCCCAACACTAATTCCTATGATTGCAATTGACCAGAATTCAGTTAAAAAAAGAGCAACTTTGGAACTGTTGAGAAATAAATTAGATAAATTACCTTTACATCCAGAACAGTGAATGAAAAAGTTGATTAGATCTAGGAGTGCAAGGTCTCTGTCTTGCTTGTAAGATTCAATCCAGTCATCAATGACGGACTAGAAACAAATGCAAAGAAAAAAAAAAACAGTCACTTAGCACAATTCCACCTTAAATAGTCAGAAACAGACAGCAACATCAATTGAAAAATTATCTGCTGATTTAGATGAGGAGTTACAATTAGTAGTAAAGTGGGTACAGAATAATAAGATGGTTCTAAATTTGACAAAAACCGAAGTATTGTGTTTGGATCCAATTCTAAACTTAAAGCACAATTAAATGTGTCTGTAAAGAGTGTGCCTATTGAACAGGTAGAGGAAATTAGACTTCTTGGAGTTATTCAAGACAGTAGGCTGAAGGGGTCAAAACGGATAGAAAATATGGTAATAGTTATGGGAAGAGGTCTATTAGTTATTCAGAGATGTGCAAAATTTTTACCACAGTATTGCATCTCTCAAACTGTGCAAACAATGGTTCTTACTTATTTAGACTACTGTCCAGTGGTATGGTCGAGTACATTAAGTAAAGTTTAAGTAAAATTACAGTTAGTCCAGAATAGAGCTGAACAACTAATTCTGAACTGTAATAGAAGGGTTAATATTATGAGAATGCACAAAATTCTAGGTTGGCTATTGGTGAAGGATAGGGCAATTGTTTCTCTGCTTGTTTTATAAGGAACATTTCAGTATCGAGAGTTCCAAGTGTATTGTACTGTCAACTTTTGTACAGCAGTGCTGGTCATAATTTTAACACCAGGCATGCATCAAAAGGATATTTTTTGCTTCCTGTTTCAAAAACCAATGCAAAGCAATGGACTGTAATGTATAGAGGAATGAAAATATGGAATGAATTGCCATCGGAGATTGCATGTTTTTTAATAAGTAAAATGAGGTTTAAAACAATCGTTAAAGAAATATTTAACGGTACAGTACTCAGTAAATTGTTGATCTTGATGTTCTGAATGAATTTTGGGTTTGTATGTTTTATTGTATTGTTTTTTTTATTGTTATGGATTAATGCAATTGTGTTTTTTTACTTGTTGGAGCCCAGGAAGAATAGCAATGGGGATCCAAATAAACAAATAAAATAAATTACAGTGAAAAAAAAAAAAAAAAAAAAAAACACGTGTTGTGTTTTACCTGCATGGCACTTTTGCCTTGTTTGACCACCTCAAACAGAGTGCTGGGGTCTGTGCCCTCTCCATTCTGATGGGCCACTCCATTCGGCCTCCTCCCGCCTTTATCAACCGGAGACCTTCGGGCCTTCTTACTGGCCACCTGGCAAAAAAATAAAATGAAAAAAAAATAAGAGTTCAGTGGCTGACAGCATGCATTTAGGGTTCAAATAAATGCAATCAGTTGATCTGCTCAGCAGCAGTGGTCTTACTCCTTGTTTTCCAGGCCTGCCTCTCTTTTTCTTGCCCTTTCCTTCTCCAGAGTCATCCAGCTCACTAACACTCATGCTCAGACTCACAGTGTCGCCTTGCCCGTCATTTGACGAGTCCCTGCATAGCACAACGCAAATCTTTATTAACATTTTTGTGCACATTTTATATCAGCGCCCATCATTTCAAAATGTTTGACTTACTGCAAAATAGGAAAGTCTGAGTTGATCATGTTGCGTCTTCTGACAAAACTAGGAGACTAAAGATGAATCACGCAGTGATGGCGTGAATGCGTTTGCGATTCTTCAGTTTAGACCCAGAATGCTTCAGACCACATAACCTGAGAATTTAAAGAAAAACAGAAGCTCTGATCAGCATAATTAAATGCAGATAAATGCAAAACAGTTAAAAAAGCTTAAGGAACAGAAAAGTGTAGGCCTATATTATATTATATATATAAAATATTAATAAGATATAAAAGAAAAATAAATTATACATAAAAATAAAATTGCCATTTTAAAAGAATTAAAAAACAACAACAATCAGTAACATCACATAGCCACTAGGGACAGCATGACCCATGATTTTTAAATGAAACTGATCTAAGATCAAAACCACAAAAATATGCAATAACTCAAAATGCAATCATAATGACTAATTTATTATAGCAAAATAATATTTGTCTTAATCACTTGTACTTGAGGCAAAAAAATTCTATTACATTTGACAAAAGACACACTGCCATTAGGGGGCATCCCAAGCATGGCTTTTCCCTGTTGCTGTGGAAACAGCAGAAACAGAGGCAGATAGGCTGGCTAAACGGACTTATTATGTGAAGTAGAGATGGGATGTATTTGGATCTAAATTAGATCAGACAATATCTCTGCTATTAGATAACATGAAAAGCAAATATTTCCATCCCTGGCTGATTTAGAAAATGCACTTGGATGCATCTTCACACATGATTTGATCTTTACCAACACAAGATGGCTCCCCACCCCCAGAGGAGACTTTCCACACTGTAGTAATAGATGTTTCTGTGGATACTGAGGATTCAAAACACTTGAATCACTGCACGTAAGCGTGAAACAGACATATGGATGGAGTTCAACAGGAATGCAGGGTGGTTTTCCCTACATACAGGGTTTTTGAGAATCAACTGCTGTGAGATGGTATTCTAACTGGACATAAGGAGAAAATAAAACCCCTTACTTTGCATCTGTAACACTCCCCTCCCCCATACAGATTTGGATATCTCAGTAAATATGGCCCAGGCCGAAACTCTGGGCTTGTGCTCCGGGAAAAAAAAACAACAAAAAAACTACGCAGTTTTGTCAAACTCAACAGCTGACCGTTACATAATCACACCAGAGATGGGCAGCAGACACATAAGACAAACAAATACTGAATAAAATAACGCATGCACAAATAGCTGTAGTTCAGCAGGCATGCTGTTTCTCTCTGATGAGTAAGTGTTAAGTGTAGTATGTTAAGGGTAGAGCTCAGGAAAGAAAATGTAATTTACACCTCAGCAGTGGAGGCTGGTGACAGTGAAGAGAGCTGAATCCTTTTGGGAATACTAGAATACGAATGTCAATGTCAGCAATATGCAATGGAGGAACATTCACCAGTTCAATGGCTCATCGTAAAAGATCATTTCTTTGAAATGATTCTCAACTTCGACTACGAGCAGCCAATCTGCAACTAAACTCCAATCTTCTGAGGTATTTAAAGGTTCAGTGTGGAATATTTGTAGCATTAGAAGAACTAAACGAAAAAACTGTTTCCACAAAGGTTTCCGAACCTGCTTTTATTATTACCAAACAGGTTGCCCCACCCTAAACTCCAACAACCAAATGTATTTTTATCGCAAGTCAGTCATTTACCCCCCCCCCCCCATGTAGCTATTTCCAGTTATACGATTACATATCCTGTTTTCAGATAAAAATAGACAATTAAAAACTAATATCAGTTTTAGTTTCGTTTTTTTTTTTAATCTAAAAAAACAACATATAATGCCTCTGTGAAAAAGGCATTTGGTTGTTTTAACCAGCATATTCAATCTACCCTTTGCAGTTACAAATATTAAGAATATCAAGATATTGTAGAAACATTCTATTTTACAGTCAGAAAGTCATTAATTCTATAATGATTACACAGCAAGTGTCCAATAACAGTGGGGTTATAAATAGGCGTTCAGCAAGTCATGTGATCATCAATTGACGGCTCTCAAGAAGCAACCTGCTGCATGATAAATAAAACAGTAGGCTATTTACTGAGGAGAAAATTTACTTAAACGTAAGAAAACCCATTTACCTGAAAAAAAAAACAAAAAAACAACAACATACATTGCATTTTTATTCAAAACCGAAAAGATGTACAAGTGATCGCATAGGGGTCAAGATTAAATGGTTCTCACGGTGAGGTCAAATTGGAAAAAAGTGTAGATGAGGCCAGTAATGCCATTGCACAGATCAACCCCTGAAAGCAACTCAATGGATCAGTGAATGTGCCAATGGGCCTGCAGCTTCTCATCGAGCTGGTAGAGCAAGCAGCACAGATTCATTAGAGTCTGGGGACACACTATTAAATGGTTTGCACTGCATGATGACAGTCAAATGAGTCTATTCTTGGCACTGGCTGGGTGAGATGCTTTTAAATCAGACCAATTATGTCCCTTTCCTCACAGCCGATAACTGGCTATTTTCAGGTTCGTGCAAAACAAATTTCTTTCAAATCACTCTGGGCACTTAGTTGAATTAGTAATGGGGTTAAATCTGGAAAAGACACTCTGAATCTCGGTATGCTTCAGTTTGGCTAACATCAGACCAGACTGCCCATTCTGAGTGTGTGCATCATGCACAAACCTCTCAAAGCTGTGTCTGATGCTTAGCTTTGATGGTTTTGTTCAATAAAGAGAACCTCTTCATGCTTATGTTACATAATGACTTTCTAGTTAATCTCTTACTGCTAAAACACATCATCTTTAAGCAGGCAAACATCACCAAAATAGATTCAATTAAAGTGGTTCCACAGAAAACAATGTTTTCACAGTTTCAGTACACAACTAACACTGACAAGGAGCAATAAGTTGTTGCACAGATTTCAACATCCCTCCCTGACTCTTAATTAAAACGGCCAAGAAAATGAAAATAATTTTTTTTTTGTTTAAATGCAAGTTCTCCTCAGAATGGGGTTGGATGCAAAGTTATGTCACAGTTACAAAACTGTAAAAAAAGTGTTACACTTTATATCAATTGTATAATTATTTAGTGCATTAGCATTGTTTTCTGTAGCTAAACTCATGTATCACGGCACTAACAATGCAAATCAATCCTCATTGCTAAAATGTACAGCAGTAATGTACTATAAGTGGCTTTCATAGTAGCTAATCATAACCACACAAACTTGTTCACAAAACAAGGCACATTTTAAACAAAAATCCTTATGTGCACCATTTCCTCTTTCCTTAGCAATTATTTATCCTGGTGTCTGAGATCAAATCTTTATCTATACATCTACCTTACTCCATACGTGGGCTGGTTTAGAAGTGAAGATGGTTTATTCAGATTGAATGGGAGTGGATTTATATCTCCCTTCGTCTGTTCATCTCATAAACACTCGCGCTAAGGACAAGCAGCAGTCTCTAATGATCTGTGAAACACTCAAAATAGCTTGACAATTGCCCTGAGAGACTGTGAGAAAAGCAGCGTTCGCTCTTGCTTTGTCTTGCAGACACTCATTTCCACCTCAGATTTGAAAGAAAGCTCAATGTTTTATAGATCAAATTCTGTCTTAAGACATCAGCGTAATCAAGGTCTTTTCAAGCGAGTGGGCCGCAGCGAGAGGCATTACCAACACTGACTTTCTAAATAATGTAATTTCATGTGGCTTGTCAACGAGGAATTCAGCCTTTAGCTAAATGACATAAAAAGATAAATTTAACATTGTTTGTTTAACCGCTAACACTCTTCCTACTAAACTGCTCCCTTGCACACCGTTTTTAACACTGAAAAGGCTTGAATTACCAGGCCTACATAGAATCAGTGCCCATAGAATTAGAACAGCTGCTACTCAAAGTTCTAAACATTTCCTGCCACTTGAATATTTATTTATTACATATTTTTGATACCAATATAAGCACAGTACTCTTCAACCATTTTATTTAAATCCATTCCACAGATTTGACCCAAAATCAGCTTCGAAAATGTGGAAAACTTAATTAACTAAATAGAAAGCGATGGAAATTATTACATTATGCAAACTACAGTGTTACGCAATACAATTAAATATGCAAAAAAAAAAGGATCATTTGCAAATAAACGTTGACAAAATTTGACAGTGGGTGTTTTAGACTATGATCTTTCTGTTATGGACAGATTTAGCTTGACTAAGCTCAGATTCAGAGAAAACAGAATATGATATCCAACCATTTATTAAACTTGTAAGCAATTTTTCTCAGTTTTTAAGGGTTAAAGCAACAGTTCATTTCACCCTCACATCATTCCAAACCTGCATGACTTTCTCAAAATATCTTCTTTTCTACAGAAGGAACAACATGAGAGTGAGTAAATGATGAATGAATTTTCAGGTGAACTATCCCTTTAATGCGTTTTTCCTTTTTTAGGGTATACAATCAATTCTAAAAAGCACAGTAAACTATACTTACTATACTACTACTACTACTACTACTACTATAAAACAAATATAGATAGTAAACAATGTTTGACTTTATGTAAAGTTGTGCCGCAGAGCTAAACTATTCCATTCAGGTTTATACTGCAAGCAAGTCTATTATTTAAACAGAAACATTTAATAAACATACATGCATGTACACACCCTATCAAACCTGTCTTAAGGATCTCACAATCATTAAAAGCCCATTCATATCACTATTCATAAAACTGCTTAGAAAAAAAAACAAGTATCTACATCCACTTCTGTAATTAAAACCATTCATTCATCCCACAGGTGATGTGATTTTTCTTATCTCTTAAAGCAACATTCATTGATCTTAGTAACACAGCCAATAAAATTCCAGGATAAGAGCATATGACCGACAGTGAGGGTGTTTCCATGGCAACCACGGCCTCCTGGAATACATGTCACGCATCTAAATTGCTTGCCAAAAACACCCGCACTCAGGAGAGGGCATAATACTACAACAGAAAGGTGAAGTCACGCTAGTTTAATATTAATATGACTATCCGGGCATCATTTATTCCAATAAACATCTGTTTCAAGAAGGTTAGCTTCTGAAACAAAGCTTCTGAAAATATGAATTGGTAAAATAATCATATAAAAACAATAAATGCATATTTTGGTATCTCAGCATAACATAAAGACACACACAGATACACAAACACTAAATAATGCAGAAAAGATGAATGACCAAAGCAGAAAGCTGATATCTTTGCTTGTATAATGCACTAAGGAGAGCTTTTTCTCTCTGTGTGTGGTTCTCCAGAGGGACAAAGCCAAGGACACCGATTGCAGCGGTCCTTAATAATATTTCTCCCTTATAGTTCGCTGTATAAAGGTGAGAGATAATGAAATCAGCACATTTGAGCTGAGGCCCGCCAAGAGTTTGGTTTAAAACAAACTTCATTAAGGACAAGAAAAAGACTCCATTATTTTAAATCCCACGTTTAAGTTAGCTATGATGTACTTAAAGCTGGACTTTAGGTTTTGAAGTCTACAGTAAGTCCTCCAGGGATGAACCCTAGTCTCTTGTGAAATCAACCATTTTACACTTTACACAAAGCCTCCCTCGCCTATGCCAAGATGTATAGATAGAATTACAAACCACAGCCTTTATTTGATGTATTTAAAAAGCCATCAGATTCCAGGCAACAGTACAAACAGGAACACTTATGACTAATGTACTTCTAGAATAAATCCAATAATATCTTTACAAATATGACTCTAACACTCCGAGATTGATTAGACTTTTAGATATTAAAACATTCAGCACAACAAATGTGCGTGAGGCATGCAGACAGACTACATAATCGAACACTAAAGTGTCCGAAGTCATTTATATTAATGTGAGTTTCTTCAATCAGCACAAATCCCATCTAAAATCCTCATCACATTAGTCTTAGATCAAAGTGGTTTGCATTGTACTAGAAATGGCGAAACTTGGGCAATTCTAATGTTATACTATTACTCATGTCTGCCAAATTACTAATTTAATAAGAGTAAATAGAAAGCATACGTACAAAAATAGATCAACTTATTTCACTTTGGCCAGTACATAAAAAAAAAATTAAGTTGTGTACCGCATAATGACTTTTAAAAATCTTTCAAAAACAGACCGATTTGCAAATGCATCAATCAGACCAATTTGTAAACCAGGAACAAATTCATCGAAAAGAACAATTTGGTCACAAACGTGCAAATCTGTAGTTTTACTCTATCTAAGGGCAGTTTCCAGCGTATTAAACCCTTAAGATTTCATGAATTAGATTAATTCCTATGATTTCTAAGCATGGGAAACACAAAATTAAAATTCCTTGATATTTTCAAGGAAGGATGTTTTCCATTTTTGATATTTCCTTGCTATATCCTTTTTATATTTTGTGTGGACTACTGCATGCTAACCAATGGAAAATACACAACCTGTACAGACAAACAATATATTTTCAAGGAATACAGCATTCAACAGAGGTAAACAAATTCTTCTTATCTCTTAACTTAAGAGTACTTCATGCACTGACAAAACCCTCTCTCATTTAATAAATAAATAAACCACATTTCCTCAAAAAGCATCAAAGCGTTGTATGGTTCAGTGCTGAATCAACACTCAGAAAGTGCACAAACAACATTTGGATATCGCTTGTTCAGTGCTTACTCAGTTCCAGGATGAGAATTTACAGTCACCTGCCAAAATCTCACCTCAAAGAGCAGTATAACCTAAAACAAATTATGGGTGTACATTACTGCATTGGGATAAAAATAGAAAGTTGATTGATGGAGAAGCATAAGCTTTCCAATGATGTTCATTCAGTCTGGATAGAGGAACCATCCATCTGTGACAACTTGGTTAGCAAATAGATTATTAGCTAGATTATATCTTACAAACAGAATGAAGCAAGATGAATGACTAGGTTTCCAAGTGGTCAGTGAGTATGCCATGTTATACACAACCATAACTTTTTTAACTTATACAACATATTGCACCTAGAAGTGTCTCATTGCTCTGTTTAGTGACCAAATACCAGATATAGTCCTTGAACTAGCTTGAACTATGTTAGTAGGGTCTAAACTCCTCCTCTACTCATAAAAACAAACCTTCATGAAGTTACTACCGGCTAAATTTGGACATCAATGTTTTTAAAGTGATTAAGAAAAGCAATAATTTAACGTTGAATGATTCAAAACACGAAAGTAGCGCTCCACACATTTTTCCTCTCAGAGGTTTTACGCTAGTTAACCAAGTTATGTACGTTTTGAAACAAAAAGTTGAGCTGTTTATCTTTAACTGACCCAAATGACTTAACCAACACAATCCTCCATCCCTTTAGTCTGTAAATACGGCATATTATTCGTGACAACTCGGGGAAGTGTAGGAAAGTTAAGTACACAAACCAGACGTTACATTTCAAACGAGCAGCGACCAGAGCGAGCGCATCAGAGAACAACAGCAGTTCGCGCGCTGACTGTCTGTCTGTTCGCGTGCATGGCGGCAGGAAGACATAATGTCACACTCGTTCCTGCAATAACACACCGAAACACATGCACATCAGCTTATTAAGATAATATAGCCGCGAGTGAAATGGAAGACAGTGCCACCAAGGACAGGGGGCATGCACACACACACACACACACACGCTGTCCTTCGAGAATTGATCCCATCCCCCCTGCACGCACGCACACACACACACATTCACACACACATACACACGCACACGCACACACTCTCTCTCTCTCGCATGTCCTCCATCTTTAATGCAAGCTCGATTTACGCAGTGAACGCGCGCCCCACGGAAAGATTCAGACACAGTTGTTGCAAAACTCGCACAAACTCACCTCAACCGCTAAAAGGGGTCCTCCGGGACACGCTTCAGTAATAATTGGCGCGATTAATTGACCAAATAGTTTATGTTTTTATATTGTAAATTAGACCTGAAGCAGAACCGCGCCTTTCCTGAGAGAAGCAATCCTAAACTGCCATCTGGCGGCTTTTACCGCAACGAAATGGCGCGATAGGAGACTGATCTGAGGTCGCCTCCTGGTGGACAGAGGATATTTTTACACAAAGCAAAAAATAAAAGCCTTGTTTGGGAGAGATAAAGAAGATAAAGTTTACCTTGCTGAGATCGTAGTTGGGTCGTTTTTTCGCAAAGGTTGCCTTTTGTGTCCCTCATGAGGATATGTGTTACTGTAGGCATTCTTCCAAGCACATCAATAAAAATACAGTAACTATGTTTTTTTTTTGTTTTTTTTTTACCGTCTTTTCTTTTAATTTTCAATTATGCATATTTAAATGAATAAATAAATAAATATTGTATTCCCCACCTCTCTCCCTCTATTTTTTTTTATTTTATTATATTACTGGTATAATATTTTATTAAAATGATGACTGAATTTTTTCTTTCAGTATGCTACAATGAAATGCATTGCATGGTAACACTTTTAGATATTGTTTTAATATAGTAACATTTCATAGAAAGTTTGCATACAAAATACAAATTATACCAATTACTACACACAAATAAAAATACAAATTATTAATGCAAATTGTAATTGTATTAAAAATAGATTGCCTACATAGATCAGTCTAAATAGATTGTATAAAATTGTGACTATTTTAGGAATATTAGATATTTTTAAGTTCATGCATATTGTCACCTTTCAAGTCAAGTCATCTTTATTTATATAGCACTTTATTCAATACAAATTGTCAAAGCAGCTTTACAGCAGTGTTAAACAGGAAAATGTGTGTCGATAATGCAAGAGACCAATAGCAAACAGTATATTTATGCACAAAATGATATTTTTATGACTTTTATATATTTAGTGTTTTTCAACTGATTGGTCATGCCTGAAAAAGGGTCTGTTTTCCTTATTGAGGGCACAGAATAAACATGCATTTCTTGCATTTGGGAACATTTTGGCCCTCAAACTGCACATATATATCTGTATCTGATGGCTTACAGGTCATTGTGGTGTGTGTAGAGCCACTAAACCCATGCTAAACATAGATAAGCCTAGAATAGAATATTACGAAATAGCCTATGGAAATTTTCTATGACATATTTAAAAGCTTTTCTCTTTTTCCTGGTTACCTCTCATCTCTCACAATTACACCTTTGTTCAGTCAGACATTACTAGGATGGTGGATAGGTTGTAAAATGATATGTCATTTTTATGAATGACTCTTCTTACACATTTGAATTCTTGCACTAAGAAGATTTGAGAACAACAGCACATTCACATGAGATCAGAAATCCTTTTTGGCCGCTATCAGTATCCGTAGTCTGTCTCAACCAACCGAAAAATGTTGCAGATGAAACGGAAGCACAGAATCTTTTAACACAAGCCAGACCATCCACTCACACTCATATGAGTCACACGCTGCTCAGTGAAGATCCTGATTGGCTACATTCCTTATCAGACGTAGCGCTACCACTGCTGACTCCTTTACCAAAATCATTTATACATTTAAACACATGTACATTTATTAAACACCACCATAATTTACATCAGTGTAAAAAAGGGTCTACTGTGATGAGGTCACGGACAAGTAGCTATTAAAGATAAATTAAAAAGCTTCTGTTCACACAAAATGCAGTCACTCGCTTTAAATGTAAGCACCTTATGTCTTCATTCAATACCATAACTACCAAAAAGCTTTTAACTTTTTAATTTTATGGACGTCAGAGCACTCACAATTCGTTGTCTTATAGCGCCCTCTATCGACAGCGTTCATTGAACTGCAGCCAAAAGCGGATTGAAGATCCAGCCGTTGAGTTATTGAAAGGGCCGCAGTGGAGAGTGGGCGGGCTAGTCAATAAAGCGGCTCTGGGCGGGAGTTCGTGGTGCGGTTTGGCCGAGAGAGTGAAGCTCAACTCCGGACACAAATACACGGGGAGGGAAGAGGCGTGTGGCTCCGTTCCTCATCATAATCGCAGTTTAACTAGCACGTACAGTTATAATTAGTCGCATTTCTCGCACTGAGACTTAAGCCGTTTTGAAGAATAACACACATTCACTCTCGTGTCGTTACCATCTCGACAACAAACGTTAGCCAGTCACTTAAACATCACTAAACAGACCTTTAAAGTTCACTATCAGGCCTGATATCGAGGAGCTGGTGGTATTTAGAGGCTGTTGAAGGTTTTGTGGTGGTTTGGAAGTTTCCTGCACGGATTTGTGGATTTGTTTTCTAAGTTTTGTCCGTGGAAGTCAGACGTTCGGGCCGCAAACAGTCTCCCGTGCGCGGAGAGCAGAAACAGGTGAGTGGAAACTCATACCCGCGATTATTGCGCACATATAATCACGCTTTTCATCCCTGTATAGTTTTAGACAGCAATTTGATCCAAAAATGAATACCTGAAGTGTTTATTCGCCATTTGAAGTTAGCAGCTTGCGCTAACTGTACAGGCTAGCTGTATTACTTCTCAATATCTACCAGTCTTTAGCATGTAGGCTAACACAGACACTCTTATTGTTTTTCTGTTTAAATAAGCGGTTTGATGAATGTTAGATATTTTTATGTTTGATGGTTGAAGATTTTAAGGATTTTAAAGTTTGTTTTTGATATGTTCGTGTGCAGTTAACTTTATAGAGAAGGATAGTTTAACTGCTTCAGCTAGCAGATGTCTGTTTGTTTGTGGCCTGCAGCATTCATGTGCTTTGACATATGGATTGAGTTGATTTGACATCTCCAATACATTTATGTAATTTTCAATCATCATTTAGTTTGCATGTGGTTTTTACATGTCGTTTTATAACACAGCATTTAAATATTGGTCATTTTAAGTGGTTGTGCATTGCGGTGCTGTCATGTTTACATTATGACAGTACATAAACATCCACCATGTGTCATTTAAAAGGACTGTCTTGAGTCAACATTCGTATTTGACAGATCAATTGTATGTTTTTTTGTATGTTAACACGATCAAGTAAATGTTAAATGCTTATATTATCTTCCCCTAGATGCGTAGTTAATTCAATATTAAAGTGCATTAAATATTTTGTTAAAGCACGTGGTAGAATGATCTTATTTTGGATGTATATGCATTATTGATGTTATTTTTTTTTTACATACATGCGCCTGTACAATATTTTATATTTATTTTATGTTTTGATTACAGTATAGATGCTTTTTACTCAGATTCTGTTTAAATTACTATACAACTTGTGTTTTAAAGAATGGGTCTCTCATGAATGCAATCTTGCAGTCTGTTAAAGACAGTAATCAATTTGAGATATCTGGTATTTCAAACAGTTTTCAGTAACAGACAGTTCCTTTTTCAGCATGTTAAGTCTTTGTAGGTTTTGATGAGGTCAGCTCATTCAGAGATGCTTTCCCCAGTAGTTATATTGACCGGTCAGCTCTATTGTACAGATTAGGGGGGGGAAAAAACCTCAGAATGTTTAATAATTTGTACATATTGTCAAAACTGTAAGTAGGAAACGGGATGTTTTTGGTTTGATAATGATAATGGAGTTGTTTATGTTTTGTAAATGACATATAAAAATCACAACTGCTTATATACACACACACAAACACACACTACTGTTCAGAAGTTTGGGGTTATTAAGATTTGTAAGTGTTTTTAAAAAATAATCTCTTATGCTCACCAAGGCTGTATTTATTTGATAACTACAGTAAAAACGTCAACATTGTGAAATGTTATTATAGTTCAGTTAGTTTAGGTCGGTAGTTTATATTTCTGTGATAGCAAAGCTGAATTTTTCAGAAGTCATTATTCCAGTCTTTCTTCGGTGTCACATGATCCTTCAGAAATCATTTTAATATGCTGATTTGGTCCTCAAGAAACATTTCACATTATTATCAAAGTTGAAAACAGTCGTGCTGCTTAATGTTTTCGTGGAAATTGTGATGAATTTTTTCATATTGAATAGAAAGTTATGCATTTATTTGAAATGGAATTTTGTTATAGCTTTACTGTCAAATACTGAATAAAAGTATTATTTATTTTAAAAATCCCTCAAACTTTTGAACAATATTGGAAGTGTAAGTATAATTGGTGTTATTTGAATGAATATTGTGCTGTGAAAATTGTTGAATCTTATAACACATTACTTCTGATGCCTTGGATATGTTGTCATTAGAATTGATTTTGTAAATGATTTGTAATTGATTTTTCTCCGTTGTTTCGTCATCCATAGTTCCCTGGTGGTCTGGAGAGCTCTGCGTTCGGAGCTAGAACCTGGACAGCTCATGACTTCAGACCAGGAAGGAAAAACTATCGTGGAGCCACAGGTGCAGCAGTCACAGGAAGCAAAGGAGAAAGAGATTCCCCTTTTGGTAAAGTATAACCTACATATCGCCTGTTAGTCTTTTGAAGTATGTTAAGTAATTGTGATTAGGGAATAAAAACCTACTAGAGAAACAACTGAGACACCCTGCCCAGCTTTGGGCGTTGTGAAAGGGCTTAACAGGCGGTTGTGTGAACCACCCTTGTATTTTGGGACCTTGCCAAGTTGCTGATCCCATTCATACAATGCAAGTGCAGCGTCCATTGAAGCACCAATCATTGAAGAGAGTTCGCATTTGAGTGATGGGCCCATGTGAGTCAGCTGTATAATTTTAAATGTGCTATTTTGGGTCTGGGGAGGGGGTAAGCAGCCATAGCGTGCACCTCTGTCTCTCTTTCCCTCTCCGAGGAGCTTGTGAGAGGAGCTAGTTTTTGTTCACCGGTCTGCATAGACGTCCTTTCACAAATTAAAATATGGGGTGTTGTTTCAGCAAAGAACTGAACCCTAACTTGGTCAGCGAGAGAACAAGTCTTCTTCAGGCAGCCATTCCTGAGAGCTCCACAGCGAAAGACGTCAGAGACTGCGCTTGGTCTGTCACCGATCTGGCCGGCGAGAAGCCTTCTGAAAATGGGAACGTGAACGCTGGTTTAGATACCAGTTGTAATGCTTCCTCCACAAACTTGTCAGCAGGTCTCAACCTCATTAAAGAGGGTGGTAGCAGTATACAGGAAGGAATGGCATTTTGGGACCCACCTGTTGGCGATCCACCTATCCACGAGGCTACGGTCCAGAAAGGAAATGCCAGTGAAATAGGGAGAGACGGTAGAGACGATTGCCCAATTAAGGAAACTGAAACATTGGATTCTGTGAAACGGAGAATAGCTGAAAATGCCATAATGAGAGCAAAATGGTTTTGTGACGGTCAACAGAATTCCACAGAATTAACTAGAGATGGCAAGAGTGAGAACATTACCTTTGGACGAAATACCCTGGGCGTTAATCTGTCATGTATTTTAAAGGATCAACATGGTTTCTCCGTTATTGCAAAAGAGGAAGAAGTTAAGACACTGTGGGATGTACAATCAAAACCTGTGTTAACTCCAAAGCATGCCACCCCTCCATTCAATAAATACACTAGGAGCTCCATAAATCTGGATGACTCAGAAGAGGGAAATTCTGGACTGTTGATCACTGACCGTGGCTTTAAAAAAGAACAGAGTTTCTACAGCATCTGCTTGATTGATTTAGAGGATCTCGGGAGCGAGTGTGGGCACCAGCCTGTGACAGAAGCTGACGCAGTCAGGTACGCAAGTGCTCCAGCTGTCTCTGAAAAGGCTTTGTTTGATAATTCATTACTCCCGAAAGACAGCACAATATTGGGTTCAGAGCCTTCACATGAAATTACAGCAACACAACAAACAGAAAAAGGTCCCTCAGAGACAGGGTCTTCGACAAGTCTACCTGTAAATTTAGCACTTCAAAATGAAGAACATGCCCTCCCAGATCTTCTAAAACCATTTCCTGCTCAAGAAAATGAAATACCTTCATCTGAAAATGACGTTTCCACTCTTTGTATGAATACAGAGAACACACTTTCTCCCTGTACTGCTGTAGAGGACGCCATTGATCAACCCTCCCCAGATCTGCTGGCGCAAAATGGACAGATGTCTGTGTCTGTGTTGAAGTCAAGTACAGATACCGCATTGCCACAGGGGGAACCTGCTGACCTACTTAACAGCCATGATCTTTATAGTAGCTCTGGCTACAAGGCCACAGATCTGGAGAGTGATTCTGAGCTCAACATGCATAACACTGTTTTTGATGACTCTATGTTGAGACCCCCACAGCAAGATCTAAATGGTCCTCCGGATGAATTGGAACTGGAAAATCAAAGCAGAAATGATGATAATAGAGAATCAATGAACCTAAAGGTGGAGAAGAAACCAGTTGTGTCAGATAATGTCGATTCCTTCATTTCTTCTCTTAGAAACGCAGAAGATAGATCTCCAAACATTAACGTAGCTATTGTGGAATCAGATCAATGTGTTTCCAAGAAAACCCCGACTGAGAAAGTTCTCAAAAAAATGCCTCAAGCTTTCTCAGCTGTCAGCACATCTGCATCAGAGAAGTTAGTTGAGACACAGAAGCAAGGGTTTTCTTGTAAAGATGCCTCTGTAGACATTGAAAATTTAAAGTTTTGCTCTGAAACCTCACTGACTTCTGATAAAGAAGACAACCTGTCAAAATCACCATCCTGTTGTAGAGTTGAAGTTGAACCAAGGCAAAAAGCAACACAGGAGGAGGTCATTCTGAATCCTTGCCAGTGCAATAAATTGCAAAGTGAAGGGCAGACAAATGAATCTGACGTGTTCAAGGTTGCTGGTGCATTTCAGAATTTGAGCAGTCCATCTCATGCAGACGATATTTGTTTAGATTTCACTTGTAATGCAGAAGACGAAAATTTGGACATGACTTTGAGAACACACGTTTACCCTTGCGGTGTTTTTCCCACTGACCAGACAAAGATTGTGTCAGAATCTTGTGACAGTCCAAACGGGGAACAGAATGTAGAACCAAATGCAAATTTTTCAAATGCTGAACCATGTGACACGAGTCCATCTCAGCTTCCTACAAATGCTTTTGTGAACTTTGAGCATCTGATGGAAGTCACTAGTAAATCTGAAGAAGCTGATCATCACAGTGTAAGTTCTTTGAGTTCTTCTGTTTCTGATGACGTTCACACAAACTCTGTACCTGTACCCAGTTCTGATTGTCCTATTGAGGAATATCTCTTCCAGAGCAATGCCACCTGGTTTGTAAACACATCACACAATGATGTCTGTAATAAAGGACATCCAGAAAGCGTTGAAGTGAGTTATTTAATACAGGTGGGATTGGGAAGCGAACTGCCGGCAGCAGCACAAGAGCAAGTCGTGGACAATGAAATAGGAGAGACTTGTTTACAGCATGATGAGAAGACGCATATTGCCAGCAAAAGCTTCAGTGAGGATGAACAGAAGGTATTGGCTGAGATTTGTTTGTGTGCAGATGATGGTGAAACCGAAATGTCAGAACTTGAACCGCAGGGACTCGTACCGACTTTAGAGCTGCTTAATTGCCTAAATGATGGGAATAACAACAATGATTGTTTGAAATCTGTTTGTTCTGCTAGCAGTGATGTACAAACACTTTCGCAACCACTATGCCAACCTGACGTTTTGGAGACATTTGATTGCTCTTCATTATCAATAAACTGCACAAGGGAAAGCACTTGCCAGTATCTGGACTCTTCTGCAGAGCATCCAGCCAGTGACACTCAGAGATCTTCAGTTACATCCATTCAGGAGCATGGAGACCTTCATGACATGGGGGAAATCAGAGGAGATGTTGTTGACTGCGGCATTCCTCTCGTGAGTACCGCAAGACTATCACTTGAAACTGGAGATGCGCAGCCGTGTGCCGTACAAGGTTATGGTAGTGATTATGCATCCGCTGAGAGCTCGACAACTACCATGCAACTTATAACAAGCAGTCTTGGAGTTCTTGACTTTGATCAGTCTGATTTGAAAGTCATTGTTGATGATATGAGTGATAAAGCTACTTATGTAAATACAGCAATTCCGTTACCAGTAGAGCCTGACCAGCTTGACGTTTACGCCACCTTGCCATCTTATGAGATATATTTTCTCAATAAAGATCAATTCAGGGTTCCTGTGCAGGTGGAAAACCCTCAGGACTTGGATGAAATGGAGGGAGAGCAAGGCATGCTGAATATGGTGTCAGACCTTCTTGGGAAATCAGAGATGAGCGATGAGGTGGACTCTAGTCACTGCCTTCCAGCGTGGGCCAAAGAACCACATGTCCTGTTCTCTGATAACCAAATAGAAGCATGTGCGTTGGTGTCAGCATGGAACAACGCTGTCTCTGAGGCAAGCCTTACAATGCAAAATGTTGAACGGGATGCCGAATCTGGCTCTGTTGTTCCAGAGGATTTCCAGACCTCTATGGGTTTCATAGCACCCTATCCTTATAACCTGTTAGCCACTGAAGGATCTTGTGTATGGGACTGGCAGAATGCTTATAGTGAACTTGTGAGTACTCTTTAACCAGCTTTAAGCTTGGTTATACAGTAGCCCTTAAAATAAAAATTATCTGGACACTTTAGGCACAGTTAAAAAGTGTATGTCATTGCATTAGGTAACAAAAATATCAAACCAAATGACATATATAAAAAAAAAATATATATATTTATTAGTAAGTGAGGTTGCCATCGTGAAAAATTATTAGTTTTAGTCCATTCTAAAAAACAAACTCTAGCATCGTTTGCTTGCAGATGTTACTTGGTTTTTGGATTTTATGTAATGCGGTAAACCACATTAAATGACCACTGATCATGATTTAGTGGCGTGACTGTAAAGGCATTGATTCAGCCCATAGTTGAACACGCTTTTGATTCATAATTATGTACCCAACTGATAACCCATATTTTTTTTGTTTTTTAAAGGAATCCTCCAAGATCTCAGACCTCAATCCCAATGCGAAGGCATGGGCCAATTACATGCCTAAACCGGAGGCCTCTGCTCCAACCTGCCCAGATTCTCAGCAGTCATGGGTAGAAGCGGCCGATGACCCATCAAACTGCATCTCAGGAGGTACACCTCCAAAAATGATCGTGCTTAAGTTAAATTGGTGTATACCATCCTTATCAGTCTAAAGAGGTGTATACCGTCCTTATCAGTCTAAAGAGGTTCTGATTTGTTTTTGTCCATAGGTTATAACAACAGTGAAGACAAAGGGAACTGGAATGAGGAACAGCAGGTATCTACATCTGTAGAGCTGCCCTTTGCAGCACAGCCAGAATCAGTGTACATGGGAAGCTCAGCCAGTGAGAAGGGCATTGTGTCAAACCAGAACATCAGTATGAAAGGTAATATCCTTTTGCTCTTTTGTTCATTGTTGTCAGCCTACTCTTATTACAGTTGTTTACAGTTCTGCACGTTTACTATGACACAAGTCGGCACAATAAATCATTAAGGATTAATAACTATAGCGTTGTTAAATAATTGATCATTTGATTTATTCTTTTGTGCAGGGGTGGATGATTCAGATTCCTCCAGACAGCTTGAAGACCTTCGGGAACAGTTGAAGGCAACACTGGAGTTCTGCCTCTCTAGGTAATTATTAGCATCTTCACAACTGATCACACTGAGTCAGCTTATTGATTTGTAACTGGTCCTGTTGGGTGCACTTGCTCGAAGTTCACAGCTTATTTTAAACATAACGTATCTTGACACAGTACCTTAAATCAAGAACGGCGAATTTCATACTGTTCTGTGTTCATATCTCATTGAGACGTTACTCTTATGCAAATGTTAACTAAGACCATTTAGCATTTGAGTATGTGGGATACACTATTGGTCTACTAAAGTATTTCGGGACCTGTTGGGTTCGGGTTAATGTCTAATGAATAGCTTCGGGCTCGGGTTTGTAGCTAAACCTAAAATTATATGCAGTTGGCTACGCTGCTTTCATAGACGCACACACATTATTGCACACAGATTGAGATAGCGCAGCGAACACACAGCACGGAAACTTTTATTAGTAAAATAGCTTCTATAGGCAGCCTATCATAGGCTACTGACTCGCAATGTCATTTCTCTACGATGAGGGGGTTAAATCGCTGTTTTTGAAGTAGAGAGAGACGTGCAGACGCAGGTTCACACACAACTTTCATCCTCTCTCTCTCTCTCTCTGTCTCTCTCTCTCTGTCTCTCACTCGCTAATTCAAAGAAATGATTGATTAATTCAAATAAACGCGATCTTACCGCACTACATTTCTGTGTCTGATTTAAAGCAGACCAAATGCTAACGAGCCTTAACTGACAAAAAAAAAAGAGTTCGGGTTCGGGTTCTAAATTGAACTGTGCCGCTCGGGTCGGGTCAGACGATCTCGGGTACGGGCCGGGTTCGGGCTTCAGTTTAAAGCCTGTGCAGACCCTTAATGTACACTACACTTTTGATCAATTTATTGCCTCTTTGCTGAAGAAAATAATTAATTTAAAACCATTTAACTAATTAAAAATCATACTGACCCCAAACTTTTGAACTGTAGTGAATGTTCTTAAAAGCTTGAGGATGTGGAGTCGATGTAGGATTGATGGTAGTGGTGCAGCGGATCACAAAACTTACGGTTCAGATCATACTATGGATTTTGAGTCAGCAATCGGATCATTTTTCGGATCAGCAAAAAAAAAAATTCATTTAATACTAAAAGCTTACTTTAAGCACTTCTATACCCCAGCAGAAACTACTAGCTTAACTACTAAAGTCAGTAATACAACAAGAACAATTGCACAAATTCCAAGCATAGATGTACAAGCCTACAACATAAAATTATAGGCTATTTAAAGACAGTAACAGTAGTTTTCAGGTGCAGAAATTTCAAAATTAAGTGTAAAACAGCACAGTAATGCTTACGGCATAAGTTAAATATAGATTAATCTTTGTTAAAGCTGTGGTGGTGTTTGGTTAGCAGGCAAGACTGTGGTGTTGTTTGGTATTTATAGGTTGCTGTCTCTTTAAGATTAAATGCACGGACCAAAATACTGACACACGTTTGTTTTTTTTCTTAGTCAGCTGTATATTTTAACTTAATGGACATAACCTACTGTGTTTACCAGAATACTTGCCAAAACGGGTATTTTCACACAACTTTGCGTGTATGTATCCATCTGTTGAGGCGTTGTCTGAAACACGGTGTCTGAATCGCACCGCTCTCTCTCTGTCTGCGCGCTTCAGTGTGTGCGGCAGCGGCTGAGCGCAGAAAATGGCGTGCCAGTCCCGATTCGATTTCTCCTTCATATGAATGGTCTGAAATTGCTTGAATGTGTAAATTGGTAAACACGTGCAAATGATAACTTTCAGTGAATTTAACAGTTAATCCGCGAATCACGTGCGTGCCGACCCGTGGGGACTGGTCCGTATGGATCATGGATCATCTACGATCCGTTGCACCCCTAATTGATGGTGACCTGACTCTTATCCTTTTCCAGAGAGAATCTAGCCAACGACATGTACCTCATCTCGCAAATGGACAGTGACCAGTATGTGCCAATAGTGACTTTGGCAAACCTTGATCAAATCAAGAAACTCACCACTGATGTGGATCTCATTGCAGACATCTTAAAAAGTGAGTCTAAAATCATCACCTTTGCTCTTTTATGGGTCACAGTGTGGCTTTTTGTTTTAGTTTGGTTACACATAGCAGATGGGTCTGACATTTAATGATGCATTTTTGACTCACCAGCGCTGCCTCTCGTCCAAGTGGACAAATGTGGAGAGAAAGTGCGGCCCAATCAGAACCGCTGCATTGTAATTCTCAGAGAGGTTCCCGAGGCCACTCCTCTGGAGGTACGCATCGTGCAACACTCTTATTCGATAACATATTTAATGCTCTGACCATATGTTTGTGCTATATGACATTTGGCTTTCTTTTTTTACAGGAAGTTGAAGCGCTCTTTAAGAGCGATAACTTGCCCAAATTCATCAATTGTGAGTTTGCCTACAATGACAACTGGTTCATCACCTTTGAATCTGAAGCAGATGCTCAGCTGGTAAGTGTCTCCTTTATTGCCTCTGATTTGATCATCTCAGATTACCGCCTCAGGATTTTTAATAAGCTCTCTTCCTGTTGCTAAATGTTGGCATACATCACTCTTTCAGGCATATCAGTATCTCAGAGAAGAGGTGAAAACTTTTCAAGGGAAGCCGATAAAGGTATAGTGCAATGCAGCATATGTGACATTACTGAAGGATATCTTGTGCTGTTTTTAGTGACTTTTTCTTTGTCGCACTTTCAAATAAAGCTTTTTTTTTGTCCATCTATGAATGTATTCTAGGCTAGAATAAAGGCCAAGGCCATTGCCGTCAATACCTTTGTGCCAAAGAATGGGTATCGGCCAGTGGATGTGTCCTCAAATGTCCAGCAGCGCTACACCCCTTACTACATCCCACCTGTGTATGGAGCACAGCAACAGTTTCCTCTTTACAGACTGGTGACGCCTCAGGGCTGGTCAGCTACACAGAGCTACCTGGACCCAGCTCTGGTAAGTGCCATGTGTTCTGTTTGGCTTTGAGGAATATCTTAGTGGCATCCGGGGAGGTACTAATCAGGTGTTGTCCACCAACAGGTTACTCCATTTCCCAGCCCTGCGTTCATTAACGGCTTTGCTGGTTCTCCGACATTTAAATCAGCAACATCTCCACTAACTATGCGACCATATGCACCTCGAAGCAGGTACTTCTGTTACAGTAAAAACATCTATTATACTTTTACACTACCGGTTTAAAGAGAGAAAGAAATTAACAAGAGAATTTGAGAAGAGAAGTTGACAATTTTCAAAATTGATAATACTAAGAAATGTTTCTTGAGCACAAAATCTGCATATTAAAATAATTTCTGAAGGATCATGTGACACTGAAGACTGGAATAATAATGCTGAAGATTCAGCTTTGCATCACAGGAATAAATTACTTTTCAAAATATATTAAAATAGAAAACAGCTGTGTAACCATTCTTTCATTCAACAGGAACCACAACAAAACACACATTCGACTCACAACAGAACGTGGAACCACTCTGCTGGAAAACCCTGCTGCTTTCTCTACTTTCCCTTCGGAGAGAGTTCCCAATGGGACGCGTCCTCCACAGGCTCATCACCTGGGTAGCCGACCTCGACTACCCAGCGGTCTGGGCTATCCGCGCCGGGACCAGGTTGGAAGTGGACGAATGGAAGTGAACGGAGCCGATTACTCTCTGAACGCAGGCCGTGGAAGGTAATGCTGCACATTTGCACTAGCTGTTTATTCATTTCATACATATTGTTCTAGTGCCATATCCAAACTGGGGGGGAAAAAAAGCTTGTAATAGCTTGTAGTTTCCTTAAAGGTCCCCTGAAATGCTTTGAAACACAAATGTGTTGACGTCATTTTCACTGAAACAGGAAGACAGGGCGGGACATATCAAGCAGCCCCGACCCTTTTTAAAATAGCCAATAGCGTTCGTTTATATAACAGCTTGGGCTAAAGCTGTTCAGAGCCGTTGAGCAGCTCCGTAAAGCCACATTTGACAGGGTATGACAGCCACAATCTCATCAATATTTTATAGCAATATAGCATTCTGTGTAGAATTCAAATAGGTCCGATACGTTTTGTGGTCTGCACCGACTTGCGCATGTGATCCACTCTGTGCTATCGTGTCTCTGGACCGGCGCAGAGTGTGTGTGCAGTGCGGTGGTTAGCGAAACCAGACGACTTCTTTTTTTATTTTTATTTTTTTTCTTTCTTAATGGAAAGCATATTTACACTGTCTGAGTCGTTCCCTGTCCCCTATATCGTGCACTACATGCCATTCACCGTACAGAAAATACCAATTCTATGAACAAGTGACCTATTTCAGCCACGGCTTCAGCATCTATTTATAGTGTAGGGGGTGGGTGCTTCGAATTCTAGAGAGCATTTGATTGGACAGAAAGTTTGATGAGAAGATGAAGTACGATATGATGTCAGAAAAATCGTTGAGCCGTTTTGGCGGAAGTGACGAACTGCAAGCTTTGAATGCTTATATCTTCTAAATGCGAATTTTGTCACCGTTTTGGAGCACACTGGCATATAGATAACCTTAAGTCTAACATATTGATACTAACACCCAAAAAACTTCAATTTTAATTTTATGAGAGCTTTAAGAATGGTGGTAATTTTTTAATGCAATGACATACACTTTTTTTTCCATTTTGTTTGATTGTTTTTTTGTTTCTTGAAGAAGGGGCGGCTATGGATACAGGAAAAGAAGAGATGACAACAAGTTTCCAGTATGTCTTTTGCTTTGTTTGTTAACACTGCATAGTTAAGTGTTTTGTTTAGTTTTACTTTTATGATGGGAGAAACTATGTACTTCAAGTAAAATATAATATACAGTCAAGCCTGAAGGGCTGAATGTACGTTATCTTGCTTATTGCACAGCCAAGTAAACAAATAAATGCACATGAAATATTGATTTGAGTTACTTTATGACAGCAAAAAGAACCCAGAGTTAAACAAAAGACACAAAACTAGCACATCCATGTATAAAATAAAAATAACAGTTGCCCGAGTATGCTGCGATTGCCAATCAGAGTAGTTTTTCTGTAGTGCTGTGTAATAATGTAGCATACTGAGGAATAGCTGAAAGTTAGTCAGTTAAAAATAAATGTGCCAATGCGGGCTCAGTTTGGACACATTTCAACTCTATTTCTCAACCTGTGTGTTTTAACAGAGAGCAGCAACACAGTCGCCCCCTCCTGTTCAGGAGCGCACTCCATCCCCCAGCTTTGAGCTCGGTCTGTCCAGCTTCCCTCCTCTGCCTGGAGCCGCTGGAAACCTAAAGCCTGAAGTAAAAACTGAAAACAGCCTTGACAGCCGACTGTCTGACATTGTCACCGGAGCAGTTAAAGACAAGGTTGACTTTCATTCAGTCTTTCACAAGTGTCTTTTGCATTTGAGTACTGCAGCATTAAAACTGTCTTTTTGACTTTTAAAAAAGGAAGAGGAAAACTGTTTCAGGCTTATATTTTTTCGATTTCTAGAGAATTTACCAAATGCTCTTTAAATATTAACTTGCACTGTGCATGGAATGCCATGTTCACAGCAGACCTTGCTGTCAGTCATAAGTCCTTGGGTGTTGTAGAGTGAGTAAGTGTTGTAGAGTGTGTGTGTGTGTGTGTGTGTGTGAGTTCCTGCTGTCCAGCTGTTATGTTTGCTCACGCTGTCCTTGCCGTAGGAGTTTCACAGAGGCCCCTTTGTCTCTCCACAGCCTCTAAATAAGGATGTGGTCACCAGCCGTGTGATCTCAGGGACCCCCAAAGAATCTGTGCAGGCTGCTCCTGCTCCTGCTCCTGCTCCTGCTCCTGCTGCTCAGACCCCAGTGGACCACCAACACTCACCCTCTCCAGCCGTTACAAAGTGGGTTTTCTTAATCTGAGTAACTAATCAATACATGTGACATATCTGTTTCCACTTAAAGGTGTTGGAAGTGATTTCAGATGTTAACTAACTTTTATGGCATTTCAACCATATGTTCTGTCAGATAGTGTACTGTCAGAAAACTCTAAATAATTCACTGGCTTATGTGGATGTTACAGGCATGAGAGAGCATGAGAGAGGCCTCCTTACTATTTTTATTTATTTTTTTCTTCTGAAGTAATTTCACAGCTGTCGCAGTGACAGGTGTGATTTCTCAGGATTCCGTTAGGTTGTGGGGATATTTTCATTTGTGGCATTCCAAAATAAATAGCTTGCAGCACTTTGAAAGGCGTTTCAAGATTTCATTGAGATAAACACCCAATTTTACTTGTCAACACACATTCAGTTATATTCACCAGTTTGGTATTAGGCAATTAGGTAGTGTTTACTTCTTTCACGTAGAATGAGGACAGCTAATCATAAATAACATTTACATAAAGTCTTAAAGGTACAGTAGAAAAAAATCATGTAAAATTACTTAAACTTTTGATTAATAATATGTGTGTACTTCTGGGGGAAATATGAAATGCTGGAAAACTGTAGAAAATGGAACATTGTTATATGTGGAATGCTTGTTTTTGTTGTATTTTACAGCCTGACAACTGTAGAAAAACCTAAAGAGACGCAGACACCTGCAGAGAAATGCTCAGAGACACCCGCTGCTAAAACCGCACCACTGAGCAATCCAATATCGGTAAGAGTCCAGTTAGCCTCACCATGTGGAATCAAACCTTTTAGTAATTTATTGAATCAAGAATGGTGTAAAAACAATTAGAGTATATTTTATTTTTATAGCAGAATATTCATTTTATATATATGATGATAATAATACATTTTTCTTGAGCATAAAATCAGTGTATTATGAGAAACAATGAGGACTGGAGTAATGGCTGAATGGCTTTGCCATCACAGGAATAAATTATATTTTAAAATATTACTGTTTTTTTTTTTTTTTTATTAAATAAATGCATTCTAGATAAAAGATCCTATTCATGTTCTTTTTCATTTTGGTTACAAAGAATGACATTGATTTACATTTCACAGTGCAATAATGTGTAATTGATAACCTAAATTGATTGATTTGATTTGATTCATTTATTGTGTTTGACCAGGAGCCCAGGAAGCCAAGCTACGCAGAGATCTGCCAGAGGATAAGGGAGGCACCAACACAGCAGCCATCAGCAGATCCCCGGCCTCTCAGCTCCACCGCTGAAGACATCAAGACTTCTGACTCGGCAGAACGCAGATGCAGAGAATCAGTGCCCGCACCTGCCAAATCTGCAGCGACGACTTGTCCCAGAGAGACAGTGAAACCTCATCAGAGCACCGCAGAACGAGCGAGCGGCAGCACGACAGCTTCCTTCCACCAATCCTGAGGGCCTCTGCTTTTCTTCCAGGACCGAACGGGAATGAAAACTTTGTCAGGGCTGCTCAAAAAAAAAAAAAAGGAAAAAAAAAAAAAGTCCTTCTTATCTCACGGTCTCTGTGAGCACACACACAGACAGACAGCTTGTCACTGGAATCAGGGCCTACAGACAAAAGCACTCGTGCATAAGGGTTCTCTGAATATTTTTGTTGTCCTTTCTGTCGTTTTGTTTTTTGATTACAAGATCTTTTGTTGTTTTCCAAGGAAAATGGGATTAATGAACCAGCATCAGTTGGAGATTAACTATTTAAAAACATTTGTCAGAGCTCACCTTTATTTTGGGGTTAAAACTTCAAGTAGTGCTGTTAGGAGGAAATACTGATTTTTGGATAGTGCTGATCCTGAAACACTTTATTTTTGTGTGTTTTCTTTCCTTTTTTAAACTGATATGTATATAATTTTGCTAACTTTGAGTGTCTTGGTGCCGACTCGATTCCGAATCTCGCCGGCTCCAGCCATTACAACTGCATGAGTGAGACTTTCGTGTAAATCTGTTTTGTTCCGTTTTTATGTTTGGATGTTCCAGCACTGGAGTGACTTTTTTTTTTTGTTTTGTTTTTTGAGCTCTGAATTATTTTTTTACATGCTAATCCTCTATCAAATTGTACTGATGTGATATTGTAGCAGGTGTATGTATACCTGTTCTTGTGTGCATGCTTTCTTTTACGTTTTCTTCTTTTCTTTTTAACCTTTTAATGGCACACATTGGTTTGCTGGATCATTTCTTTTCTGTTTTTCCCTACTCGCCAATAGTTTGGGAAGAATCCGCTCTGATGCCTCTTCATTCGATTCTGGAAGATCTTCACACTGCAATGTCCTCAGGTTGTGAGGGTGAAGTGTTCATGTGCCTAGTCTGCTGTGATCTCAATGATAGATGGCTATATTATTTGCTTCTTAGCTCCGTTTGTTATCCCAGTGTGGTGCTATGGTTCGTCACCTGGTTACTTTGGTGCTTTTATCTATAGAAACGAAGGGAAAGACACTGACATGCACCAACGTCTATTGTATGACCTTCACTGATTCGCTTTCATATCACCACAAATATACGAGTGGGATTGTGTACATTTTATATAGTGACGTATACATCAAGAGCAAAAAGATCTGAGCCTTCAGCACACATGGACCAGCGCTGTTTTGTGGAGTTTCTCCTTTATGCAGACTTTGCGTTTCAGTGTCACTCTCGGTCATGCTGTTCATTAGTTAAGTTCATTGGTTCTCATTGGAGTTTGAAATCGTCTTGGGCCGAGCGAGACAGTCCGTTTTTTTGTTTTGATGTCTTCCTGCAGCGTGGAACACGTGCAGAATGCTTTGAGATGTTCGTCATAGCGTATGTTGTTTATATTCTCTTGTATTTTCCCTGTGAGTATTTTTTTTTTTTTTCCTCGGTTAATCAAAAAAAAAAAAAAGTTTTTGTTGATTATTTTTCTGACTTTATGAATGCAACTGATCATTTTTCCATCAATAAATGAAGCATACCATGGGTAAAGTAATGAAGGTTTCATTACATGAACCTTTAAGATGTTCAAAAAAAAAAAAAAAAAACAAATTAAAAATAAACATCACACATAAATTAACAGTGTTTGAAAACTTGAATTTTATTTAAACTTGAAAAAAAATGTCTCTGCCTTAACTTTTTAGATGACAGTTTGGAGGTTTTTTGTTTGAGTTTTCTTTCTTTCAATTCCCAAAGTGTAGAAAAAAGGATGATGTGGTTGAGGCGTCACGAAGCCTTCGTCACTACATTTGTGTAGCACAATACTTTTGGGATTGAGATGGGATTATCGTTTTGTTTCGTTCACCTTTGTGTAAATGCTTGTAGTCTAAACTGTAGTACATGTATACACTCGGATGTGTGTGCTTTCTCTGTACAGATGTAAATAATTGGAAAATGTTAAAATGGTACCCTAAAATTGGTTATGAGAAAATGTATGGAAAAAAATAATAAATAAATGTTAATGAGAAATTGTATGTTTGTTAAGTAGATTTGGTTTTTATTCTCAATGTTGGCATAATCTTGTGGTCACCAGTATGACCACAAGGTGGCATAATATAAACAGCAATACTTTATGGAGATCATTGTAGGCCTATCAATGCAAGAATAAAAGATCTCCAGGTCTTTGATCGTGTATTTCAGTATCAGTCTGAACTCCCGACTACTTAAGTAATGCAAAATTATCAGTATATAGATTATCTTATCAGCAAAACAATTTGAGATGAATTGCAAAATGTTACACTGAAAATGCACCTGGATCTTTTAGTGTTTGGTTTGTCGCCTTTTTTGCTTTTTTTGAAAACGGCACTCAAGCTTAATGAATTCCACTAGTTTGTATAAAACTTGATCATATTATCCAGCATCTTGTGCTTCAACTGAAGCAAGAGCATCTGACTTTTTTTTTTTGCAGAGTCACATGATTGATGTTATAAATTTGTCTAATTGGTGACCTAAAAATAATGCTGTACCAAAATACAATATATACAATAACACTGTAAAATGTTTTTATTTTTTAAAATCCTTAAAACTGTATTTCAAGATTCCAGATATTCCTTAAAACTGTATTTAAAAAAAAAAAAAATCCAGATTTTCAATGTGATCTCAAATATTAGGACATTATTTTTTTATATATCTGTTGAATATAGAACAATTATTGCTATATACACTACTGTTCAAAAGTTTGGGGTTGGAAAGATTTTTAAATATTTATATTTATTTTATTCTTTTTATTTTGAAGTCTTATGCACACCAAGGCCACATTTATTTGACCAGAAATACAGTGAAATAAATATTAAATATAAACTTTAAAATAAGTTTAAAAAATGTGAAATATTTTAAAGATAAAAAAATACAACTCAAAACACCTGTTTTTATTGGAATATATTTCAATTGTAATATATTTCTGTGATGATGAAGCTGAATTTTCAGCAGCCATTATTCCATTCTTTAGTGTCACATGATCCTTCAGAAATCATTCTAATATGCTGATTTGAAGCTCAAGAAACATTGCTTATTATTAACATTATCTGTGCTAAGAACAGTTGCTTAATATTGTTAAAACTATTTTTTTTTTCAAATGTACTGTCACTTGATCAATTTAAATACAAGCTGATTCTTTTTATTTAACATATTTTCTTTGTAGTTTCATTTACGTTCATGTTTATTTATTAAAACAAATATTATATATAATTGTAACCTGAACAGGTATTGTCATTATGAAATGATTATTTATAGAAACATAAACGGTCGTTCTGTCGCCCCCTCGCGGCTGTAAAAATCACAGTCGCCTTGCGTCATGAGAGAGTGACAGAGAGAAAGAGAGGGAGAGGGGCTGGAGAGACGAACACACACACACCGCTCCGATCGGCGAGCTTCACCGCACTGACAGTCCACATCTTACACTGCTGACTCTAACGGCGGAGCCCTTCAGATATGGCGGGGCTTCGTTGAGAGGTACAGAAAATCTCCGTTCACCGAACAGTTCGTTCTTGGACACGCGTCTCCCGCAGCCCTCCTTATGCACCGCTGCGACGCGGAGAAACGGCAGCAGCGCTGAAAGAGTCGAAGAAAGAGGACGAGAGTGATTTTTACCCCCTTGAACGGACAATGGCGGACCGCGATGCGCTGCCCCTTCCATTGGAAGTGCGGGCCAGATTGGCTGAGCTGGAGCTGGAGTTATCCGAAGGTATGATTGTCATTTTAAATGACTTATTTCGTTCGACAATACGGTTGTTGCGGAGGATACGTTAACGGCCCCCTCCTCTCCTCCTCTCCTCCTCCTCCCACCCCAAAACCCACCACCATACCAACACAACCAACACCAGATGTTGGAGCCAATTATTATCCCCGCAGCAGCGCTGAGGTTGTGTTCATAAAGGCGTTCGTTCGTTTGCTGTAACTCCCGCCGCATTTTCTTTGTTACAATGTATCTATTTGACCTTGAGGAAACCATTCAAAGACTTCGGAATTGATTTTTTTCCGTTAGGATTTTGAAAATGCGTGTCCCTAGAGACCAACGGTAAAAATACCGCCGTGGAATCTTCATGTTCCCGTTGATATTTTTGAATTTCTGTGGCTGTGTTGTTATTTATGCCAGTGTAATGTCTTCAGTACACCAGCAGTTAGGTAAACAAGCAGTTCCCCTCAAATGCATCGCCATATATGCCATCTTTACACTGCAAAAGCTGCATCTGAAGCTGCATTTATACCACGAAAAAGATGCAGTCTAATGCTGCATAAATGAATTTACACAGGATCTCATAGATATAATCATTAGATATTAATATTAATAGAATTTAGGCTTTTAATATGGAATTATGAATATAGAAACATCAAATGATGGATGTCTGAAAATAGGAATTATAACTATGGTCTTGTCATAACAGTAACAAAGTTTAATGCTGTCTGATGCTACACTCCTATGATTTTTCTTATGACTTATATAGTATGTTTTTATGTTTAGATGCTGAATAATCCCAAACTTGTCTAATTATAGTTTTTTGTTTCCATTTATATTTTTTAAACCAGATTTTGTATTGCATTTCAAACATAAAAGACAGATAATGCAAATATATAGGATTTCCCCCCTAACTTTTCAGTTATTGGACTACAACAATAAAAACGCAATTTACAAATATTTAAATTAATATATATATCTCTATATATATATCTATTTATCTATATATATATATATATATATATATATATATATATATATATATATATATATATATATATATATATATATATATATATAAATATAAATAAAAGTGTGTAATAATGCATACAATATTTGTGCATATTTATTCATTAATATTTGTAAATAAAATACTAGTTTAAGATGGGCTGATAATTGTTTGTTTACCGATACTTGGACCTTCATTGGGTTATTGGACGTTTAACATTGCGTCTGCAAATAAATTGTATTAGTTAGGGGAAAAAACTTAATGGTATCAGTATTGGCCAAACCAATAATTAGTGGCTTAAAGCTGGTAATTTTATTACAGCTTTTAATGCAGCACTGTGTGATTTGGAGTTGGCCAGAAACACAGGCATGTAGTATTTGTATCGTGTATCATGTTGAGAATCTTGGCATCTGACATTAGCAAACTGAATTGAGTAAACTGTTTGCTAATGTTCCTTTTTCCCGTTTAATTCTAGTGCCTGGTGGTCCTTTGTAATATGTGTTTGTTTTTGTGTGTGTGGCATGTTCGATTGTCTGCTGTGTGTAGATCTGAACCATTTAAGGCGATAAGTGCTCGTGCATTTGTTAACCCTTCCTCACAGTTCCAGGAGACAGCAGGCCTGCAACCAACCAGTTCAGCAAAAAACAGCATCATTTTATACCTAAAAAATGACAATCAGTGGGTTTATTGGGCAGATAGATCACAGATATTCTTTGTTTAGTGTTGAATCTGTCTTACAGAAAGCATAGTGGGTTCTAAACTCTCTGTTACATGTCAAGATTTAGTGTATCAGTAACCAAAAAAGTTAGATTTCAAACCTGTCTCATACCAGCTTAATTTAGTTTCTTGGTTTTTTAGAGGGATTTTGTAAGCTGACGAGGCTGAAAGACCAGCTGAAAACCAGCTTAAACCAAGCTGTTTTAAATGAACATTTTCAGCTGGTAAAATAATAAAACAGATTTTTGTGAAATTTAGTCACGTTTGTCTGAGAAGGTTGCCATAGCAACAACTGCTCAAGCATTTATTATGGGATGGTACTTTACTTCGATAAAACAAAAGTCATGTCAATATTTGTCACTTTAGTATAAATTTACATAACAGGAATGTCAAAAACGTTACATGGTTTGCGCAAAAGTCATTGAATAATTCACACACTCTAAGTAGAGCACGTAAACCAGTCCTTTCATTTATGGAAGCCATTTTTAATTGAGGCAAACACCTCTTTTGTGTTCTATTCAGAGCCAAATGTAATTTCAGCCAAACTTCACTTAAAGATGATCACAGGCTGCTCCATCTGCAAGTGGACACGAGTATTTTTAGCCGCCCTTCAAGCTTCGTTAGCCTTAATCAGCTCGTTTTGGATTTAAACATTTTGCCTCACTTTATGATTGCGGTGGAGGGAATATTCTGGCTCGGTTCCTTCTTTCTGCAGCACTGTGTGATTCCTCTGAACCTCTGCTTGTGTTTGTGTTTGCCTTTGTAGAAATAAGATGCTCCCTTGCCATTCCAGCTTAGCTTGTGGTGCTGTTTAGCACTGTGCTCATGGAGAGGTGATTATCTCAGTGTGTTGGCACAGGATGAAAGACCTGGAAATTACCGAACGTCTGTTCATCAGAAAGATTTGCATCTGTTTGCTGACCTATAATGCCCTTAAGGACAATATCTTGTTTGTAAAGTTGGTATACAATGTAACAAACTTATTGTGTTTTATTCGCTGCTTCCATTTATAACTCAAATCTCGTTTTGATACTAAAAGGTTTTTGGAATTTTTTTTTTTTCATCTTTTACATGCACGTGAGGCTTGGCCGCGTTGATTTTGAGTTACATGGCTTGGAAATCACCCCCAGATTGTCGAGAGTTTCTCTCAGTGGTTTTCTGTCTATGCTGGCAGACTCTTAATGGATACTGATTCTTCAAACTCAGTATTAGTCGCGTTCATGCCAAATAAAGGATGAATGGATCTCATTTCACCCTCAGGGTAACACTGTTAGTAAGTGAAAAGGTTAAGTTGTTAAACAGGGGTCATGCTGGCTGTGGAAGAAAAGAACCCCTATCTGACCCTGATTTGAGGCCTTGCCTGTTGAGAATGTCAGCTCAAATGACTGTATCTGTATGTGAAGATGTTTTATTTTGTTTTGTGTGCTGATATCATTTTGCACCTTTGACTTTAATAATCACAGATTTATGTAACGTAGGAATGTTTCATCACAAAAGCCAAGAACTTTTTTCAAAGAACCAATTTTTCTTTACAAAAATAGTAGAAATATTTTGTTAGTGTCAGGTAGTGTAAGTACAAGTAATATATGGACGTGTGTGTGTACAGAAGTTCAGAAGTTAGGGGTCATTACAGTTTTTTTTAAAGACACGTAATACTTTTATTCAGCAAGGACGAATTGATCAAATGTGACAGTAAACACTTTAAAGTCACAACAGATTTCTATTTCAAATAAATGCTGTTCTTTTGATGAAATTCATCAAAGAATCCTGGAAAAAATGTCATGAATTTCACAAAAATATTAAGCAGCAACTGTTTTAACATTGATAATAATAAGAAATGTTTCTTGAGCACCAAATCAGCACATTAGAATGATTTCTGAAGGATCATGTGACACTGAAGACTAAATTGAGCTTTGCCAATAAT
The DNA here is from genome assembly GCA_036784905.1 of Acrossocheilus fasciatus. Lineage (NCBI taxonomy): Eukaryota > Metazoa > Chordata > Actinopteri > Cypriniformes > Cyprinidae > Acrossocheilus > Acrossocheilus fasciatus. Next base: position 18,559,765 of record CM071961.1, read on the forward strand.
CTTCCGAAATGAAGCAGCAATATCTTCTCAGGTAAAAGTTATTAGAAGCGTGTCTAGGGGCAAGCTGGCCATCACACTGCTCTGACCGTATCAGCCCATTTGTATCTATTATTTGATTGAAACAGCTTTGAACAGCTAAATGCAATGATCTTGTCTTCGGAAAAAAGATTTGCTTACGTTATAAATTGTTATATTTCGGAAAAGTTTTACGACTGAGACTGTTACATATACTCGCCAATGTTGATTTTTACTCACATTTGGCTCTTGGTGAGTGTTCATTTTAGGCCCTGTATATATATATTTTTCTGATCCATACTAAAGTGTAGATTTATTTTATAGATCTGTATTACCCTGTAAAGAAATGTATTATTCTGGAAGTCAAAAGGAGCTGGAATTTTAGAGTATTTAGTCAGTGTTGCTGTATGGCAAATGTAGAAGCGAGAGGAAGTGATGGAATGTCGTGAGGTATGTTAGGGGCTCTGATGAGAGCTGACAGGGGCTGTGCTGTGGGGTCGAGGCGCCGCGTGCGGTGCAAGATAGCGGTACTGAGGTTGTGTCACTGCCAGTCACCTGTGCTTGGACATGGGGTGATCGTGACATTTGCTAAATGCCATAAATTATTCGTAAGCTGTGCCAGACAGACGGCATCTCACTGCTTTACCTGCAGTTTTAATGCTTGCTTTTGGTTGATTTTGAGAAGATTTAGTAGGGAATGTATGGTTTGTTTACCTATAGAAGTTATTGACAGATGCTGTAGCATCTGGTGTGACTGACATCATTTCCTCTCCCCGTCTCTTTAGTCTCTGTGGGAGCAAATACCACGAGTCCCGGTTTTCCCCTACTCCCATGTTTTCCATAGAAAAATGAATATTAAACAGCACTTCCCTGTTCACGGCATCACGCCAGCATTTTTTTTCTTTTCCTTGTACATCTCACTTCCTCGTGATCCAAATGTAGGTTAATGAACTAAAACATGCCTCTTTACCTCGCCTTATGCTGAGGTGTTCTAGGATGAACCTCATGAAGCTTCAAGAACATGTCTAGGACGCATTTCACCCCACATCATTAAGAAATTCTATTTTGCATAAAGAAAATGAGCTCTATTTTGGGATCTCTTTTGCATTGTGGCATTCTCATGAAAATTAGGCACATTCCCTCATCTTATCCACCAATTCTCATTACCGTAATGCAAAAAATGTATATGTATATATTACATGAAGTGTTAAATATTGACAAATACTACTTTAAATAATTCCATGTATATTTATGTATATTACATTAAATGTTAAATTAATAATTCATTTAAATAATATAATATATATAATTTATTACACTAATGTTAAATATTGACAAATGCTATTTAAAAAAAAAAAAAAAAAAAAAAAAAAAAAAATATATATATATATATATATATATATATATACATATACATATACATATACATATACATATGTGATCCTGGACCACAAAACCAGTCTTAAGTCGCTGGGGTATATTTGTAGCAATAGCCAAAAATACATTGTATGGGTCAAAATTATCGATTTTTCTTTTATGCCAAAAATCATTAGGATATTAAGTAAAGATCATGTTCCATGAAGATATTTTGTAAATTTCTTACCATAAATATATCTCAACTTCATTTTTGATTAGTAATATGCATTGCTAAGAACTTAATTTGGACAACTTTAAAGGCGATTTTCTCAATATTTTGATTTTATGCACCCTCAGATTCCAGATTCTCAAATAGCTGTATCTTGGCCAAATTTTTTCCAATCCTAACAGACCATAACATCAATGGAAAGCTTATTTATTCAGCTTTCAGATGATGTATAAATCTCAATTTTGAAAAATTGACACTGAAGACTGGTTTTGTTGTCCAGGGTCACATATATATGAATCTATATATTAAAAGTAGTTTTTGATGTGCTGTAATTTAACAAAAAAACAGTCCAAGAGTGCACATCCAATAGACAAAAAGCTCAATTTGGGTGCTCCACCACAACAAAATATGAACCAAAAAATCAAAGTGGGCAAAGTTTAACAGTGTAAATTTAACATTAATCTAATTTATGAAAAATATGTGCTTATATATTTATAACACACACACACACACACACACACACACACACACACACACATATATATATATATATATATATCCATATTAAAATATTTATACATTATAGGACTATATGTTGTATTGACTTTAATTTATGCTAATATTTAAAAAAAAAATTACTATTTATAATGAGAATCACCAACAAATACAACATCCTGATACATTACAATATTGATTTATTTTATAGGGGAAAATGTGCTTGGGTCACAATGCAGGCTTCGTTTCTTCATACAAAACATACATTTTGTGTGATTTTTGGGATTTTTGACAGGTTTCATGAGACACCATCTAAGAAAGTGAACTTACACTTGCGTCTTCATGAAGCGTGATAAAGCAGATCTATTACCGCAAATCTCCTTTGACTGCTGTTAGCCTTGTGGGATTATGTCATCCGACTGACCTCCAAACTGCTTATACGCCACTTTCATCCAATCACTGTTGTCCATTGACCCTATGACCCCCCTCCCCACTCAAAGCAGATGTTAAGATCTAATTGAGAGGACTAGTCAGAAAAAGTTGTTTTTCTTTGTCTAAACAAACATATAGTATTTCACAAGCTTGTACAAATTGAAGTCGCACAAGAGACTTGGAAATCTTGTTAGCATATGTTTCACATGTTCTACCTCCAAATAACCTTAACGATGTGATACCGAGATTAGAGTTACACAAGTTCTGTACATGCCTGTACACATCCAGTTTCCCACATGTTATGCATGGATCGTCATTTTTCTTGTTGTAGTTGTTGTTGTTGTTGTGACTATTGGAAGAGTGTCATCGGATGCCTACGAGATAATCTTGCAGCATCAGTCCGATGTAGCATAACTGGAGCCATCGACGTTGAGGGAGATGTATGGACAAGCTCAAACTGTTACATTTCATTCCAGTCCAAGCTTAAACTGCTTGATTTTATTCATAAACTCACAGACACTTTATAAACGTTCAAATTTGCACCATTTATTAGTGTAGAAGCCACTTATTGCCTTATGAAAGGTAGTAAACAATTTCACACCTTGCTGACTTGCTCCACAGCTTCAGTGAAGCTAAATCTGTTCCTGCACTTGGAGGACATTTCTTATACAGGGAATTGAGTGCATATTTTTTGCCGTATGACTGTGTAACTTGATGCTGCATTTGTAACCAAGCCTTCAACAGAGAACACAGCTGCCTCAAAGAGCGCCTGTTCGGCCCACTGACCGCTCTGCAACCACATCCGGCTCACGCTGACCTTTAACCTTATCGCTAAGCGAAAGGTGTAAGCTCATTTCCTCCAAACCTGCCGTCTGTCCCGATTAGAGAAAAATGTGCTAAGTAAATAGGAAGGGAGACACCTGGTGTTTCATAATGCTGTAAATAATGCGTTCCCCGAAATAACATCATTTGCTTCCTTATAGCAGCTGAAAGCATGTCGTGGTTTTGAGGATGTAACTCGGACGTTGATTCTTTTTCCATTTCCAATAGGGCTGTAGTCAACCAAAGAAAATCTTGGTCGACTGAAGTCCTGAAACTTTCGAATAAAAATCGACTAAAAATGACGTTGTGGAGAAAAAAAAAAGTACGTTACATTAATTAGATGCGCACTGTGCTCAGTACTTGGTAGCCTTGTTGTCTGCCTAAATTAATTATAAATAAACATAAAAAACTAATAGGCTATTTGCAGTATATTAAATCGTTTTTGACCTAATTATTTTGCACTGAAATGAGTCTGACACACGAGTCTGTCGTCTCTGACAGCGGTGCATTACGTGCACCTGCGCAATATCATAGCCTGTGATTTCTGAAAACAGTACTATGTTGTTAACTAGTGATATCACAAGAACTTTTGAGGAATGTGCAACATAATTTAGAAAATTATTTTTGTCATATGTTATAAGTATAACTGTCAGACACTATCATTTCAGCCGCTCTGCGCAGCTCGCACAGAGCGAGGCTGAACATAAGAGCTCAGCTTCGCGGCTGAGACACGAATAGACTTAAAGCTTTTAATCTTAATAAACACAAAAGGCGCGTCCACTTTAATAAAAAAAAGAATATTTATTAAACAAACAAGAGCAGAAACCAAATAAAGTGCATTAAATAAATAATATTCAGCATCAAACCTTCTAAAGCCTACTTATCTGTCTCTCTTCTCCAGTGGGTTGGGCTAATCCAAAAAAAGTGAAAACAATGGGGGTGTTCTGAAAACAGACCATTACCTGTGAAACAGGGGTGCTCTGAAAACACCCCCATTAGCAATTAGTGCTTTCCACCTGATGAAATGAGCGCGGCAAAAAATTGACCAATCAGAATTTTGGTCGAACCAGACCGTATCGACCAATTAATCGACAAATCGACTGGGACGTTACAGCCCTAATTTCCAAACACTCCATGTTTTTTTAGGGGCTCATTTGATTTTTTTTCCCCAAACTCTGTTTAATTCAGTTTTTTCTAATTACATTTTTTAATTACATTTTTCTACATTTTTCAGTTTTAATGGTTAAATACAATTTTTATGAATCAAAAAGCATGGGACTCACACAATTTATTAAAAGTTTAACAAAAATAAAATTAAGGCCTTATGAAATGTTTTTCTCAAAAAATGTGTTTTTCATTATTTTTCTGGAGTCTATTTTAACGGTTTCATTAAATTGTAATAACCTAAAGCATCTCTATTTAATTGATTTTATAAAAATGTTTTTTTTATTATTTGTGTTGTGTATTTACATTTTTCTGCCAAATAAATTCTGGTAAATATTCCTTAAAAAATAAATTTGGCTATTATTAGTTGCAATACTATCATTACATTAATATATTTGTCACAGTTTCTTCAAGTTAACCGAACGTTTATTTTGACGAGCTGCTGTGAAGACCTTTAGGTTTCTGTTTGATATAACGATGGTAAAATACTCATTAAGTGACTCTCAGAGCAGCTTTAGAGATTAAGTTTATGTGTTCATGTACTCATATATTGAGGCGGCAGAGGCTGAAAACAGTAAATGAAACTGCGCGTCTGCGCTATTCATTCACATAGCAGTTTTCATATTTAAAGAGTATTTTTTTAATATTCACAGCCACTTGTCCATATCGCATTCTGATTTAATTATACTGGCCTATTTTTGATTTATCCATCCAGAATTGGGCGAATTCCGTGGCATTCCTTGTTATACTGTAAATTCCATTTTTATAACTGGATTCCACAATATCATCCACGTTTTCTGCTTCGCGGAAATCATAGGGCCCTATTTTTGATTCCAGTGGAAATATTTTTTTCTTGTGTTTTAAGGTAACTGTTCCGACCAAGGGCTGTAATTCAGTCGTTAAGCCTTGATACACTCGTAATTGGAGGTGAAAGTGGCGTTGAATGGGTTTAATAAGTGAAATATTTTACCACATTAGATTGCACATGTGTTGGGTTTGGTGTTAAAACGTAACAGATGTCTGCATTGCCCTTTGTGAACCTTGATGACTACATGTAGAGAGAAGGCTCGATTTGTTTCAGATGGAAATCTTCAACCCTTCTGAAGAAATCTGCAACATTTAGGTCTTAAAGCTGGAGTGTGTAATTGTTTCGATATGTGTACTTGCGCTATCCAAGCCTCATATGCAGAGACAACTATACGAACTCTTGAAAAGTGTAAACATGATGGTGCTATTAAAACATTGGTCTGTATGTTTGAACATCGTGACTACAGCAACATTGACTCAAGCGATGGTGTGAGTTTGGGGCCGGACTATCTGTTTATTTGACCAATGAGTGTTCAGGAAAAAGTTATTTTTGGCAACACTAGAATATGCACACTTGTATGGCTTTCTTTTGCAGAAAACAAAAGAAGATATTTTGATGGATGTTTCAGCTGTCCATCCAATGACAATATTGCATTGTATGGACAAAAAATGAAATATTTCCAAATATTTCATAGAAAAAGAAAGTCATACAGGTTTGGAAACGATCACAGATAATCACATTTAGGTGAACTATGCCCAACAAAGCTGCATTTATTTGATCAAAAATATAGGCTAGTAAAAACAGTAATATTGTGAAATTGTTATAATTTATAATACATTTTAAAATGTATTTTATTACAGTGATGCAAGCTGATGTTTTTAGCAGCCATTAAAGTCTTCAGTGTCACATGATCTTTGAGAAAATCGATTTCAAGAAATATTTCTTATTATTATAACAGTTGTGCTGCTTAATATTTTTGTGGAAACCATGATACATTTTTTCAGGATTTTTTTGATGATTAGTTAAAAAGAACATTTATTTGAAATTTTCTTGCACTTTTGATCAATGTAATACATTCTTCTTCTTATTCTAACACTTTCTTTAAAAAAAAACAACGACTTTTGAATGTTGTTCTCCACATAATTAATGTCATTTATTAGCAAGCAAGCAGAATCATATTGGTTGTTGAAGTGCGCTATTGCTTTTCTAGGTGATTAAACTTATGATTTTAGTTTGAAGACAATAAAATCTGGGCTTGGACCAGTAAGCAGACAGCTAAAGTAATACCCTAGCATTTTGTATTGGCCAAGCACCTCTCACATTTTCTGTCCTGGATGTTAAATTGCTGACATGCGTTAAGAGTGGAGTAGTCACATGATCCTGCAACAGACAGACAGAGGTTGCACAGCTGGACGGCAGCAGCCGCGGCTGTTTTACTGTCCATCTCCTGTGTGCGTCTCTGAAGCTGCTATAGGAATGCAGTCATGTGGTCTCAATCAAGTCCTCTGTTTACATCACAGTGCTGCTCATGAACAATGTGCTTGTGTTTCCAAGCCTTTAGAGACCCCTTCCCTTTCTCTTATCTGTCCGCAGCGCTTTGATCGCTAACATCTCTCGTTTTTAACATTTCGCTCATAGTGAATACCAGACAAAGCTATAATAATAAGGAAATGGGTGAGAGAAAGTAAGGAACAAACAGATGACAGAAATGTGGAATTTTCTACAGAATTTTTTTTAATTGTCAGGGTTGTTAAAACCCTGTGCATCTTTAAATAAAGCATCGGAAAGTTTTATATTTTATTTAATTTATCATTTATTTTATTTCAATTAACATAAATGTTTTTATGGTTTTACCTTTAATAACCCTGTAAAAAAATTGTGCATCCAGAATCAATATTAATTTTTTTTACCCTCCTCAGCTCTTTCTTATAATGACTGTAATGTTCACTAATTACACTGACGTATAAATATCAATTGCAGCAACAAATCTAGGATTTTACTTCCAAATCGGTTTAGTAATGATGAAAGGGACATTGAAGTGCAGAATAAGGACCTTTAGGTCATGTGTTAGTATTATGCTTAAAGCAAGTATGATTTCTGAACGATTAAAGCCAGTAGGCCATTTGTTTAAACACAGGACAAGTGGGGCACATGTTTGATCCGTGTGGAATGGAGAATGTGCACAGATATTAAGCCAACTGTAATTAGAAATGCCTGTCTGACCAATGAGAATAAAAGGCATTTCTGTTATTTATACCATTTAGTACGGCACTGTTCAGTGTATTCAGTATTTGCGTGTTTGTAACCGGCCCTTCCCAACCGTTACCCGCAGCTCGTGAATTTAGCCAGGGGCAAGCTGCCAAATATGTGACTTTGTACAAGTTTATATATCAATGACAAATTCTGGAATATCAGCAGTGGGATGCTTGAAGGCCATATTTAAAAGAGACTCTGCTTAGGATCACTCCACACGGACTAAAATAAAAAAAATAAAAAGGCGAGCTGTTGGCTAATGCTCACTGTTTTCAATTTCACATTCCCTGCTTGGGAAAGAATGTTCTTTTGTGTTTTTGGACACTGCAGCAAGGGTTGTTAAAGTTTTAGCGGCCACAGATTTTTACATTTTGTTCTGGGGCACTTTTTAGAAGTTGGACAATTGAGAAAAATGTTGTGTTGAGAGTCAAACAGAAGGAAATGGAACAGAGAGAGAGACAACATGAAGCTAACAGAGAGTAAAAAACGGGAAATAGTGAGTGTTGTTATCTGCAACTTACATGGACAGCTAATTTAACTAAGGAGTGATCGCTGCGATGAGTGAAAGTACATTTTGGCATTTGCTTGACTCCGCCCATTGGGAAATCTAATTGGTCTGCTTACTTTTGGCTCACTTTTGAGTTCCTGTAATAAAAAGTACATTCATAGGCGACTGAATTTAATGCATTTAATTACATTTTTTAAATTAAATATTATATATTCATCATTTTTTATTATTAATTTAATATACTATTATTTTAATGAAGTTATTTAGCTTATAAATGATTTTCTGTTTTGACTGAACTATAGGTATATTATAATAGTGAGCTATTTTCTGCTGAGCTTGTTGAAATTCTAGAACAGTCTGGAAATTTTAGGATTGCTCTATCCATTAACTGTGTTTATAACAATGCTTTGGAATTTGGTTCAGGCAATGTAGTGCTATTTTTTTTTTTTTAAACAGGCGTTGCAAATGCTATCTATGTAGGTGGCCTACCAGATTTTAGAATAGGACTACTGTGGTAGGGTAGCTATTTTGTATCCTCTCCAATATTTTCCAACAGATGCTGACAGATCATTTGGCTCGTTATCCAAACCATCAACTCGACGAGCCCCTCATCGAAGGACTCGGGAACAATCTCATTTTACCAAGGCAAACACAATATCATGGGCGGTTAGTGCTTCGGGAACGGCGAACGAACGAAAGCAAGAAAGATTGAGGCTCATGAGCCGTGGCAGACCGCCTGCCGCTCTGCACCCTGACTCTTTCAATGCAGAACTCTTCTTTAATTATTCAGCTCCGGCAGCCCAGAGGCCCTGCCTCTATGAAACCGTGGACACATTAAGGCCCGTGGATGACAATGCGCTCTATTCATAGGCCGTCTCTGAGCAGGCCTTTTTTAGAGCTCAGGAGCATGTGAAGGCTGTGGTATGAGAATGCGCTGGGCTTTGTCTCATGGGAGTGTGGAGATGTGTGGAACTGCTTTCTTTGCCATCAGCCAGGCTTGCTACGAGTCATGAGGTTTTTTATTTTTTTTTGCTTATTCGAGCTACATCTGTGACTCACACCGTGACCTAAATTCACGTTTAAAAACACCTTTGAGCTTGTACATATCTACAGTGTGTTTTCGGATGCACCAGGTTGAAACCTCTTTCCGTCACTGCCGATACATCATGCGGTTGAGGCAGATTTCATGAGCAGATTTTGATGTGCGGTGATTCTGCCGTGTGATGAATATTGCATGATTTTGTGTGGCTGTTTTTTTAGAAATGCCACCTGGATGAATCTGTCTAGACCATCTCACAGTGTTCTCAAAAGTTCATCTCGGCCATCGTTGCAGATTTAACCTGGCTGGCGTCATCCTGAGCACACACCTTCTGTAGGCAATTAAGGTGTTCATTTCAATGTGGCGGAAAATGCTGGTTCTTTCATCTGTGCCGTAATGCACTCCAGGCACTTTGAGAGAGAAACATGTGCCCAGAGATAAGACTTCAATGTTGATATCAGTCTCACCGGTATAATGGACCCCTTACTGATGGATCTGATCTTTACGCTATCGGAATCGCATACGCTTTTTTTTTTTTTTTTTTTGCACAATGTCAGAGGTGCTCTTAAAGGGGAAGTTCACCCAAAAATAAAAATTCTGTCATTATTTTCTTTATTTTAATAAACAAACCTGCAAAAAAAAGCTCATTTATTTTTTTCCATGCAGTGAAAGCATATAGTCTTCAGGCACTGTTATGTTCCAAAATGCACCTTAGTAGTTCGTATGAATTCCAAGTTTTCTGAAGCCATATGTTTGTTTTTTGTGAACGGACCAAAAGAAATGAGTCAATTTAAGAATTGGCTGTCTTTCATTTCATGAGTGGAATTTGAATTATATTAAAGGAACACTCCACTTTTTTTGGAAATAGGCTCATTCTCCAACTCCCCAAGAGTTAATAAGTTGAGTTTTACCATTTTTGAATCCATTCAGCCGATCTCCGGGTCTGGCGATAGCACTTTTAGCATAGCTTAGCATAGATCATTGAATCCTATTAGACCAGTAGCATCGCGTTCAAAAACGATCAAAGAGTTTCGATATTTGTCCTATTTAAAACTTGACTCTTCTGTAGTTATATCGTGTACTAAGATCGGTGGAAAATGAAAAGTTGCGATTTTCTAGGCTGATATGATTAGGAACTACTCTCATTCCGGCGTAATAATCAAGGAACTTTGCTGCCGTAACATGGCCGCAGCAGGCGCAGTGATATTACGCAGCGCCTGAAAGTAGTCCCCAGCTACCGAAACTCTTTGATCGTTTCTGAACGCGATGCTACTGGTCTAATAGGATTCAATGTTCTATGCTAAGCTATGCTAAAAGTGCTCTCGCCAGACCCGGAGATCGGCTGAATGGATTCAAAAACGGTAAAACTCAACTTATTAACTCTGGGGGAGTTGGAGAATGAGCCTATTTCCAAAAAAAGTGGAGTGTTCCTTTAACTATGCAATTTGAATCTAAATGAGATCTATCTATCTATCGTTCTATCTATCATTCTATGTATCCTTTTTGCTGCTACAATTCAAAGATGGAATTGGAATTTAAAAGGCATTATCAGTTCACTTCTGGATGGCACACAACCCTGACACATATTTAAACGTGGCTTGCCAGTCAGTAATATCTTTGGTGTCAAGTCTGGTGGAACATGTCTTCATGTACAAAGATTTGAAAACTGCAGTGGACTTTTCCTTTAAAATACTGAATTGCTTCTACTTCACCTAACACCACCTTTAAAAGGTCATCTTTGATGTTTTTTTTTTTCTCCTGTAATATGCTTTGCTCAGTTCTTAACCTATTCGTGATTCTTACACGCTTTAATGGAAGCTCAATGTGATGGAACGCCAATGAAGTGTTGAAGAATTTCATTCAATCTGCTTTTTTGGGGTTCCAAAAGCAGTGTATTTGAATGCACTGATGGATGGAGTTTTGGCAAGGTACGGTCGACAGACGCTGGCATTTTACACCTGGCACCGTGACGCACGAGCAGCCTGTTTTCTCAGGGGCGAATCCACGAATCCCAACCCCTCCACCAGGGCCTTAGAGACTCCAGACCGCTCTCTCCAGTTAACGTGATTTCCAGGAATCCAGCTGCTCACCTCTCACTCCACAACTGCACCGCTGGCCACGTCTGTATGACAGGAAGCATACCAGAACCGATCTCAGTCTGAGGTACTCTCAAAAACAAGAGTCATTTCCACATGGGCCTCTCGAAATAAATCGATACCAGGCTTTAAACAAAAAGTCGAGTTGCTTTCCCGAAAGAACTGGGGGGAAACAAGTGTGGTCTTTTTTTGTTGAAGTAATCCCCTTTTTCAAACCAACAGAGAATCCGGAATCTCAAAAGAGAGACTAAGCTTCTTTAATCCTTTGTCATGGCCAATAGCCACTGCTCTTCTGCAGGACTCGTATAAAAGCTGCGGAAATATGAATGTAATGAGGAGAAACTGCTAGGAATTGTGGGAGGTGGGTGGGGGTGAAGGCATGCAGGCTTCTCTGAAGTTCTGTCAGATGCGTCCACACAGTAAGTCTGTTCTGTGAAATAAGGAACGCTTTGCTCATGATAATGCGATGGCTTGAACTTGGGTTGGGTTGACATTTTATTCTGCGGTTAGTCGGTCAACCCCCCCATTGGATTCCCTCACCTCAAAACAATGTCCAAATGTGACTCTTGCTGTAGGACAGCTTTGTAACATTGCGACCTCTGTTTCTTTGGTCTGAATATGTCATGACTCCTACACCTACTTGACTTGAAGCATTAATTCAGTCCCTCACAAAGAAGTACTATGACATTACTGTGGTTTTGTTGTATGGTAATATCATAGTTACCATCTAATTTTTTGGTCTCCTTGGTACTTTGAAGTACATAGGAATAAGTTTTTTTTGTTTTTAAATCGATATAATTCATATAAAAATAAAATGTGTAATGTAGTATTATTATTATTATTATAGTGCTGGGTGGTATGACCAAAAATTTATATCACAGTATTTTTCAAGATAATACCGGTTTCACAGTATATGACGGTATTTATTTTTTTCATGCATGACCGGGTGTTAACCACATTTTCTACTGATTGAGAGAGGAAAAACTGCAATAGATTGACTTAGAATGCCCTATTTTACAGTCACGATGAGCGAATATTGTAGAAAAATTCCACACTAAATAGTGACTAAACACGACTCATTAATACATGTTAACCAGGAGTCACACTCATTTATAATCGCGACATCGTCTGATAAAATCAGCATGCATCTAATGTTACACTAAAGAGCGGCTTTTTGTCTCATTTGGCGCACTGCCTGCGTCTGAGTAACAAACTAAAAAAAAAAAGTGCATAATATTAACAGACGAACTATGCTCATATTTATAATTCCAAACAGTCAGTTAGCGGCAGGTGCTTGGAAACACTGTTTTGTACTCATTTACTGATGAGTCTGCTGCGGTACGGCCAGCTGAATGCGGTGCTTCTCTGCCGCTCGCTGCACAGAACAGACGCTGAGAGAGGCGACACTGCGCCGGGAGTCAGATCTCGCGCTCGCGGGGCAGCACTGGCGACATCTTCCAACTGAACCATAGCTAAGGTTTATTCAAAAATGTCGCTAGGTTTGTCAGTTTGTATATTCTATGGAAAAAAGCTGCTAAAAGGGGCTGAAAGTTGCTAAATATAGTGCTAAAGTCAGGCTCGTGTGTGTGAGATGCGGGAGCTGATGGCAGCGGGCGGTGGATATTGTGGATGAGTTCTTCTGTGTCATCATGTTCTACAGCTTCAGAACTTTCACGCTCGCTTAGTAACACATACAGCTGTGTCCTCGCCACAATGCAATAGTGAAGAGAGACCCTCTCAAACAGTGTCGCGTTCCGAAGGTTATTTAAATAACACCGGTATTGTGGTATTTTAAAAATTCATATCATAAGAAAAATAAACACCGGTATTCGGTATGAACCGGTATACCGCCCAGCACTGTATTATTATTATTATTATTATTATTAATGAAATTAATGTTTTTAAAGTTTTTAAGTTTCTCGTGCTCACCAGTAAAACAGTAATATTATTATGAAATATTACAATTGAAAAGATGGCTTAAACCTTTTTGTTATCTTTTTATTCTATTATTTTATTTTATTTTATTTTATTCAGTTTCATTTTGTTTTTACTCATACATTTTACTTCCATATTGATAATAATATTTTTTTTTGTTCACAAGACAAAACTGTATTTTGTTTTTGCTTTTTGTTTTGTTGTTGTTGTTGTTGTTGTTGTTTTGGATTTTTTTTTTATTGTTTTTTTTTTTGTTCCTTTTTTTGTTTTGGTGTAGTTTTTGTTTGGCTTGTTCTGATTTTGTGTGTGTGTGTTTTGGTTTATGTTTGTTTTTATTTTGGTTTGATTTTTTGCTTGTTTTGATTTATTTTTTGTTTGTTTGTTTTATTGTTTTTGTTTGGATTTAGATTGTGTTTTTGTTTTGTTTCTTTGTTTTTTTTTGTTTGGTTTAGTTTTTTTATTAAATTTAATTTCAGCAGCATTTGGTATCACATGATCCTTCAGAAATTATTCTAATATTCTGCTTTTGCTCAAGAAATATTTCTTCTTATTATCAATGTTGAAAACAGTTGCTGCTTAAAATTATTGTAGTCAAAAACAAACAAACAAAAAAACTTACCTCAACTTTTGAATGGTAGTGTAAACATATATGTGTAACTTTGCACGTTTTTATTTTTATTTTTTAGTGTTTTTGTTAATAGCTTTTATAATGACTGTAGTAATTGCACACACATACCACACAAAGACACACAGACAGAGCTTGTCTCATGAACACGAGCCTGTTGCTCTTGTGTAATGTGTGTTAAAAGGCCCTTTCTCTGGTGCACACAAAGCAGGAAGGTGGGATAATGTTTCTACCCTCCTCTGCTCCTCACTTTCTCTTTCGCTGTACCTCTCTCTTACTCTTTCTCCCTCTCAATCTGTTTTTCTCCCTCAACTCGGCGCGGTCAGGCGTGGCACCTTGTTCCCTGGGTGTTATATTACTTCTCTGCAGACCCACTCTGTATGTATGTATGAGTGTGCTTGTGTGATTGTATGTCCACTGTGAAGAACGCGTCTTGAATTCAGCTCACACGCCGGCCTCTCCCAGCAGCCCAAATGCTCAGGGATTAAACCGTCCTCTTGAGGGACATTTTGCAGATTTTATTCTGCGTGTAATTCATTCCCTGTAGCAGTGATATCGTCAGAGCTTTTGAAATGAGGAGTATGTTACGTCCTGTGTGTGTTAATGGTATGACTTAAAGTTGCTCTGCTTTCTGTACTGGATTGAGGGTTTACAAAATCCAGACAGTTCATTCTTTTAGTTTTGCTCAGTTCCTTAGCCAGAGAATGAGCTATGATGACCAGCCAAACAGATATGAGATGAATTGTTTTGTGCAAAAGACTGCTTAAACCTTTTTCATATTTTTGTATTTTATTTTATTTCATTTCATTTTATTTTGACTACTGCATTTTAAATCCAAAACAACAGAAATAATATTTTTCGTGCACAAGACTTCTGTTTTATGTTTTAATTTTTTGTTTGTGTTTGTCTTTTTATTTGGTTTTGTTTTGCTTTGGTTTGGTTTTTAAATTTGGTTTTGTTTGTTTTGTTTTTAGTTGTTTGTTTGTTTTGTATTTGGTTTTGTTTGCTTTTTTTTGTTTAGGTTGGTTTAGTTTTTGTTTTCATTTCATTTCGTTTTGTTTTGGCCTTGACTCCCTACATACATATTTCCTAGTGAAACCCAATATTCCTTAAGAAAAAGGCTGAACTTTATTTTATTTTTTTTCTACACTTAAGGGCATAAGGGAATCATAATGACATCCAAGGCCACAAGCGCTAGGCTATATCATCATAATACAAGCTATAGTACCTGCAAGTACATTTTTTTTTATTTTTATTTGATTTGATTTTTTTTTACATTTGATTTTTTTTCAATTTTGTTTTTATTTTTTATGTCATGTCCAAATAGCTATTTCTTTATTGTCTAGTTGTATTTTTTTGTTATTGGTTACCATTATTTTTCCCACCCACGCGGCCTTGTTATATGTTGATACATTTTATTTGGAATAACTTGCACAATAATTATGTAAAAATCAGGAACATGCATTAAGAAAGAATAAAGGGTCTAATTTGATTCAATGTTTACTTGAATGGTGTTTGTGATCTTCAGCTGATCACAAGACAGTGGAAGACTCAAGATTCCCTAAGCCCTGCTCAGAATGCCCTGAGGACCCATCTTCTCCCACTGTATCTGACGTAGTTGATTACAATGGATGTCTCTGTGTCTAGGGTTATGTGCTCCACGGGAGAACATTCCTGCCCTTATTGGCTATGTTTGCCCTGCTCTCAGTGGGGCTTTCATCTACAATATGTCTTCAGAATTGACTCGTTGTAAGAGAGAATAGACGTACTTCCCCGCAGAATCACTCTGGGTGTTCATTATTACCCATGTGCAGTGTCTTGTCCTACCCTGTTCAAACAATATTTTGAAACTTTGAATCCTAATTGATTCTCCTGGTGGTGTTTTCCCATTTGCACATGAAATCCATTAGCCTTGACATCAATACTCGCCTTGTGCCTTGCTTTAGATTTGTGAGTCTCTAAACTGGAACTCAGAGCCCTCTGGTCATTTAGCATCCTGTGTTCATTCTGCCAGTGTTTTGTGTTTTACTTACGTAAACATTGGTTTTGCTTGTTTCTAGGGATGTGCAAAACTAAATATTTTCTAAATTGACTAGCCTGTGGGTTGCCTGAACAGAACTTCACTAATCAACCAGGTGGTTGATGGTTGACTAGTTAGTTGTCCATTGTAACCCGTCCCATCCCTAGTTGTTTCGTTATCTGTTATGTACAGTCATGCGCTTCTTTGCTATTCGATTTGATGACCTCACTGACTATTGACCTCTTCATTAGGCTGTAATGGGCTTGTGTCAAGCTTACTAATTACCCCTCTTACTAGCTGTACTGGTACTGTTTTCTGGATTCAGAGGTCAGCACGGGTAAAGTAACCCATGTTGTTTTTTTTTGGGCTTGTTTTTTTTACCATTTTGCCATTCTTTTTCTTTTTACCGTTTTTCACCATTTTGACATATGGGAATACCATTTTTAACTAAGAAAAAGAACTAATAACTTTAACTAACTTTAACTAACTAACTAACTAAGAAAAGCTACTAGCTTCCAAATGGCAAAAAAAAGAAGAAAAAAAAAAGAAATCTGATATTTTTAATATATTTAAAAAAAAAGCCAAAATATTACTAATATAGATTTAAAAATATATGTACAATGCACACACACACACACACACACACACACACACACACACACACACACACACACACATATATATATATATATATATATATATATATATATATATATATATATATATATTACCCCAGTTGTCATGTACATTTATTATACATGAAATACATTTTTTATATATTTTGTCATTTGTAGGTATTAAAGGAAGATATCTTGCATTTGAAAAATATATTTCCTTAAGATGTTCTGTTCTGTTTATATCATATATTTAGCATGTTTGTTTATTTTGGCTAGGAACTAAGAAAAAAACACTTGACTTAATATGGCAAACAAATAAATAAATATGTATTAAATAATGTATTAAAATATACAAAAATGAGCATTAATATAGTTCTAATAAATGTTTAAAAATGTTTTTAAAAATGTAAATTGCATGTTTTTTACTGTAATTGTATAGTAAGATTGGAAATGTTTTTTGCTTTTCCTTTTTTTTTTTTTTTTGGCCAAAAATGACTTATTGATATTTTTGGGACATTCAAGACATCCTTTATCATGTGCATAAGTATCTTGAGTCAATTTAGTTGTTTTTTCGAGAAAATAATGGGTCGTCTTAAGCGTAACTTCAAAAAGCCCCGGAGAAACCAAGGCAGAATACCATATAACACCAGTTACGGCTCTTTCACTGTTTGGAAAGCTCAAAATGAGTTATGGCATTCTGCCTTTGTTTAGCCACGCGTTAATATGAAGTTACGGTGCCAGCTAAATATATATATATAGCTGAATTGTTTACATCACATATTTCAAATATATTTGGCCATATTTCTACCATATTGAATGTTTGTTTTAGGTGAAGACAAAAACCTAACATTTTAAATGCCAAAAATATTTGTGATTGTGGAGTAGTGTTTGCCAGTAAATAATTTAGAATTTTATCATTTATTTAGTTTATTCTGTTAATATAATGATCAGAAACAACCCCCTATCCACCCGACCCAACCATCTCCAGTATGTATCCAGACCCTGAAATCCTCAATTCATTAGCACATGGATGCAGTGTTTATGAATGTAATTTGGAGGAAAGAGCGTGATTAGTCAAATTAATTGTGTTAATCGTATTTATGTGTGTACTTCACCGTCACTCGTTTCCCTCCCCTCTATCTCTCTCTCTCTCTCTCTCTCTCTCTCTCTCTCTCAGTTATTGCTATTAGATTTCAAATCTGAAACTGAAAATGAAAAATGGCTGCTGCTGCCTTTTTCCAAGAGCCCGGTTGCTAGGCAACTCTCTCTCTTTCTCTCCTTCTCTCCCTGTGAGTTGGACTTTCTTGCGGGTGGAAGATGGTTTCTCCCTGTGGAGCATGTTAGAGTGAATTCAGATGGGGATGCTGCTTGTGTGCTGTCAGCTTGGCCCAGTTTATCACCTCGGAGAGATGTGTAAAGCAAGCTGCCAGCTTTACGTCAACATGTAAAGTTATGTCTGAATGACAAAGTCAATTTTCGAGGCACAAGATTGGTTAGGAAGTCAGTGAATGTGTATTTTTAATTCCGAAGACATTCCGCCTGCAGTTTAATAAATATTTGATGTCTAAGAAAGGTTTATTATCACTTTTACTGTCAGGTTCAACTATGGGACAGACAAACTATGTCAGGAATGGCTGTGTTTCAAAATCCAGCGAGCTGCCTATTTATACAGCATAGTGAACTCTTGTTGTCTAGGTTTGCAGCTTGTATTGAGACACAGCCTGTGTATGTTGTGCACCTAAAAACAGATGTTTTGTGTTATGCAGTGCACTAGCGGTGCAATTTCAGCTGTGATAATAGTTTTCTCTATTAGACTGTTGTTTACTTAAAGGGCGGAATTTTATTCTGTGAATCTGCCTCGGTTAGTCCGTACGGTCGTTGAATTGTGCGGAGATGAACAATCAGAGATATATATCCAGCAGCCGTGAGAAAATAACAAGCCTTTGTGTTGCATGAATGAATGCAATATAGACCAACGGCAAGGCAAACAAAGGTTTGTCTCCCTCCCCTCCTGCTTTGACCTGAATACAGTCGCATAATTCACATGAAGGGATGTTAAAAGGAGGCAAATTATATAAATGTGTGTTTCTAATCATCTCCTCGTAGTGTTGTTGTTATTGACATTTATAATGGGCAATTGTCATTTAAAAAGGGGATAATCATTTCTTGAAAAATGGCTTGTTCCGGTGCCAGAAAACATGAGGCGCAGCTAATGCTAATAGGTTCATATTAGAGTGAAATGCTGAGGTAAAT
Organism: Acrossocheilus fasciatus; assembly: GCA_036784905.1. Lineage (NCBI taxonomy): Eukaryota > Metazoa > Chordata > Actinopteri > Cypriniformes > Cyprinidae > Acrossocheilus > Acrossocheilus fasciatus. The sequence goes on from CM071961.1 coordinate 18,578,432, forward strand.
AAAACGGCAAGCTAATTCAAAGTAACGTGTAGTTTCACCTAATGGGCATTAATTGTGTGAAAAGCAGGTCTATGTTGTTCTTATTAGTCAGACGGGTCTTGTGTTAATCTTTTTGAAGATTGTGATTAGTAAAATGTATTTGTTTGCCCTGTTGTTTTAGACTGAACAGCAGTGACGGTTTGATCATTTAGTCTGCTAACTATGTGAGTGCAACTGTCATTTAAAAATAATTAATAACCTAATTAATTGGTGAAAAATGATTAGTTCCTGTGCACTTAATAATATTAAGAAGTGTTGTTATTGTTAACTCAAACTAAAACCAGGTGGTTAAATGACTAATACAGCTAAAATAAAATATAAATATCAGATGCAAAAATTAAAAAAATGTAGGATACTAGATAGATAATATTTCATATTATTGAAATGCTGAGGTAAATAAAATGGCATTGCTAAATGTATACGGTTTTAGCGGTTAAAGATGTGATAAAATTAATTGATTTAGTTTTGTTGTTTTTGTCTGTAAGATATTGACAATTTGATCCAATAATTAGCACGTAGGTGTAACATACACTAGTTAGGGTGTTTTTGTTTTTAGAATACATATTTTCATCAGTTAAACCGCTGCCACAACAGTAGAAACAATTGGACGTGTTTTACCTCTATCCCTCACAGCCTTGTTTTCATGTCCAATTAAATTTTTTGCCGCTAATGCTAATAGCTTCTCATTAGGGTTGGGCTGATAGATGATGTCATCGTCCATCGGCGATGGCTGATAGACATCATGATGTTGAGCCCGCATCGTGATTCCACGCCCCCCACCCCATACCTCCCGCAATCCGCCTCATCCCAGTTCCGTGTTTGGAAAGAAAATGACCTGTACTACGTGGACCCCAAAGGGGAAATAAAGGAGATGGGAGGAAAATATATATATTTCAGTAGCCTACTTTCTCTCGCAGTTATATCATTGGGTAATTATACTGTATATAGCCAAAGTTTCTTTAAGACAAGTCATGTCATTTGGCGGCTGTCTTTGAAACGCCTCTCTGGCATCCAAGTGCAGCTTCTATCTCTTTGAATGGGGAAACATCAAATTCTCCAAAACTGTTCACTAAGCTTACGAATAAATTTCATATTTGAAATCACCAAAGAAATCTGACAACAACTGTATAATAAATGTAGTTTCTTTTGCTCAAATAGCGTTATAAAAATATAGCAACCAGGACTTCTAACGGCAGCTGCAGTGACACGCTGACTTTACCGATTAGTGATTGGCTCTTTCATTCAGAAGGCGGGGCTTCCTGCGATTAAGCGGCCATATTGAGCGTTGCATTTTCCCCATTCAAAACTATACGAGTGACATGTCTTGGGTATTCTATAGTCTTTGATATAGCCTAAATTGTGGGAATCAGGGAGCCGCTATTATGCCTGGCACTGAAACTGCTTTTTGCGTGATCACTTTTTAGTTTCACTTTCACTTTCGAGATTCATGATCGCACGTACTTTGTTTATACTATGGAGCAGCAGTACTTACTACACATTTTACAAGATTAGATATTTGTCAGTTGTGCTCGGGATCTGCAAACCATTCACCATTAGGGCTGGGTAAAAAAAATATTGATATCTCAATATTAATCGATTCTCGTTTTTACGGAATGATATCGATTTTTAAATCCCTAGAATCGATTAGTCTAGTCTGTTTTCAGTTAATGGAAGGAACGTTGAAGGGCACCATCCAATAAATCGCAATAAGCATTGTGCTTTGGTACTTTTAATATGAAACAAAGTCTCAGATTTCAAATTCTGTCAATTGTATTGCAGTATTCAAACAATAAATGCCGTTTTGGCGCTGTTTAATGTGGAGTGACAGATCGCTGTAGCGCCTCAATTCAACAGGCGCGTCAGCATGTAGCGCACGTGAACCGATCATCTCCTCCACATTAATACTATTTTCAGCTCGAAATAAATATGACTAAACATTTGAAGGTAAGTTAAAAGAAAGAGTACAACTTTACAATCCGTATCTTGTCTCATGTAATCGCTCAATCAGTGTTTCAGCCACGCAAAGACGACGATATAACGGCTTGTAAACAATGTCACGTAACGTCACATTTACCTCAGAAAAACATATTCGGTGATCATAAAAGCATTAGTCAGATGAAATAAAAAATAAAGAAAAATAAACTGTAGAGAGGGGCATTTTGCTAAATATAGGTATCATATAACATATTCATTTATTGTTTAATTTATGTTTGAATAAATCCATCAAGTTTTTATGACTGCCACCATTATGTTTATATTTAAAAAAAAGTAGAAATATTATGTAGGCTAATTGCAACTTTATTTTAAAAACTTCATTAAGTGTAATTTTAACAAATCAGTCAATTTTAACCTTCAATATTATAGTAATGTAGAACCAACTGACTCTAATGTATATTTTACAGCATTGAGAGATTTTTTTTTCCTTGAGAAAATTTGGCATGTACTGTACCTGATATATATCCAAAATATTGAATTGAATCGAATCGAATTGGTAATCGAATCTAATCGCAAGCTTGTAAATGAGAATCGAATCGAATCGTGAAATTTGTGTCAAAACCCAGCCCTATTCGCCATCGTCTCAAGCTGGTCGCACACTGGACGAGAAGCTCAGCACCGCGTCGTGCCACATCTTTACATTGTTTTGAATTGTTGCTAGGCACCACGGAGAGACGCTGAATGGCGCCGCCGGTGTGCATACGCTCATAGAAAATGTGTTTGAATTTTAAAGACGTGGTGCGACATGACGCTGCTCTTCTCATCCAGTGTGCCGCCAGCTTCAGTCATCTCTCCTCCTTACTCTGTCTGTTTATGTGGTAAGTGAAATTTTATGTACTGTAATGTAACAGGCAACCGTTGACAATCTTTATTTGTTTTCCTTGCCGTTCTGAATACAGATTTACGCTTCGGGCACATCCCCTAACTCCACCCCCTGCCCCCCGATTCACTGCAGATATTGTCCGATGCCAATCTTGTAGACATCGCCTAACCCTACTTCACATTAGAATAAAAGGCTGAGCTAAATTAAATGCCAAGCTGAATGCAAAGTAATGTACATTTTCACCTCATGGGCGTTGTGTTTAATTATGTTACTTAGCCATTCTTATTAGTTAATCACGCCTTGTGTGGCTTCTTTTTTTGAATTACTACAATACATTTTGCTTTGTTGTTTATTGTTAATAGTTTAATCAGTTGGGCTTAAAAGCACAAAAATGTGCTAAATTGTTTAGTGAAAAATAACAGGCTAGCTAATGTTCGTAGCGTCATATTAGAAGTGAAATTCTGGGGTAAATAATAATCCTGCATTAGTTCTCTACACATTTATCTAATAGATGTTGTGTATAATTGTGTGAAAAGCGTGTCTTAGTCATTCTTTTGATGGCTCTTGTGCTTATGTTTCTTTCAGTCAAAGAAATGAAGCCTGTCATGAAAGCTAAAGAGTTTACTTACTGTTAAATATAGGGATTGGAGTGTTTAATCAGTCTTTAAAAGCTTTTCAACCAAAAATTACAACGAGGCAAAGAAAAAGGGGTGTGTGTTAACATTTATTTGTGTTCTTTAACAAGAGCCCACGGCTTTGCCAGGAGAGTGTTTATAGAGATGTTTGGTTCTCCTGGGACAGCTGGCCATTTTCAGTAACGTACACTCATCTCACCCTGAAAAGCTCATTTCATCCACTGCTAAAAATACCTACGTGTGAGGAAATACCTAATTATGCGTCATACCGATCATCTGCATATATAGAAACGTCAGCATTCTGTGGCAGCAGTCGGACAGAACAGGCACAGACACAGTGGGAATGTATTGTGAGCTAATTTTACCCCTAAAATATGATCTCATGAATGATGAGGCGGTTCACAGGATATGTACAGTTTCCCGTTTTAGAATCCGTGTTTCTATTTCCATGGTAACGGTTTTGTTAAGGGTTTTCGGTTGCTATGAATATTGACCTGTGGCAAGAACACTCTTCCACACCCAAATCTTTTCTTCTCCTCATCTTCTTCGTCCAGTCATTAAAAATGCATCAGGCCGTCATGTTTGGATGTGAGTACTGTAGTTGATTGCTTAGTCACAGACGATGACTGACTGCTTCAAATCATAACTGATTGTAACCTTAAAATCACCCTTTTCTTTAAAAATGACATCTTTTGTGTTAAAAATAATTGAGTATGTTCTGTTTGTGTGTAGGGCATTTGTATGAAACTAGGTTGAGCAATATATTAAATATTTGTTAAAAATATATTAAATATTGTGCAACGTCATGATTTATGTCACATGCAGTGCTTGTGTCGCAACCTGGTGAGTTCAGTTCATTTCTGTGAATTAGTTCAGACTGGATGGATCTGGATTCAAATTAGGGCCGAAACTATGCATTTACATAATTGATGATGTCGATTATGTAAATATGTTGATTTACGTGAAATGTATTGATGTGGGCTGCACTGGTATGTAAGCCAGTCTCAGTGTATATTATGGTATAAAATTTGCTTACATTTGCTTATCTACAGCATTGGAAAAAAATTTATCTTTAAAAAGAATTGTTACATTAATCAACTAATCGAAACTATCAATAGAACAAATAATTGTTAGTAGCAGCTCTAATTCAAATTTGGATTTAGACCATTTGGATTCAAATGATTCAGATTCATGTGATTCATATATGATTCAAATTATTCAGATTCAGAATAAAACAGTTCTGAATCAATGTTTTCTATCTATCTATCCATCCATCTATCATCCATCCATCTGTCTATCTACATAATCAAAAGGCTGAAAAGTGTTTTGATGCAATAGTTTTAGCTGTAAGGTGAGTGGTGCATGTCTGTCTTTGTGTTTTCCAGCCCGTCTGTCTGTCTCTAGGTTTGGCCATGCAGTTCTGACACGCTAGAGCAGGCATGAGGGTGCGTTTGAAGCCTGTGCACGGGGCGTTTTGTCTGAGCGGTCTGGCCTCTGTTGTTTCCGGCTCCGCCTCGTACGATGCAGGGCGACAGGGATGACTGCTGTACCAAAGCCATCCTCTCACAGATCGCTCTGCGTGTGTTCATCTCTCTCCTCAGCATTTGGCGGGAAATAAACAGTGCAGCCATGCTTGATTTCCTCCATTTCCTCTGTCTACCTCTGATCCTCAGGCGAACCTGGACGCTGCTCGCTCTTCATGAGGGTGTCGGGGAGGAGAGGAAAAAGATTTGTCTAAGACGCTTAGTGCCGTTTCCAGCAAGACGAGGGCAGCGGTGCATTGGCTCCTCACCAGATTGGTGATTTCAACTCTCTGCAGCCCTAAAACAACGGCTGTGGGGGAAAAACCAGCTTGGGTTTTTACGTGCATAGATGAAAATATTTCGAACAGCTGGTCGGGTCACTGCACTCGGCCACTCAGGATGAGTTTGTTGATTTGCAAAGAAAACAAAATGGCCAAATAAAGGTGAATCTTATGAAGAATAAAATGTGCGTATGTCAAAACAGGAAAATGTGCGGGACTTTAAAGTCAACATGAAGCAGAATAGACCCTATTGCTTTCTTAATGCACATTCCTGCTCTTATTGTGCACAATTCATTGGTCCGTATTAAGGGTAAGAGTGGAAATTTTTTGGCACTTCAAGATCTGATTCCGGGAATCACAGTCCGATTCAAAAATGATTCTTAATCTACATTTTTTTTATTGTTTAACAATGAGTTTACTGACTTTGGATGTCAAATTTATTTGTGTATTTTTATTCAATTACTAATACAGTTATTATAAATCATTTAAATAATTACAAATTAGTAATAAACCAAGCCCATTGTATGTTTAAGAATGATAATCTAACTAAATATGACTTCATGAGTAAACATGAGATTTTGACGTCTGATGTAAAATTATATTATTTAGTTTTCTGTTCCAGATATACAATTTTCAAAATAATGTATTATTTTTAAATGTAACATTTAACATGATAGTTTTTGAATGTAGGCTTTGTGAAAATTTGTAGTAAAACGTGAAAAAAAAAAAATGTAAATGACTATATTTCCAGTGTAGATTAGCAAGCAGCGGTTATTCAGTTACTAATAAAATTATTATAAATTATAGATAATTTAAATGATTGCATTATTAGTAATAAATCAAGCCAATTGAATGTTAAGAATTATTAGGTAACTAAATAGAACTTCTGAACATTCAAATAGTATAGATTCTGACGTATGAGGTAAAATTAAATGTTGTTTTCTGCTCCAGATATACAGTTTTCAAAATAATGTATTATTTTTTAAAGTGTAGCATTAACGTAACTTTTTTTTTTTTTTTTTAATAAAATTAAAACATAAATGTGCAAAAAAAAAAACATTGTTGATTAGCAGCAGCAGTATTGTTTAGTTGACTAGTCTCACACACATCCCTAACAGTTATTTTTTATCTTTTTTAATTACCTTATTAAAAACAATAATTTTTAAATTATTTTTTTACATGAAGCAAGTCCCATGCTTTATTTGCTGTAAGCAGTACTACACTGTGCAACTGTATTTACATACCATCATATACACAAAATGGCAAAATCTCTATCGATAGACACTTTATATTGTTGCCACAATGCCGTTTATGTTCCACAGAAGAAAGAAAGGTCATGCAGCTTTGGTATGACATGGGTGAGTAAAAAAATGTCAGAATCCCTTTAACATAATTAAATATTCACTTTATGGACTTTAAGTTTTTTTAAACGCTTTAATAAAACGCCTCATGACCCAGGGTTCTACACCTAATACATCACCACTGACTAACAGATTAAAATGATCCGGCTCATAGATCTTTTAACAGGATTGCAGGAGCATATGTACATGCATAATACACGCATGCACATATGTTGCATAAATTTACCATGCTGGAGAATCCTAGTCCCAGTTCGTATGGAAAAAGGCTTTCTTGCATGAGATCTCGTGTCGTTTACGCTCAGGAAGCGTCCTTTACATCTAGTCCAACAAGCGTTCAAAGGCAAACTGCCATGGCAAGGACGGTCCTACAGCACTCATAGAGCCTACACCTGTAGTGCTACAGCCATCGATGAGTATTCCCACAGGAGGAAGGTACTTTGTCTGTTGCTATGGCGACCATTGCCCTGATTATTTTGTTCTCAGGCCCACACATTTGAGTCGCGCTGGTTCCTAAGCGCACATTCAAATCCCATAATTCAGCTGGAGATGGGCTCAAAGAGGTTCTAAAAAGATCTACTGGGTATTGTGGCTGTGTGATCAATTACATCACTTCCTCTGTGACTGGAAGAGAGCTGCGCTTTCAACCCTACAGCGCAGAGATGTGACAGAATAACAGACTGGCTCATGTTCTGCACACTTTTATGACTTGGGCTTTTGTTTGGTGTTTACAATAGTCAAGTGTATGGGGATCAAATAACCTGGACTATATATTACAGTAGACAGACACAATGGATGTCTCTAACGAGCATGCTTGAGAGGGCGGCTGTCTGCAGTTAGTATTTATTTATTTATTCTTTTTTTTTTTACTATATTATTCTGCACCGTCAGTTCATGCTTTTTTATTCAGTCATACTGTGTGACACTAAAAAATAGGAAGAGACAGTTTCAGCATGAATAAGCCTAAAATAAGTTGAAACTTTTTCTTACTTGTGTGGATGTTAGCATGTGGGAGTCTGACTGCTGGAAACAATGTGTCAAAATACATTAACACCTTGAAAAGCCCTGCGGTGTGACAGCAGTATTCTGTGGTGTGACTATGCTAAACTTCTCTAAAATTATTTGAAACCAATTTTCATCATCTCAAAGTAATTGTCATACAACACAGAATATTTGTATTTATTTGTAATAACCTTGATGGTGAAATAAAAAGTTCATGTCCAAGTCAAGCACGCGTAAATGTATTTAAAGTGTTTAATGATTTACCGTGTATTCATTTTTTTCCTCCGGTGGAAACATTTCAACCAAACAGCTTTTGTATTCGGAAAAAAAATAAAAAATAAAATAATAATAATAATAATAATGCAAAAGCAGTAAACAGTAAAAGTCATATTTTAAAAGGCGAGACTTCTATGTGTGTGTGTGTGTGTGTGTGTGTGTATATAATGTATGTGTATATATACAGTTGTGCTCAAAATTATTCGTACACATGGTAAATATAATTTAAGACAGCTGTGAAAATAAATCTGTATCATTAATTTTAAAAATGTACAAAAATCTAACCTTTCATTGGAGAATAAAAATTTAAAATGGGAGAGAAATCTCATTATGAAATAAATGTTTTTCTCTAATACACATTGGTCACAATTAATCATACCCTTTTATTCAATACTTTTTGCAATCTCCTTTCGCCAAGATAACAGCTCTGAATCTTCACCTATAATGCCTGATAAATTTGAAGAACATCTGACAAGAGATCAGAGTCCATTCCTTCATCCAGAATCACTCCAGACCCTTTAGATTCCCAGCTCCATGTTGGTGCGTCTTCTCTTCAGTTCACTCATTTTCTACAGGGTTCAGGTCAGAGGACTGGAATGGCCAGCAGAAGCTTGGGTTTGTTCTCAGTGACCCATTTTTGTTTTGGTTTTGATGTTTGTTTGTGGATCATTGTCCTGTCGGAAGATCCAACCACGGCCCGTTATAAGATTTCTAGCATGGACAGTCAGTTTTTAAATTTTTGTTGGTATTTAATTGAATCCATGATGTCATGTGTCTAAACAAGATGTCCAGGACCTCCTGCAGAAAAAAGGGTCCACAATATTAAAGATACAGCAGTATATTTCATTGTACACATGGGGTACTTTTATCCCTGTGTTGTTCACCAAACCCATCTTGAGTGTTTGCTGCTAAAAAGCTCTTTTTTTGTTTTTGTTTCATCTGACCATAGAAGCCAGTGCTATTTGAAGTTCCAGTCGTGTCTGACAACTGAATATGCTGGAGTTTGTTTGTGGATGAGCGAGGAGAATCAGGGCTTTCTGACCCCAAGATTCAAGTAATCTCTGCAATTCTTCAGCTGTGATCCTTGGAGAGTCTTTGGCCACTCAAACTATCCTCCTCACCGTGCATTAGGACCCTGGCGTGACCTTGTTCCTGATTATCCATTATCAATTGCTGTTTACACCGAATGTAATAAAATCAGAAATTTCGGTGCAGTTAGATGTTTTAATCAGATTAGTTGTCCAGTTGGGCAAGTAAAATTCTCTTCTCTTACTCGCCCCTTCAAAAAATGTACTTTAATGTCGGGCTCTGTTACTGATTCAACCCGCCAGAGTGGCTAGTGGGAGTGACCGTGTTACTCCATTGCGACCGTGTTGTGGCCATTGCGTACTAGAGAAAAATATTTATTTCCTAATGTGATTTTTACTTCAATTAAAGGTTAGACTTTTAAAAAAAAGATCAAATGGAGAAACAATGCAGACTTATTTTCACAGCCACTTTTGATCATATTTACCAAGGGTATGAATAATTTTGAGCACAACTGTATGTATATGTATGTATATTAATGCAAGAAGCAGTAAACGGTAAAAGGCATATTTTTTTCAGTAAATGAACAAGAATTCTATTTAATTTATTCTATTTAATTTACTTTTAATTAATTTAAAAAAAATAATTTGCTTACTTTTTTAATTGATATAAGCTTCAATAATCAACAAAACCCTGAACCCTGAACATTTTTTAGTTAATAAATCTCTTAATCTTTGCTGATCCTTGTTGAACTGGTTCATTGAAAGTTTGAAGGAACTGATTTGTGGAAATTAATAAAACTTCCCGCCTCTAGAGGTGTATGCTATTAAAACTTCCCTGCTTTAACAATTTCATACTTGTGGATCGTGACACAAGTAGGGGGTGTGAAATTAGGCAACTTACCGGCAAGAAACAACTCGGTGTCCTAACTGCAACTTAGCTTTTTGTTTCAGTTACTCATGTTGCTTCTCACTATATAGTGAACGTGACCTAAATTTGAGGCATCAGCAGATCTCAAAGCCTGTGGTCCAGACCTCCTGCGCAAATACAGACACAACTGTTAAAAGATTGATGTCACTCGAGATGAAATCTCCCAGAGTACCATCCTCTGTGCTGAAACACACATGCATACATGCATTATAGTTTCTCAGCTGCTGATAGAACCATGCTTGCATTGATTTATTTCATCGCTACACCTCTGATTCTGTTTTTGAGGTGCCATCCAGCATGTTGAAGCTGTATTTCACCTTAACATGTGCGACCGCCACCCATCCTGCCCCAGTTCCCCCAAGATTCCCTGGACCGTACAGGCAACAAAGTGACATTTTGGGATCACAGGGTCCACAGCCTGAGAAATGTGCCATGCTTAAATAATCCAACAGGTCAAAAAATTTCAGCCGCTGAATTATAGATGAGCGGCTGTCGGTGGGGAGACGTGTGGAGGCTGTATAAGAGCAGTGCCGTATTCCAGGATACAGGTTCAGAGCATAAACCAGTGGATCCTGGCGCAGGTTATCAGACGTTGCCAGGGAAAAAGGAAGAAAAGCCCTCTGGGAGATTTTATTATGGCCATTTTGAGGTAGTAAACAGCACAGAACTGCGCTGAGAGGCCTGGGCTTCACATCTGAGTGCTTTTGTCCTGATATCGTGATATCTTCATCACTCCCTCTTTCACTCGTTCTTCTTCTGGCAGTGTTTGATGCCAAGGAGAGGTGTGTGCCGCTAGGCCGGACTCTGTCTGCTGTATTAATTGATTCCATTAGTCTTGGCTGTCTCACTGTCGTTAGGAAAACCTGTGAGTTACAGGTTGAGGTAATAATGCCAGGCCATAAAGCATACCTGATTTAAAGACTCTTAAAGAGATAGTTCACCCAAAAATTACAATTTTGTCATCATTTACTTAAAGTTGTTTTGAAGAACCATGCAATGAAAGTCAGTAAGGTCTAAAACAAGATTTCACTGCAAATTTCATTGAAAACTTCCATTGTACATTTTTAAAAATATTTCTTGTGAAGAAAGAAATTTTATAATCTGCAAAATAAATATACATACGCTCACATACATATTTTTATTCAGCAAGGATGCATTAAATTGATAACAAGTGACAGTAGAGTGCCATTTATGTTGTTAAGTTCTTTTGAACTTGCTATTCATTAAAGTATCCTGAAAAATGTTAAAACAAAAGATTAAGCAGCACAAATGTTTTTAACATTAATAATGATAATAAACGTTTCTTGAGCAGCAAATCAGCATATTAGAATGATTTCTAAAGAATCATGTGACGCTGAAGATTGGAGTAAAAATGCTGAAAATTTAACTTTGCCATTAAAGGGAAAAAAAATCACATTTTATATTCAAAAGTTTGGAATCAGTACTTTATTTTAAGAATTTAAAGGAATTAATACTTTTATTCAGCAAGGATGTTTTAAATTGATAAAAGGTGATAGTACTAAAGAAAGACATATTGTTAGAAAAGATTTCTAATTTGAATAATCTGTACTTTTTTAACTTTTTATTCATCAAAGTATCCTGAAAAAACTATTTCAGGTTCCAAAAAAATTAAGCAGCACAACTTTCCGACATTGATAATAAATCAGAATGATTTCTGAAGGCTGCTGAAAATTTAGCTTTGCATTACAGGAATAAATTATATTTCAAATTATAATAAAATAGAAAACTGTTGTTTTAAATTGTATCATATAAGTGCAGCCTTGATGAGCAAAAGATACTTCTTTAAAAAATATAAATATATTAAAATATATTGGTATTGGCCAACATTTCTATATTCTATATATATTTTTTAAAGAAATCTGATGTAGACACTAGCATGTAAAAACAGCTTTATATGCTTGTGTCCAGCTTTACTGGTCTTTTTTTAGCGGGTACGACTCTGATCATGGAGCTTTCGCAGGGTTTGCCTTTGTGTGCTGATGTTTTTGACATGCAGCATCCACGTCCATCACGTCACGGAGGTTGAGGCGATTAATATTCCGCGTGCTGTGCAGATGCCGATTTCAGACAGTTGATGCAGCTCAGACTCCGTCAGCCTACTTCAGAGGGAGTTAGGTAATGCTCTGATTCACCATGGATACTGAGACCCTCAGAGAGCTGAGGGTTTTCATATTAACTATGTGTTTTCACGTCGAGCGTTTGCTGTGTGTGTGTGTGTGTGTGTGTGAGCCGCTCAGAGGATCAGCGCGGCCTGCAGGCTCGAGCTAAAGCCTGTCAAGGTCACCCTGTATCCGTATGACAGGCTGAGACTGTCCTCCTCGCTGCAGTCAGTAAGTGAATTGAAGTGCAATCCTCTTGATTTACTGAAGCTGTTTACACCTGTTGATTGACAGCTATCAGCGGCGTGCTGATTCACACAGTGTAATTAAGGGCTGAAAAGACACTGTTAGTTTAATTAGCTAGCTCTGATATGACAAGATGAGGATTGTGTGTGCTTCTGACCTAGCTATGTTTTGAAAAACAACACAAGTTTTCATTTCAGTATCAGTCTGTGTTACTGTATGTATTTACTGTATGTGGGAAAATGGTAATTGCATCATTTAGGTTACCTTTGCCGTTATCTCACACTCATTTAAATAATCTTTTAACATATATGATTTGATCAAATAATAATACTTTATGCCTAAATTCCTAAACTTGTCACATTTACATGATTGATTTTAGTTTGTAGTGTTTTTTGTTTGATTTATTTAGGAAAAATAGTCTTTAATTTTACTATAAGTCATTTATTGTTTATCGGCCATTATGTGAAATTAATTATTGGCTTATTTTGGCCAGAATTTTAATATCTGTGCTTGCTTTCTTCAGTACTAAATTATGTCTCTGTTCTATTAAAAAATACCAGATGTTTTGTTGTAGGGTTAGGATTTGTACAGTAATTTGATATAATTACATTTTTTATCCTTTTTTTTTTTTTTTCTTCGAGGTCCTCTAAAAATGATAAGGTTTCTTGTACATTTCTACAATTTTGACCCTTGGAATGGAAAAAGTTTTGTTGATTTGTCAAGTGTTTTATTTAAGACTTTTTTGTGGTTAAAACAATTTTGGAACTAGCCATTTCTGTTGCTTTGTTTTAATATATGGTCTTTTTAGACTGAGGATGAAGTTTTGAGTACTGAAACGAATACATCAAACTCTTATTTAAAAGATTGAGAAAAAAAGATTAGTTTAGTTTGAATTTGATTATATGATGAAGTAATGGAGGTCATTGTGAAGAACCATTTAGTTTTAGTTAGGTCAACATTGTATAGACATTAATCAGAGTCAGACTTAATCAAACTAGGCTTTGAGGGTAGAAGTACAATGGATTGTCCTGTTGTACAGACTGACTGTTCAGCAGACAAAACATAAAAAAGTTTTGTAAGTTATGAGTTTGGACATTTATACAGTGCGTGCCATTGCAAACACTGCAAGTTTGTCCCTCGCAGCCTCGTTTTCATCCAGTATGACGTCTAACCTGACGAAGTTCTATTGAATACTGGATTCTCAGTGCTTTCCAAATCTTGTCATTCCACAGAGTGTTGTAGAGTAGGAGACAGTCGCCCTGATTCCAGCAGTCTCGTGGTTCGAATCATCGTCATCTGACGGTCCGCTCTTGTTCATCCAGCACATATAAGAGCCAGCCGTGATAGAAGCCATCCAAGATGACAAGAGGCATCTCCATGGAAACTTGTGGAGGGCTTTGATGTCGCCAGCCCTCCGTCATGAAAAGACGTGGTTCTCTGGAATTACAGAGGCAGTTAGTTGTGACCCGGCTCAGCTGTTCCCCTTTCACTTCTTCTCTCTTCCTCTTCGTCACTCGCTCTCACTCACATCATGCATTTGTTAGTTTCCTCTGCTGAGGGGACTTTGGTCACACTTTCTGTTAAGGTTCAGTTCTCTTTATTAATAAACCATTAACTTCGACTTTTGCCTCAGTAAACTCCTAATTTGCTGCTTATTAATAGTTAGTAAGGTAGTTGTTAAGTTTAGGTATTGGGTGGGATTAGGGATGTAGAATATGGTCGTGCAGAATAGGTGCTTTATAATTATTAATAAACAGCCGATATGTTAATAATAGGCATGCTAATAACCCACTACTTAATAGTGAGAATTGTTTCCTACACTAAAGTGTTACCGGGACTTTTATGTCTCAGTAGTTAACAACTATTTTTTAACTATTTTATATGAAGGTCATATTAAAACTGTCTGGAAACCTTTTTCCCATGACTTCATGCTACATTTCAAAAGCTTTTCATCCATATTATTTTATTATTTTACCCTTAAAAAAAACAAAAAAACAAAAAAAACAAAGACCCAGACTTAGACTTTCAGTCTTGAAGTAAAAAACAGTACAATCATAAAAATATCTTAACGAGTAGAATAAATATTTGACTTTTTTATAAGATATTTTACAACAATATTTCTAAACAAGTAGGCGTAAATCATATTACTGCGTCTTGTGTGAAAATAATTTTTACATCTGTCTCAGATTTGTGGCATCATTTCAACCTCATTATGGTCCAAAATTTCTCCTCTAATGAAGTTTTATTAAAAGTTAGTGTGCTTGTTTACCAAGGAGACAAAAGTGTCAGAAGGCATGCTGAATATGAAATATGGGACGTGTCGTGTGTGAAAAACAAGAGAAAACACATTATTTCCAGCCAAGCTGTAAATTTGCAAAATTATGAAAAGAATGAAAATCAATGTAGATTTTTGCCCACCAATTTTCACTGAAATTTCACTAATGAGACCTTTAGTCTGCTATTTTATTCCATAAATGTTCAATTATGTCATTTCCTGGTTAAACACAATATGTGCTCCAATTTGAGATGTGGTGGAAATGGCATTTGTTGGTTCAAAAAAAGACTGAATGCGTGCATTTTTATGTATAATAAATACATGCATTGTATGTTTATTGACGTTGTTTGCAGCCAAACGTAATAAAAGTGTGTTTTAGGGTTTCATTTAAAAAAGTCCAGAGGTCCAAAGGAGGTCCGGTAGTTGAAGAATGGGCCAATTGTGTCCACTTATCACTGTGATTCCCCTCCTCCACATCCCTCCTGCCGTGAGCGAATGCCTGACCTTTTCCTCATCCCTGGCTCTCATAATGGTCCGGCTTGTCATATTATTATTTTTCTGTCTTTGATTAGCTCTCACCTCGCAGACCCTTCATACTGACAGAAATATCCTCTCCTGATGTTCCCTCTCACCCATTAGAGCTCTGTTGTACTCCTGGAGTCATTTGTTTGGTGACAAAGAGCGTTGGCGGGAATAAAATGAATGTTGACTTTTATCCAAATGGGGGTTTGAACTCACTGGTTTGGTGAGGAGCGGGGTCTGGCGTGCCAGACTCTATTATGGCTCAGTCTGCCGAGTGTAAATAGACATTTTATTGTTATATCTGTAATTCATAAAACAACATGACACATTCACCTGCTGTCTCTGAGGTTACATCACTAGAGCATCTTTTGAAAGCCACGTCCTTCTAGAAAACAAAAGCCAACTTCTGTTTTGACTGCACTGGTCTGAGTGTTTCTCTTTAAAGACCTGTATTATGATTTATTAGCAATTCATAGTTTGAACGTTGGCTTCACTGCAAAAAATGATGGTGATGAGATTTTCTCAATAATGTTTTTGTCCATAAAATGAAAGTCAGTGGAGTCCAAAACCAATTTGGTAATTACTATTTAAAAAGGGTTTCTTAGAATTCAGAATTTTTTTTTCTTACAATTCAGACTTTTTTCTTTCAATGTGAATTTTGCGATGACGTAAACTTGAGTTTATATCTCGCAATTTTGACTCAAACAGCGATTGAATTGCTTAGAAGAGTTTATATCTTGAAATTGCAAGTGAACATTTGTATTTCTTAGTTTAGCTATATCTCAGAATTCAAGAAACAAAGTCTGAATTGTGAGATAAATTTAAAAAAAAAAATCAAAAAACGTTTTTTTATTATTCCTTGGCAGAAGCTGCAAATGATTACGGACTTTTCATTTTTGCATGAAGAGTTATTCAAAATCCAATTTCTTTTTGATTGAGCTTGATCTTTATTTTTAATTAAATGTGTGAAAGTTCATTTCAGATCTTACTGAGAAGCAACAATGAGCTCTCAAGCTGAATGCCATTTTTTTTATGATGATTTTCACATTGTAATGAGGTTTGAAGGAAGATTCCTCTCCTAATGCATCATGACAGACCTGCCGATAACCAGTCGTGGTCTTGTTTGGTCTTGTCCTGCGATCTTTAACTCCCGTCTGAATCCGCTGCCTGCTCTGCTGATCTATAACGCGGCAAAATTGACATTAATGGTTTTATTAGACTCCTAATGGTGACTACAATTGTTGCCCCTGTCAAGCATAGTCCTCCTAACAGACTGCTTAAGTCTAACATTTATTTATTTATTTCCCTCGACTGAAAGGAAGATTGAGCTCTTAAAGTTGTTCCCGTGAGTTTGACAAATGCAAAGGCTGGAGTGAATTAATCTTCTCGGTAATGCATTTTCATTTGATTGAATAGAATACAGCGCACTATGGCATTCAGGGAGTCGGGTTTATAAAGGCCCGGCTAAAAGCACATGGGTTTTCTGTGCCAACGGACCACTCACTGACCCGGGATGGGGAGAGAAGGGGGTGGGTGGGATGGAATCCCCAAAGTGTTCGCAGTTCTTTTCTAATTGATTATGTGTCACAGCGATATGTCCAGAATAGAACCGCCTCCTTAAAAGCTTCTGTTTGTAGGCCTTCTGATTTACGTCGGAGCATTTGCAGAAGGAGACACAGAGATAGAATTCTAAGCGAAGACCTCAAATAATGGCATGGTGTGATTTGTGAATGCACTCAGTGTGATTACCTCTGTGTTGTGATAGATCTGTGCAAGCTGTTGACTGCGGGTTCCAGTGCAAAAGCACATGAACACATACTGCTAGACAGTCTGTCTCCACTGTATGCTGCTTTGTGCATTATATAGGCTGCATTTTTTACTTTAAGATAATCTGTGTAATTTTTTTTCAGATACTTTCTGCCGTCCAATTCTGTCTTTATTTATTCACTTCTGTCGTTATTCACTCATGTTGTTCTAAACTTGTATGATTTAGTATTCAAAAGTAGGGCTGGGCGATATGGCTGAAAACTGTATCACGATATCAGTGTTTCATATCGGTCGATATCGATAATTATTGATATTTTTTATGACCCATCTAAAATAAGGACCAGGAGAAAGATATATTACATTTTAAACATTTTTATTTTAAACTTAACCTTCCTCTGATCATAATCCCCTCAGTTATTAAGACAGAAATGTAAACAACCATGGAAAACTCAAATAATTAAAATGTAAACATAAGTCTAAAGTCACAACGAACACTTAACAATTATCTCTTAACATTTAAGGTGCAAAATGAAAGAAAATGTAAGAAATGTTTAATAAAGTGTAATAAAATAGTGCAAAGTGTTAAATATAAACAGAGAAACCTGAGAATTTTGTCCCAAGTTTAGTGCTAGGAAGTTCACTAGCTGTTCACCTTCTGGTGAATAAAGTGTTTTTAAAATATGTGCAGTGTTTTGTAAACATAAATAAAACTGAGGTAGTTCGTGGTATTACCAGTCTTGGCGGGGACGACAGTCTTGCATAATTTGCAGACGACATTGGTCTGACTACTAAAAAACTGCCATACTGGCGAGCTGACTTTTCCTCTTTTATTTACAATTTCCTCGCTCGCTGCGGCACTCATTTTCTGCTTATGAAAAGGAATCCAGCAGACCAGCACGAGACAACGATATGGCGCACCCAAACTGATACTGTTACATGATTGGCTGTTAGCGTGTCACTCCCTAC
Organism: Acrossocheilus fasciatus; assembly: GCA_036784905.1. Classification (NCBI taxonomy): domain Eukaryota; kingdom Metazoa; phylum Chordata; class Actinopteri; order Cypriniformes; family Cyprinidae; genus Acrossocheilus; species Acrossocheilus fasciatus. The sequence continues at coordinate 18,596,216 of CM071961.1, forward strand.
GTTGTTAGGTTACCAGAGAGCAGTGCCTTTGTTAATGCAACCTCTGTTTTCTTCCGACGAAGAATAAAAAATATCGAACGTTTTATCGAACACATTTTTTATTGATATCGATCACGTGTCTATCGCGATACATATCGCTATCGTTTTATCGCCCAGCCCTATTCAAAAGTATGTTTAAAAAATCGAATTAGTGGATTTCGTCCAAACATAATGTTGTCTAATGTCCCTTTTGTATCATTTTAAAATATCCGCCATTTATAGGCAGTTTTCTGTGTTGGATTAAATTATTTATTGGCAAATATTTAACTGTCCTTACTCCTTGGAATGTGTTTTAATAATAATAGTAAAAAGCTAAAATATTGGCTTATTGTGACCAATCTATTATTGGTTTCAAGGTTCAAGAAAGCACACAAAAATGTGAACAACAGATGAAATTGAGAAATTTAAGTCATTATTTATTGAAAAGAGATGTAGCAATGTATGATTTGTTCTTCTGAATAAGATTTTTTTCAATAAATCAGTTGATTCCATTCACAAAATTTCGTCTGAATAATTCATCCACAAGTCTCTGTTCTTAAATTCAACTCCCTGATTTTGTTTCTTTTTTTATTCGTCAATAGTCTTCCACACCAGTTGGCTGTTATCTCGAGAATCGCTGCAACCAATTGAGCTGAATCAGAACCAGAGTAGTTTGAATCGTGAAGTAATCATTTACACAGTTTTCTGAACTCAATCAACTGATTCATTGAAAAAATCTTGTTTACTAGTTCTATGACCTACCATGAATGACTCATACCACATTCATGATACTTTAATAATGCTTTTGCATCATTTTGAAGCATCACTCCAGTCCCCATTTATCATAATTGCATAATTGAAAAGACTAGACCAGGTATATTCAGCTACAACCACTGGCAGACAGAAAAGACTGTTTGGAAAGCAGTTTTTATTTTTCACACTGTTGACACATCTTTAAATCAGTTTATTTTGTGTTGCAGTTTGAGATCATATGGAGAGACCTCATTCGGCTCAACTGATGAGGACTTTTCAAGTCATTTGAATGCTGATATTGTCAAACTTGATATCGTAGCAGGGGTTTATAGTTTCTCTGAACTTTCATCTGTTCTGTGGCCACAGCTGCCTGTGTAATTCACCACACAGAACAGGATTTGGATCGATTTACTTCAGAGTTATTCCTGTCATCTTATCGATGCGGCAGCCATTGACATGGTTGGTCAGGATTCTCCTCAGAATAAAAGTGATTTTGGAAAGACCCACCGTAGGGAGTCTCTCATTTTAACCAGTTAATCTAAATGCAAATGAGCATCAGGCGTGACCCCCATCTCTTGGAAAAAAGCCAAAATGTTTACAGAGAGGAAGAGGTTTTTCTTTAGAGCCAGTTCTGGAAACTCACCTGTGCACAAAAGCGTTGAAAGTGCCATTTAAAACATCGCACGTGAAGTCAAAACCGAATAATCAAATCAATGTGACATGTTTTTTGCATATGTCATGTATTTAAATGTTAATATTCATCCCCGCTTGTTGTTTATTGAATTCACTCATTCACAATCAATCAAAAGTACATGCGAAACCAAGGCAGAGTGACAGCCGCTGACAGTTAATGTGACACTCTTGGTCGAAGCTGCACGTTTCTGTTATGCCTCTCTTTGGTGTGTGCGTTCGGGTCCACGGGGGTCTTGCGTTCTCATCGACAGCCTTGTTGAGCCTAGAGGGCAAGCATAAAATACGCAGAACGGCTAGCTGGGATCATGTCCTGTCTATTTGATGAGAGAAGGTTCTTGTGCAAGGTCGAGCACATCGAGATGGCAGTCACTCTCCTTCCTTCCCACGCTGTCACAGACAGATGCTAAAAAACAGGTGGCAATATTTCAGCACTGCTGCTTTTCACTGATGAGAGATGCAAACCTGGGCTGATCATTATGGTCTGATGATCCTTAGTTGATTATTACAGATTTATGAATGTGTCAGATTTGATTATTACAGTTTATCTGTGCCATATTGGTTATCTGCCAATTTGAGAGTTTTTTTAATATTTATTGTTATTGAATATTTAAAAGTTGTAAAAATGTTATTAAATTATTTCAAAATTCTAACATTTTTAGTGGATGTTGTGATGCCTAAATGCAAAATTTAAAATTGCTGTTTTTAAACAAAAGTATGTAACTAGCATTTCATTTAATATATAAATGGTAGATCTAAAAAATATATATGTTTTAAAATATTTAAAATGTGGATACACACTACCATTCAAAAGTTTGCGAAGTATTTTTTTAAAGGGTTGGTTCACCCAAAAATTAAAATTAGTATTAAATTATTATGCATGTTTTATTATGTATAATGCATTTTAAAAAATATCAAAATTGTTTTCTATATTAATGTATTTTAAAATGTAAAACGATCCTTCAGAAATCATTCTATCATCTAAATCATTTATTTGGAATATAAATCTTTTTCGACATTATAAATGCCTTTGTCACTGATCATTAATTTAATGCATCACAATTGAATTTTTTTTACATCTACTGTTTATCTGGTATTGACTTTGACTTTAAAATAATTATCAGCATTGGCTAGAATTTTAATATCAGTGCATCTTTAATCTGACTCTGAACTGACTATTACAGTCTGACTTCAGAATTCTGTCTTGGCTCTGGTTTGATTGTTGCAGACTGCCTCTTATTTGAATACTCCAGCCTTACTCAGAGTTGATTATTAGAGTCTGATTCTAAGTTAAGTACTTCTCTTTGACCCTGAGCTGAGTGTTAAGCTCTGATACTGAGCTGAATGGTACAGTATGTAGAGTAAGAGCTTTAGGCTGTGGATTTATGCTGTAGTAGAGTGACTCAGTGGACCCAGATTTAAAAGGGCTTTACACAGAGCCAGACCACTTTATTGACCCACAAACGGCTAGCGGCTCCATCCAAAACCACTTCTTTTTAAAGTATCTTAAGTGTAATATGCAAATCTCCAGCTTTTGTAGTGCATAAATATGGGGGATTTTGGGGTGTTGGTTAATTGAATTGGACCCACTTACTCCCACTGATCTGTTATTTTTAATTTTCACATACGGTACCTTTAGGAGTGCAGTTGAAAGAGTCTAGCATGTGGGACGTGGTAAGTCTATTGGTCTTTTTTTTCCTGCCACATCTGTGTTTAGAGCTCCAACAGTGCGCTGGGACTGATTGTTATTTCATCTGCCTCCGTTCCAAAGCCAGGAAATCACTCAACAGAGCATCAGGTTGTCCGGCAGCAGGGTAAATGAAGCACTGTGTCTTTATTAGCCGAGTGGACAAAAGGGTGTTCATCTCTGTCCGAATAGCTCTCACTCTCAGTGATTAGCAGTTCTCTTCAGGGCATTGATGTGGTGATGATAGCACTTGTTCCATATGTATAGGAACTTCAAGTCATGAAAAATAAAATTAAACTTATTTAAATTTATTAATGCATATTTCTGGTCTGATACAGTATGTAAAAAATATATATTTTTGCAATATTTAAGCTATGTAATGTTTCCTTAATGGAATAAAAAAAGTAAATGCAAAGCTGTCTTTTTATCTGTTTTTTTTTTTTTTTTTTTAAATCTCACAATTCTAACTTCTAGCTGTGGCGGAAGTAAAACTGAATTGCAAGATGTAAATTCAGAATTTGGAGAAAAAAGTCAGAATTGCGAAATATAAACTCAAAACTGTGATTAAAAAGTCAGAATTTATATCTATAGTTTACATCTTGCAATTCTTTTTCCTCTGTATATCAAGAAAAAAGTCTGAATTGAAAGATAAAAAGTCGTAATTACCTTTTATTTTGGCAGAAATGGACTTCCATATTAATCTGTATAAATGGACTTCCATTGCGAGACATAAACTAGAACAGTGATAAAGAAAGAATGAGTTTATATCTTGCAATTCTGACTTTTTTTTTTCTCACAATATCAAGAAAAGTGCGAATTGAGAGATAAAAAGTGGCAATAACCTTTTTTTTTGGCATAAATTTACTTCAATATTAATCTGTATTAATGGACTTCCATATTAATCATTTGTTTCTCAGAATGTCAAGAAAAAAATCTGAATCGAGAGATCAAAAGTCACGATTACCTTTTTTTATATATATGTAAAAAAAGCATTATATTATATTTTAAATTTTTTATATATATATATATATATATATATATATATATATATATATATATATACGAGTTTCCTCAATTTTTTTAAGTTAAGTCAACTTAACTTAAAAAAATTGAGGAAACTCGTTGCCTTAAAATTTTTAAGTAAATGATCATTAAAAAAATAAGTTAATTGAATTGTCAAGTTCACTTAACTTTTAAAAATTTTTTTATTATTATGTACTTAATTTTAAGGCAACGGGTTTCTTCAATTTTTTAAGTTAAGTCAACTTTCACTTTTTACAGTGTAGTTATTTAATTAATTATTTTTAATTAATTAAATCATGTTAAATGTAGTTTGTAGTATATTATTTTTTAATTTATTTAGACAAAATACTATAGAATTTTTGTTCTTTTTGTCCATTTATGAAGGTGGACAGTACACAGGTAACACATTATCAGTGGACAGTATAGCGCATCTCTACTTTAATCGCAATATGATGACCCGCCCTCTTCCCTTTCCGCTGATGTGCACACGGGCTGGATTCAAACCTCTGTCACCCAAACAAGCACCACTACTGCTTGTAGTGTTAACATATGAGATTTTAATCTAATTTAGACAAGTTTTCAGTCTTGTCACGGTACAAGGAAATGATAAAGTTAAACAATAACCTGCCCCGCTCTATATAATGAACATCAGAGTATCAGACTCCTGCTCCACTGAACTGCTGCATGAAATCTTACTGGTTCAATTTCCTCCGTTAACATTTAGATGCTATGAAGACGTGTTCTGGAAAACAAGTCTTGCATGAGCTTTCGCTAAGGCCTCAGTGGATTCAATAATCTGTGAGACTAATGGAGAATTATCACTCGGGTGTTTGCTGACTCTTGCTTTCTCCAACAGTCACCATAGTTACTTGTTCTCCCATGACTACAAGTGTTCCATCACCTCGAGGAGTGATACGTTTATCGTTGTGAAAATTATACCTGAATAAACATGGTCAAATGAGCCAATTCCCCGTAATACAATAAGAAAACCTGCTTTTCAACAGTCTCTCAGCCTTTATTTTTATGTTGTGTCCTCTGGATGATTCTGTTGGGAGAAACAGTCGCGATGTATCTGATCAGATAAGGTCTATCGCAACTGAAACCATCCACATCGGCCTTTCCTGTCAATGTGCTGCGCTTCCTGTTATCTTTTTTTTTAATGTTTGCAGCGCTTGTTGATATCGACACCTCTCTCTCACTTGCGGCCTTATCGCTGCGCTTCTACAAAGGGGTCAAGGGAAGAGTATTTCCTCTGGGGAAAGACATATTTCAATTTAAGAATGGTTTATTCATCGAGAAAGGCCGAGCGCTAATGTAACTTCTCCGCCTCAGAGCAGTGAGGCTCTTACATGTCTCGAATACCTGGGCTTGCAGGAGTTTCAAAGATTTGACTGGCCTTCATTCCTACGAGTGAATTTTCCGAGTGTTTTTGTTTTATTTGAGAGGTTTGAGTCAGTTGAGTGAAACTCTCATTGATTGGGAGGTTCATTACCAGTGCGCTGGAGAGACCATGGCTCAGCAGTTTTCTGATATCCATCCTCCCATGAGGATATACAGGCAACGAAAAACATGTTGACTGCGTTGTTTCCACATCAGACAACAGTTTTAACTGTCAGAAATAGCAGTTAGCCCTTCAGGCGCACCCTTTTGTTTAGTAATTTGATCCGTGTTCAGCTGTTTGGGGGTAAAACACATAGCTCATTGTTACTTATCGACGTGCACAGTGGGATGGATGTGGGTGAACTGGGCAGTTGGTGTGTAAATATAAGGAGTGATGTCATTTGGGATGGTCAAGGAATTGGGGGGTAATGTGTTTTAAAATATGTGCTTTTGCTATGAGGTTCATTGTACAGTGGCACCAAAGTGTGTTTGGATACTTAAAATGTCTGAATTTCAGTTAGGGGTACAAAAAAATATTATTTATTTATTTTTTTAATCTCATGATATAATGAAAAAAAATATATATATAATAACATTTTAAATAAAGTTTTAATATATAAATATGTATATTTTTTTTAAATATTTTTTATTTTTAAACATGCATTCTTTGCATATGCATATTTTATTTTCCTCACTTATTTTTCCTAATTTTTTTTTTTTTACTTATATTTTATTGTTTAATGACACGCTTAAATTTAATTATTAGAAAATTTAAAAATGTATATATATATATATATATATATATATTCATAATGCAATTGAAATGAATTTGGCCCATTTTAAATAAGTTAATTTTTAAAATGTATTTATTTAGACAAAAAAATAAAAAGTATTTTAATATCAGTGCACATAATGACATAAAAGATTCTAAAAGCTTTTTAAATAAAGTTTTGTTTTAATATTTAATATATGTGTGTGTGTGTGTGTGTGTGTGTGTGTATTCATTTGTAATAAATTTATGATATTATCATAATATTAGTAATATATTAATATATTTCATAATAGTTTTAGCATTTTTATACATGCATTTTTTGCATATTTTATTTTAAATATTTTTGCACATGCATATTTTATTTTCCCCACTTACTTTTTTCCTTCACTTATTTTTTTTTACTTTATTTTTTAATAACACTGTTAAATGTAATCATTAGCAAATGAATATCCATTTTTCATAATGCACTTGAAATTAATTAGTCACATTTAAATCAGTTTTGTTTAGACAAAAAATCATTTAATAGACATTTTTTTGTCATTTGCCGTAATTAAAAAGGGAAGAATAATTATCAACCAGGATTTTAATATCAGTGCATCCTCACTTTGATCAAAATTTAAAAATGTGTGCAATTTCATTGCATTATATAACAAAATATCATTCTAAATGGCATCTTTTCTCAAAACTAATTCCTGAGTCATTTTTGCCGTTAATTTTAACCAGCTGGTCTCGTGATGATTATTGTTGAATGTGTGAAGTCAGTTCTTCAAGTTCACACAGGTGTCCTAGCAGTCTTAAATTTGGACCATAAATCTATTAATCGCTTTTTCATCCCATCTTTATGTGAAACATTTTGCTTGAAATGTTTCTTTAAAATAAATGCCACTGGCTTTGACATTTCATTACTTAGTGCAGTGACATTCATACATTTTTAACTTTCCAAAAACTTTCAGGGGATGTTTTATTTGCTCTTGCTCGTTTTGCCCTTCACGCAGCCTCACACACAAACACAGGTACAGTAGATGACCACAGCACATCTGACGCCTCGGCCCTCTGCCTGATTAGTTCCCTGTGGAATACTGCCTCACACCAAACAGGAAACCAATGACATCACAATATCCTGTCTTTTTGGAACACAGCCCTCTGACATCATATCCCTCACACTGCACTGTTCAAAAACCTTCTGTTTGTTAGAGCTAAAGATGGGTTGTATTACACGAATCAATGCAGAATTTCTTTCAGCTTTTGTGTCGCGCTATAACACTAGACGGAGCATTGCTCGTGCTCCTCCAGGCCCTAGAAAGGTCTACGAAGGACTTGTAAATATTCTCCAAGCTCGTAATCCTCTTAGATAAATAGAAGAGAATTTTTGCTTTTGAGGTTGTGATTTCCATAGAGGCAGATTCTTTCCACCCAAGCCCATTATTAAGACGTTTATGTTGTAGAAAAGGCAAAAGGATGGTTTCCTGTAGTCTGTGCGCCATAAGCTCCACCACCTGTAACATGTAATTACATTGTGCGCTCATGAAAAACCAAGAATTGCATTGTTGCTGCACTTTTTACTGAGTGGAATGAAGCCATTTTGTTACATGTGGTTGTCTGTTAGCATAGGCTAGCTCAGTGTTTTTCAGCTGAGAAGAGAATCATATAGGGCTTTTTTTTTTTTTTTTTCTCAGTGTAGTCACATCCAGATGTCAGCTCATCCAGAAACACGTGGAGTAATCGGATCTCTTGCAGCACAGGACTGTTTTACATTCAGCTCAGAGTCTGTTCTGAAGGAATTTCAGAAGGGTGGATCCACAATTCCAGTCTAGAATGATTATAGTATCAAGAACAAGTCTGACATAGAGCTGGATAATATTTTGAATACTGGCCATGATTTTGCTGGTGTATTATAAAGTTAAGCAGTATTGTAAATATGTCATTAGGATACTTTTTCAGGATTCTTTGATGAGAAAAAAAAAAAGTAAAAATGAGCATTTATTCAAAATAGATTTTTTTTTGTAACTAATACACACTACCACTCAAAAGTTTGGGGTCAGTTTTTTTATTTTTTGAAAGAAATCAACAGTTTTTTTTCGGCAAGGTTGTGTTTAATCAATAAAAAGTGATAGTAAGGAACCATATGGTTGCAAAAGATTTTTATTTTGAGTAAATGCTGATATTTTTAAGAATCCTGAAAAAAGTATCACAGCTTCCAAAAACATATTAAGCAGCACAACTGTTTCCAACATTGATAATAAATCAGCATATTAGAATATTTCTGAATGATCGTGTGACACTGAAGAATGGAGTTTTGGCTAATGAAAATTCAGGTTTGCCACCACAGGAATAAATAATATTTTAAAGTGTATTAAATCAGAAAACAGTTATTTTAAATTGTAATAATATTTCACAGTATTACAGTTTTTACTGTATTTTTGATCAAATAAATACAGCCTTGATGAGCATAAGAGACTTCTTTAAAAAACATTAACATTTTTTCCATTTACTTCTTCTTGTGCATTTAAAACCTAATTATTTAGAGCATCTTAAACCCTGCCAGATTTCTGCTAATGAAAATGAGGCATGTGGCTACTTCCAGTAATTTGCATTGATGCCTGTGCAGATGTTTTGATTGCTGTGCTTTTTAACTCAATTAGATAAATGTTGTTTAGACCCACAGTGTTCGCCTGTCTCTCCTGAGTATCTGCAGAGTGGTTTTTCTATGTTGATTTTGGCCGCTTCATGTCGTTTTTGACTATGTGAGATGATTGTTATCTTTGGAGGTGCGTGATGTTACTCAGTTTTTTCAGAGGAGTCCAATGTCATATAAATCTGTCAGTAGAAACATGGAAGTACATACCACTCTTTCAGCAGATCGAATTGCTCGTGAAGAAGAACTAAAAGTTCCTCTAAAACATCACTTGTTTTTTGTAGCTTAAACAAAGCGAGGTGAGTTATGCACGGAAGTTAATTTCTTTTCATATTAGGGATTTGTTCAAATACTCAGCTGTGGGTAGAAGCAATAATAATAGTGATTGCTATAGAAAACGCCACTAATTAGCAAAATATTATCTTTCATACAAATCTTGATTTTGTTTGTACATCTGTTCCATTTTTTCAGAAAATATGAGATGGCAGTGTACGCAACAAGTCTGACAACTGCTCTTTGTTTCGTACGACATGTTTTCGGTTGGCAGCTGCCAAGTACGCGAGAAATGTAGCCAACGTCACACCCCCAGCTGATTAAACAGCGGCGTGTCGCACACCTGGAGGACGACTGTCCAGTAGCCTCCTGTCATTCCCGCCGCCCTCGTTTTCACTCTCTTCACGGCGGAGTCGTCTGCACTCGCGTTTTTTTCTTGCTTTTAATGGTTACAGACTTAGGCAGAGGTGTCAAAATTTATGAGGGACTCGTCCCTCAGGGAAGGACGAGGAGAGAATAAGACGGCAAAAGAGAGAGAGAGAGTGTGTGTGCAGAGCAAAGAATAAGTAAGCGAGATAAGGACATTCAACGCTATGAATCTCCTGAGCAGAAACCTCCACATAAGGCAGTTTGATTGGCGGCAAGTGGGTGTGAGGAAATGAATCATCCAGTCTCTGTTTAAAAAAAAACCTTTTCCTTTTCGTCTTCTGCTTTCCTTTCATCCCAAAGCCCCCTTCATCCTCCTCCTCATCAAGCCTTTAGCCTCCCAGCCATTTTTATTGGGCCGTTAAAGAGGTCATTAGGGAAAAACAGCCTTCGCTGTCACTTTTTCCTGTCCTTCCAAGAATTTAAACTGGAGATGTTCACTAGATCACAGCAGTATAGCGCATACAGTGTGCGGGAACATAATTATGTTGGCATCAAGGGTGAGGAGGATGAGATTAGCTTTGTTCCAAAACATACTGTGCTGCCTACCTAGACTGTATTTTAAGGCACCATCTACTAAAGGCCAGCCAAAAAGGTAGGCACCATCATGTTGACTTTTAATATACCAAGTTTTGGCCGCCTTATTAATCAAAGATGGGATTGAATGTATCATTCATTAAGTGCATTTCCATTACAGATTTGTGCAAAACTTTTGCGATTATTATATATCGATAAAAATCGCGAAATGACTGCGTTTCTATTAACCGATGTTATGCGACAAAAATGCAATTTTTTTCATCTTGTGATAAGTCATGGCGACGGATGTTGGTAGTCTTACGTATAGCCACAGCCATCGCGCTACCCATTATTTTGAATTGAAGGAGACATAGGCATGTATCTTTAGCAAAGCAGCAGGGAGAGCCTCTTCTGGGATGCATTTTACATGTGGTAGAGCAGCTGGTATAAACACAAGCATTGACTAAAGTGGCCGTGTCGGAGCCGTAATGCACCGCAGACGTCTGCAGTGTAAATAAGGGGTTATCCATCCAAGCGTTAATAGCAAGGAAAGTCCATTTTACTTGAGAGCGTCCACGTATCAGGTGTTTCTTGGAGGTTATAGTACATTAAAGAATGATCATGTGATTGTTACGTACACCAGGTGACCTGTAAATGCGAAAAAAA